>CALZFC010000330.1:0-76632 GCA_945643635.1 Allodiplogaster sudhausi | reverse complement strand
CATCAGCCGTGTTTATTGTCCATCAGCCGTGTTTATTGTCCATCAGCCGTGTTTATTGTCCATCAGCCGTGTTTATTGTCCATCAGCCGTTTTATTGTCCATCAGCCGTGTTTATTGTCCATCAGCCGTGTTTATTGTCCATCAGCCGTGTTTATTGTCCATCAGCCGTGTTTATTGTCCATCAGCCGTGTTTATTGTCCATCACCGTGTTTTTTGTCCATCAGCCGTGTTTATTGTCCATCAGCCGTGTTTATTGTCCATCAGCCGTGTTTATTGTCCATCAGCCGTGTTTATTGTCCATCAGCCGTGTTTATTGTCCATCAGCCGTGTTTATTGTCCATCAGCCGTGTTTATTGTCCATCAGCCGTGTTTATTGTCCATCAGCCGTGTTTATTGTCCATCAGCCGTGTTTATTGTCCATCAGCCGTGTTTATTGTCCATCAGCCGTGTTTATTGTCCATCAGCCGTGTTTATTGTCCATCAGCCGTGTTTTTTGTCCATCAGCCGTGTTTATTGTCCATCAGCCGTGTTTATTGTCCATCAGCCGTGTTTATTGTCCATCAGCCGTGTTTATTTTCTCTCAGCCGTGTTTTGTCCATCACCGTGTTTATTGTCCATCAGCCGTGTTATTGTTATTGTCTCAGCCGTGTTTATTGTCCATCAGCCGTGTTTATTGTCCATCAGCCGTGTTTATTGTCCATCAGCCGTGTTTATTGTCCATCAGCCGTGTTTATTGTCCATCAGCCGTGTTTATTGTCCATCAGCCGTGTTAATTGTCCATCAGCCGTGTTTATTGTCCATCAGCCGTGTTTATTGTCCATCAGCCGTGTTTATTGTCCATCAGCCGTGTTTATTGTCCATCAGCCGTGTTTATTGTCCATCACCGTGTTTATTGTCCATCAGCCGTGTTTATTGTCCATCAGCCGTGTTTATTGTCCATCAGCCGTGTTTATTGTCCATCAGCCGTGTTTATTGTCCATCAGCCGTGTTTATTGTCATTCCGTGTTTATTGTCCATCATCAGCCGTGTTTATTGTCCATCAGCCGTGTTTATTTTCCTCTCAGCCGTGTTTTTTGTCCATCTACCGTGTTTATTGTCCATCAGCCGTGTTTATTGTCTCTCAGCCGTGTTTATTGTCCATCAGCCGTGTTTATTGTCCATCAGCCGTGTTTATTGTCCATCAGCCGTGTTTATTGTCCATCAGCCGTGTTTATTGTCCATCAGCCGTGTTTATTGTCCATCAGCCGTGTTTATTGTCCATCAGCCGTGTTTATTGTCCATCAGCCGTGTTTATTGTCCATCAGCCGTGTTATTTTCCATCAGCCGTGTTTTTTGTCCATCACCGTGTTTATTGTCCATCAGCCGTGTTTATTGTCTCAGCCGTGTTTATTGTCCATCAGCCGTGTTTATTGTCCATCAGCCGTGTTTATTGTCCATCAGCCGTGTTTATTGTCCATCAGCCGTGTTTATTGTCCATCACCGTGTTTATTGTCCATCAGCCGTGTTTATTGTCCATCAGCCGTGTTTATTGTCCATCAGCCGTGTTTATTGTCCATCAGCCGTGTTATTGTCCATCAGCCGTGTTTATTGTCCATCAGCCGTGTTTATTGTCCATCAGCCGTGTTTATTGTCCATCAGCCGTGTTTATTGTCCATCAGCCGTGTTTATTGTCCATCAGCCGTGTTTATTGTCCATCAGCCGTGTTTATTGTCCATCAGCCGTGTTTATTGTCCATCAGCCGTGTTTATTGTCCATCAGCCGTGTTTATTGTCCATCAGCCGTGTTTATTGTCCATCAGCCGTGTTTATTGTCCATCAGCCGTGTTTATTGTCCATCAGCCGTGTTTATTGTCCATCAGCCGTGTTTATTGTCCATCAGCCGTGTTTTTTTTGTCCGTCAGCCCTGTTTATTGTCCATCAGCCGTGTTTTATTGTCCATCAGCCGTGTTTATTGTCCATCAGCCGTGTTTATTGTCCATCAGCCGTGTTTATTTTCTCTCAGCCGTGTTTTTGTCCATCTACCGTGTTTATTGTCCATCAGCCGTGTTTATTGTCCATCAGCCGTGTTTATTGTCCATCAGCCGTGTTTATTGTCCATCAGCCGTGTTTATTGTCCATCAGCCGTGTTTATTGTCCATCAGCCGTGTTTATTGTCCATCAGCCGTGTTTATTGTCCATCAGCCGTGTTTATTGTCCATCAGCCGTGTTTATTGTCCATCAGCCGTGTTTATTGTCCATCAGCCGTGTTTATTGTCCATCAGCCGTGTTTATTGTCCATCAGCCGTGTTTATTGTCCATCAGCCGTGTTTATTGTCCATCAGCCGTGTTTATTGTCCATCAGCCGTGTTTATTGTCCATCAGCCGTGTTTTTGTCCATCAGCCTGTTTATTGTCCATCAGCCGTGTTTATTGTCCATCAGCCGTGTTTATTGTCCATCAGCCGTGTTTATTGTCCATCAGCCGTGTCTATTTTCTCTCAGCCGTGTTTTTGTCCATCTACCGTGTTTATTGTCCATCAGCCGTGTCTATTTTCTCTCATCAGCCGTGTTTATTGTCCATCAGCCGTGTAATTGTCCATCAGCCGTGTTTATTGTCCATCAGCCGTGTTTATTGTCCATCAGCCGTGTTTATTGTCCATCAGCCGTGTTTATTGTCCATCAGCCGTGTTTATTGTCCATCAGCCGTGTTTATTGTCCATCAGCCGTGTTTATTGTCCATCAGCCGTGTTTATTGTCCATCAGCCGTGTTTTTGTCCATCAGCCGTGTTTATTGTCCATCAGCCGTGTTTATTGTCCATCAGCCGTGTTTATGTCCATCAGCCGTGTTTATTGTCCATCAGCCGTGTTTATTGTCCATCTACCGTGTTTATTGTCCATCAGCTGTTTATTGTCCATCAGCCGTGTTTATTGTCCATCAGCCGTGTTTATTGTCCATCAGCCGTGTTTATTGTCCATCACCGTGTTTATTGTCCATCAGCCGTGTTTATTGTCCATCACCCGTGTTTATTGTCCATCAGCCGTGTTTTTTGTCCATCAGCCGTGTTTATTGTCCATCAGCCGTGTTTATTGTCCATCAGCCGTGTTTATTGTCCATCAGCCGTGTTATTTCTCTCAGCCGTGTTTTTTGTCCATCTACCGTGTTTATTGTCCATCAGCCGTGTTTTATTTTCTCTCAGCCGTGTTTATTGTCCATCAGCCGTGTTTATTGTCCATCAGCCGTGTTTATTGTCCATCAGCCGTGTTTATTGTCCATCACCGTGTTTATTGTCCATCAGCCGTGTTTATTGTCCATCAGCCGTGTTTATTGTCCATCAGCCGTGTTTATTGTCCATCAGCCGTGTTTATTGTCCATCAGCCGTGTTTATTGTCCATCAGCCGTGTTTATTGTCCATCAGCCGTGTTTATTGTCCATCACCGTGTTTATTGTCCATCAGCCGTGTTTATTGTCCATCAGCCGTGTTTATTGTCCATCAGCCGTGTTTATTGTCCATCAGCCGTGTTTATTGTCCATCACCGTGTTTATTGTCCATCAGCCGTGTTATTGTCCATCAGCGTGTTTATTGTCCATCAGCTCAGCCGTGTTTATTGTCCATCAGCCGTGTTTATTGTCCATCAGCCGTGTTTATTGTCCATCAGCCGTGTTTATTGTCCATCAGCCGTGTTTATTTTCCTCAGCCGTGTTTATTGTCCATCAGCCGTGTTTATTGTCCATCAGCCGTGTTTTATTGTCCATCAGCCGTGTTTTTGTCCATCAGCGTGTTTATTGTCCATCAGCCGTGTTTATTGTCCATCAGCCGTGTTTATTGTCCATCAGCCGTGTTTATTGTCCATCAGCCGTGTTTATTGTCCATCAGCCGTGTTTATTGTCCATCTACCGTGTTTATTGTCCATCAGCCGTGTTTATTGTCCATCAGCCGTGTTTATTGTCCATCAGCCGTGTTTATTGTCCATCAGCCGTGTTTATTGTCCATCAGCCGTGTTTATTGTCCATCTGCCGTGTTAATTGTCCATCAGCCGTGTTTATTGTCCATCAGCCGTGTTTATTGTCCATCAGCCGTGTTTATTTTCCATCAGCCGTGTTTTTGTCCATCACCGTGTTTATTGTCCATCAGCCGTGTTTATTTCTCTCAGCCGTGTTTATTGTCCATCAGCCGTGTTTTATTGTCCATCAGCCGTGTTTATTGTCCATCAGCCGTGTTTATTGTCCATCAGCCGTGTTTATTGTCCATCAGCCGTGTTTATTGTCCATCAGCCGTGTTTATTGTCCATCAGCCGTGTTTATTGTCCATCAGCCGTGTTTATTGTCCATCAGCCGTGTTTATTGTCCATCAGCCGTGTTTATTGTCCATCAGCCGTGTTTATTGTCCATCAGCCGTGTTTATTGTCCATCAGCCGTGTTATTGTCCATCAGCCGTGTTTATTGTCCATCAGCCGTGTTATTGTCCATCAGCCGTGTTTATTGTCCATCAGCCGTGTTTATTGTCCATCAGCCGTGTTTATTGTCCATCAGCCGTGTTTATTGTCCATCAGCCGTGTTTATTGTCCATCAGCCGTGTTTATTGTCCATCAGCCGTGTTTATTGTCCATCAGCCGTGTTTTTTTGTCCATCAGCCGTGTTTATTGTCCATCAGCCGTGTTTATTGTCCATCAGCTCAGCCGTGTTTATTGTCCATCAGCCGTGTTTATTGTCCATCAGCCGTGTTTATTGTCCATCAGCCGTGTTTATTGTCCATCACCGTGTTTATTGTCCATCAGCCGTGTTTATTGTCCATCAGCCGTGTTTATTGTCCATCAGCCGTGTTTATTGTCCATCAGCCGTGTTTATTGTCCATCAGCCGTGTTTATTGTCCATCAGCCGTGTTTATTGTCCATCAGCCGTGTTTATTGTCCATCAGCCGTGTTTATTGTCCATCAGCCGTGTTTATTGTCCATCAGCCGTGTATTGTCCATCAGCCGTGTTTATTGTCCAGCCCGTGTTTATTGTCCATCAGCCGTGTTTATTGTCCATCATTGTTTATTCCATCAGCCGTGTTTATTGTCCATCAGCCGTGTTTATTGTCCATCAGCCGTGTTTATTGTCCATCAGCCGTGTTTATTGTCCATCAGTGTTGTTTTATTGTCCATCAGCCGTGTTTATTGTCCATCAGCCGTGTTATTGTCCATCAGCCGTGTTTATTGTCCATCAGCCGTGTTTATTGTCCATCAGCCGTGTTTATTGTCCATCAGCCGTGTTTATTGTCCATCAGCCGTGTTTATTGTCCATCAGCCGTGTTTTATTGTCCATTTTTTTCAGCCGTGTTTATTGTCCATCAGCCGTGTTTATTGTCCATCACCGTGTTTATTGTCCATCAGCCGTGTTTATTGTCCATCAGCCGTGTTTATTGTCCATCAGCCGTGTTTATTGTCCATCAGCCGTGTTTATTGTCCATCAGCCGTGTTTATTGTCCATCTGCCGTGTAATTGTCCATCAGCCGTGTTTATTGTCCATCAGCCGTGTTTATTGTCCATCAGCCGTGTTTATTGTCCTCAGCCGTGTTTATTGTCCATCACCGTGTTTATTGTCCATCAGCCGTGTTTATTTTCCATCAGCCGTGTTTATTGTCCATCAGCCGTGTTTATTGTCCATCAGCCGTGTTTATTGTCCATCAGCCGTGTTTATTGTCCATCAGCCGTGTTTATTGTCCATCAGCCGTGTTTATTGTCCATCAGCCGTGTTTATTGTCCATCAGCCGTGTTTTATTGTCCATCAGCCGTGTTTATTGTCCATCAGCCGTGTTTATTGTCCATCAGCCGTGTTTATTGTCCATCTACCGTGTTTATTGTCCATCAGCCGTGTTTATTGTCCATCAGCCGTGTTTATTGTCCATCAGCCGTGTTTATTGTCCATCAGCCGTGTTTATTGTCCATCAGCCGTGTTTATTGTCCATCAGCCGTGTTTATTGTCCATCAGCCGTGTTATATTGTCCATCAGCCGTGTTTATTGTCCATCAGCCGTGTTTATTGTCCATCAGCCGTGTTTATTGTCCATCAGCCGTGTTTTTTGTCCATCAGCCGTGTTTATTGTCCATCAGCCGTGTTTATTGTCCATCAGCTCAGCCGTGTTTATTGTCCATCAGCCGTGTTTATTGTCCATCAGCCGTGTTTATTGTCCATCAGCCGTGTTTATTGTCCATCAGCCGTGTTTATTGTCCATCAGCCGTGTTTATTGTCCATCAGCCGTGTTTATTGTCTCAGCCGTGTTTATTGTCCATCAGCCGTGTTTATTGTCCATCAGCCGTGTTTATTGTCCATCAGCCGTGTTTATTGTCCATCTACCGTGTTTATTGTCCATCAGCCGTGTTTATTGTCCATCAGCCGTGTTTATTGTCCATCAGCCGTGTTTATTGTCCATCAGCCGTGTTTATTGTCCATCAGCCGTGTTTATTGTCCATCAGCCGTGTTTATTGTCCATCAGCCGTGTTTATTGTCCATCAGCCGTGTTTATTGTCCATCACCCTGTTTATTGTCCATCAGCCGTGTTTATTGTCCATCAGCCGTGTTTATTGTCCATCAGCCGTGTTTATTGTCCATCAGCCGTGTTTATTGTCCATCACCGTGTTTATTGTCCATCAGCCGTGTTTATTGTCCATCAGCCGTGTTTATTGTCCATCAGCCGTTTATTGTCCATCAGCCGTGTTTATTGTCCATCAGCCGTGTTTATTGTCCATCAGCCGTGTTTATTGTCCATCAGCCCGTGTTTATTGTCCATCAGCCGTGTTTATTGTCCATCAGCCGTGTTTATTGTCCATCAGCCGTGTTTATTGTCCATCAGCCGTGTTTATTGTCCATCAGCCGTGTTTATTGTCCATCAGCCGTGTTTATTGTCCATCAGCCGTGTTTATTGTCCATCAGCCGTGTTTATTGTCCATCAGCCGTGTTTATTGTCCATCAGCCGTGTTTATTGTCCATCAGCCGTGTTTTTGTCCATCAGCCGTGTTTATTGTCCATCAGCCGTGTTTATTGTCCATCAGCCGTGTTTATTGTCCATCAGCCGTGTTTATTGTCCATCAGCCGTGTTTATTGTCCATCACCGTGTTTATTGTCCATCAGCCGTGTTTATTGTCCATCAGCCGTGTTTATTGTCCATCAGCCGTGTTTATTGTCCATCAGCCGTGTTTTTGTCCATCAGCCGTGTTTATTGTCCATCAGCCGTGTTTATTGTCCATCAGCCGTGTTTATTGTCCATCAGCCGTGTTTATTGTCCATCAGCCGTGTTTATTGTCCATCAGCCGTGTTTATTGTCCATCACCGTGTTTATTGTCCATCAGCCGTGTTTATTGTCCATCAGCCGTGTTTTTTGTCCATCACCGTGTTTATTGTCCATCAGCCGTGTTTATTGTCCATCAGCCGTGTTTATTGTCCATCAGCCGTGTTTATTGTCCATCAGCCGTGTTTATTGTCCATCAGCCGTGTTTATTGTCCATCTACCGTGTTTATTGTCCATCAGCCGTGTTTATTGTCCATCAGCCGTGTTTATTGTCCATCAGCCGTGTTTATTGTCCATCAGCCGTGTTTATTGTCCATCAGCCGTGTTTATTGTCCATCAGCCGTGTTTATTGTCCATCAGCCGTGTTTATTGTCCATCAGCCGTGTTTATTGTCCATCAGCCGTGTTTATTGTCCATCAGCCGTGTTTATTGTCCATCAGCCGTGTTTATTGTCCATCAGCCGTGTTTATTGTCCATCAGCCGTGTTTATTGTCCATCAGCCGTGTTTATTGTCCATCAGCCGTGTTTATTGTCCATCAGCCGTGTTTATTGTCCATCAGCCGTGTTAATTGTCCATCAATGTGTTTATTGTCCATCAGCCGTGTTTATTGTCCATCAGCCGTGTTTATTGTCCATCAGCCGTGTTTTTTGTCCATCAGCCGTGTTTATTGTCCATCAGCCGTGTTTTTGTCCTCAGCCGTGTTTTTTGTCCATCAGCCGTGTTTATTGTCCATCAGCCGTGTTTATTGTTCTCTCAGCCGTGTTTATTGTCCATCAGCCGTGTTTATTGTCCATCAGCCGTGTTTATTGTCCATCAGCCGTGTTTATTGTCCATCAGCCGTGTTTATTGTCCATCAGCCGTGTTTATTGTCCATCAGCCGTGTTTATTGTCCATCAGCCGTGTTTATTGTCCATCAGCCGTGTTTATTGTCCATCAGCCGTGTTTATTGTCCATCAGCCGTGTTTATTGTCCATCACCGTGTTTATTGTCCATCAGCCGTGTTTATTGTCCATCAGCCGTGTTTATTGTCCATCAGCCGTGTTTATTGTCCATCAGCCGTGTTTATTGTCCATCAGCCGTGTTTATTGTCCATCAGCCGTGTTTATTGTCCATCAGCCGTGTTTATTGTCCATCAGCGTGTTTATTGTCCATCAGCCGTGTTTATTGTCCATCAGCCGTGTTTATTGTCCATCAGCCGTGTTTTTTGTCCATCAGCCGTGTTTATTGTCCATCAGCCGTGTTTATTGTCCATCAGCTCAGCCGTGTTATTGTCCATCAGCCGTGTTTATTGTCCATCAGCCGTGTTTATTGTCCATCAGCCGTGTTTATTGTCCATCAGCCGTGTTTATTGTCCATCAGCCGTGTTTATTGTCCATCAGCCGTGTTTATTGTCCATCAGCCGTGTTTATTGTCCATCAGCCGTGTTTATTGTCCATCACCGTGTTTTTTGTCCATCAGCCGTGTTTATTGTCCATCAGCCGTGTTTATTGTCCATCAGCCCGTTTTTTTGTCCATCACCGTGTTTATTGTCCATCAGCCGTGTTTATTGTCTCTCAGCCGTGTTTATTGTCCATCAGCCGTGTTTATTGTCCATCAGCCGTGTTTATTGTCCATCAGCCGTGTTTATTGTCCATCTAGCCGTGTTTATTGTCCATCAGCCGTGTTTATTGTCCATCAGCCGTGTTATTGTCCATCAGCCGTGTTTATTGTCCATCAGCCGTGTTTATTGTCCATCAGCCGTGTTTTTGTCCATCAGCCGTGTTTATTGTCCATCAGCCGTGTTTATTGTCCATCAGCCGTGTTTATTGTCCATCAGCCGTGTTTATTGTCCATCAGCCGTGTTTATTGTCCATCACCGTGTTTATTGTCCATCAGCCGTGTTTATTGTCCATCAGCCGTGTTTATTGTCCATCAGCCGTGTTTATTGTCCATCAGCCGTGTTTATTGTCCATCAGCCGTGTTTATTGTCCATCAGCCGTGTTTATTGTCCATCAGCCGTGTTTATTGTCATCATCAGCCGTGTTTATTGTCCATCAGCCGTGTTTATTTTCCTCAGCCGTGTTTTTTGTCCATCACCGTGTTTATTGTCCATCAGCCGTGTTATTTTCTCTCAGCCGTGTTTTTGTCCATCACCGTGTTTATTGTCCATCAGCCGTGTTATTTTTCTCTCAGCCGTGTTTATTGTCCATCAGCCGTGTTTATTGTCCATCAGCCGTGTTTATTGTCCATCAGCCGTGTTTATTGTCCATCAGCCGTGTTTATTGTCCATCAGCCGTGTTAATTGTCCATCAGCCGTGTTTATTGTCCATCAGCCGTGTTTATTGTCCATCAGCCGTGTTTATTGTCCATCAGCCGTGTTTATTGTCCATCAGCCGTGTTTATTGTCCATCACCGTGTTTATTGTCCATCAGCCGTGTTTATTGTCCATCAGCCGTGTTTATTGTCCATCAGCCGTGTTTATTGTCCATCAGCCGTGTTTATTGTCCATCAGCCGTGTTTATTGTCCATCAGCCGTGTTTATTGTCCATCAGCCGTGTTTATTGTCCATCAGCCGTGTTTATTGTCCATCAGCCGTGTTTATTGTCCATCAGCCGTGTTTATTGTCCATCAGCCGTGTTTTTTGTCCATCAGCCGTGTTTTTGTCCATCAGCCGTGTTTATTGTCCATCATCAGCCGTGTTTATTGTCCATCAGCCGTGTTTATTGTCCATCAGCCGTGTTTATTGTCCATCAGCCGTGTTTATTGTCCATCACCGTGTTTATTGTCCATCAGCCGTGTTTATTGTCCATCAGCCGTGTTTATTGTCCATCAGCCGTGTTTATTGTCCATCAGCCGTGTTTATTGTCCATCAGCCGTGTTTATTGTCCATCAGCCGTGTTTATTGTCCATCACCGTGTTTATTGTCCATCAGCCGTGTTTATTGTCCATCAGCCGTGTTTATTGTCCATCAGCCGTGTTTATTGTCCATCAGCCGTGTTTATTGTCCATCAGCCGTGTTTATTGTCCATCAGCCGTGTTTATTGTCCATCAGCCGTGTTTATTGTCCATCAGCCGTGTTTTTTGTCCATCAGCCGTGTTTATTGTCCATCAGCCGTGTTTATTGTCCATCAGCCGTGTTTATTGTCCATCAGCCGTGTTTATTGTCCATCAGCCGTGTTTATTGTCCATCTACCGTGTTTATTGTCCATCAGCCGTGTTTATTGTCCATCAGCCGTGTTTTATTGTCCATCAGCCGTGTTTATTGTCCATCAGCCGTGTTTATTGTCCATCACCGTGTTTATTGTCCATCAGCCGTGTTTATTGTCCATCACCCGTGTTTATTGTCCATCAGCCGTGTTTATTGTCCATCAGCCGTGTTTATTGTCCATCAGCCGTGTTTATTGTCCATCAGCCGTGTTTATTGTCCATCAGCCGTGTTTATTGTCCATCTGCCGTGTTTATTGTCCATCAGCCGTGTTTATTGTCCATCAGCCGTGTTTATTGTCCATCAGCCGTGTTTATTGTCCATCAGCCGTGTTTATTGTCCATCAGCCGTGTTTTTTTGTCCATCAGCCGTGTTTATTGTCCATCAGCCGTGTTTATTGTCCATCAGCCGTGTTTATTGTCCATCAGCCGTGTTTATTGTCCATCAGCCGTGTTTATTGTCCATCAGCCGTGTTTATTGTCCATCAGCCGTGTTTATTGTCCATCAGCCGTGTTTATTGTCCATCAGCCGTGTTTATTGTCCATCAGCCGTGTTTTTTGTCCATCAGCCGTGTTTATTGTCCATCAGCCGTGTTTATTGTCCATCAGCCGTGTTTATTGTCCATCAGCCGTGTTTATTGTCCATCAGCCGTGTTTATTGTCCATCACCGTGTTTATTGTCCATCAGCCGTGTTTATTGTCCATCAGCCGTGTTTATTGTCCATCAGCCGTGTTTTTTTGTCCATCAGCCGTGTTTATTGTCCATCAGCCGTGTTTATTGTCCATCAGCCGTGTTTATTGTCCATCAGCCGTGTTTATTGTCCATCAGCCGTGTTTATTGTCCATCAGCCGTGTTTATTGTCCATCACCGTGTTTATTGTCCATCAGCCGTGTTTATTGTCCATCAGCCGTGTTTATTGTCCATCAGCCGTGTTTATTGTCCATCAGCCGTGTTTATTGTCCATCAGCCGTGTTTATTGTCCATCAGCCGTGTTTATTGTCCATCAGCCGTGTTTATTGTCCATCAGCCGTGTTTATTGTCCATCAGCCGTGTTTATTGTCCATCAGCCGTGTTTATTGTCCATCACCGTGTTTATTGTCCATCAGCCGTGTTTATTGTCCATCAGCCGTGTTTATTGTCCATCAGCCGTGTTTATTGTCCATCAGCCGTGTTTATTGTCCATCAGCCGTGTTTATTGTCCATCAGCCGTGTTTATTGTCCATCATGTGTTTATTGTCCATCAGCCGTGTTTATTGTGCATCAGCCGTGTTTATTTTCTCTCAGCCGTGTTTTTTTGTCCATCTACCGTGTTTATTGTCCATCAGCCGTGTTTATTTTCCTCAGCCGTGTTTATTGTCCATCAGCCGTGTTTATTGTCCATCAGCCGTGTTTATTGTCCATCAGCCGTGTTTATTGTCCATCAGCCGTGTTTATTGTCCATCTGCCGTGTTTATTGTCCATCAGCCGTGTTTATTGTCCATCAGCCGTGTTTATTGTCCATCAGCCGTGTTTATTGTCCATCAGCCGTGTTTATTGTCCATCAGCCGTGTTTATTGTCCATCAGCCGTGTTTATTGTCCATCAGCCGTGTTTATTGTCCATCAGCCGTGTTTATTGTCCATCAGCCGTGTTTATTGTCCATCAGCCGTGTTTATTGTCCATCAGCCGTGTTTATTGTCCATCAGCCGTGTTTATTGTCCATCAGCCGTGTTTATTGTCCATCAGCCGTGTTTATTGTCCATCAGCCGTGTTTATTGTCCATCAGCCGTGTTTATTGTCCATCAGCCGTGTTTATTGTCCATCAGCCGTGTTTATTGTCCATCAGCCGTGTTTATTGTGCATCAGCCGTGTTATTTTCTCTCAGCCGTGTTTTTTGTCCATCTACCGTGTTTATTGTCCATCAGCCGTGTTTATTTCTCTCAGCCGTGTTTATTGTCCATCAGCCGTGTTTATTGTCCATCAGCCGTGTTTATTGTCCATCAGCCGTGTTTATTGTCCATCTGCCGTGTTTATTGTCCATCTGCCGTGTTTATTGTCCATCAGCCGTGTTTATTGTCCATCAGCCGTGTTTATTGTCCATCAGCCGTGTTTATTGTCCATCAGCCGTGTTTATTGTCCATCAGCCGTGTTTTTTGTCCATCAGCCGTGTTTATTGTCCATCAGCCGTGTTTATTGTCCATCAGCCGTGTTTATTGTCCATCAGCCGTGTTTATTGTCCATCAGCCGTGTTTATTGTCCATCAGCCGTGTTTATTGTCCATCACCGTGTTTATTTGTCCATCAGCCGTGTTTATTGTCCATCAGCCGTGTTTATTGTCCATCAGCCGTGTTTATTGTCCATCAGCCGTGTTTATTGTCCATCAGCCGTGTTTATTGTCCATCAGCCGTGTTTATTGTCCATCAGCCGTGTTTATTGTCCATCAGCCGTGTTTATTGTCCATCAGCCGTGTTTATTGTCCATCAGCCGTGTTTATTGTCCATCAGCCGTGTTTTTTGTCCATCAGCCGTGTTTATTGTCCATCAGCCGTGTTTATTGTCCATCAGCCGTGTTTATTGTCCATCAGCCGTGTTTATTGTCCATCAGCCGTGTTTATTTTCCTCTCAGCCGTGTTTTTGTCCATCTACCGTGTTTATTGTCCATCAGCCGTGTTTATTTTCCATCAGCCGTGTTTATTGTCCATCAGCCGTGTTTATTGTCCATCAGCCGTGTTTATTGTCCATCAGCCGTGTTTATTGTCCATCAGCCGTGTTTATTGTCCATCAGCCGTGTTTATTGTCCATCAGCCGTGTTTATTGTCCATCAGCCGTGTTTATTGTCCATCAGCCGTGTTTATTGTCCATCAGCCGTGTTTATTGTCCATCAGCCGTGTTTAATTGTCCATCAGCCGTGTTTATTGTCCATCAGCCGTGTTTATTGTCCATCAGCCGTGTTTATTGTCCATCAGCCGTGTTTTTGTCCATCACCGTGTTTATTGTCCATCAGCCGTGTTTATTGTCCATCTCAGCCGTGTTTATTGTCCATCAGCCGTGTTTATTGTCCATCAGCCGTGTTTATTGTCCATCAGCCGTGTTTATTGTCCATCACCGTGTTTATTGTCCATCAGCCGTGTTTATTGTCCATCAGCCGTGTTTATTGTCCATCAGCCGTGTTTATTGTCCATCAGCCGTGTTTATTGTCCATCAGCCGTGTTTATTGTCCATCAGCCGTGTTTATTGTCCATCAGCCGTGTTTATTGTCCATCAGCCGTGTTTATTGTCCATCAGCCGTGTTTATTGTCCATCAGCCGTGTTTTTGTCCATCAGCCGTGTTTTATTGTCCATCTACCGTGTTTTATTGTCCATCAGCCGTGTTTATTGTCCATCAGCCGTGTTTATTGTCCATCAGCCGTGTTTATTGTCCATCAGCCGTGTTTATTGTCCATCAGCCGTGTTTATTGTCCATCAGCCGTGTTTATTGTCCATCAGCCGTGTTTATTGTCCATCAGCCGTGTTTATTGTCCATCAGCCGTGTTTATTGTCCATCAGCCGTGTTTATTGTCCATCAGCCGTGTTTATTGTCCATCAGCCGTGTTTATTGTCCATCAGCCGTGTTTATTGTCCATCAGCCGTGTTTATTGTCCATCAGCCGTGTTTATTGTCCATCAGCCGTGTTTATTGTCCATCAGCCGTGTTTATTGTCCATCAGCCGCCGTGTTTATTGTCCATCAGCCGTGTTTATTGTCCATCAGCCGTGTTTATTGTCCATCAGCCGTGTTTATTGTCCATCAGCCGTGTTTATTGTCCATCAGCCGTGTTTATTGTCCATCAGCCGTGTTTATTGTCCATCACCGTGTTTATTGTCCATCAGCCGTGTTTATTGTCCATCAGCCGTGTTTATTGTCCATCAGCCGTGTTTATTGTCCATCAGCCGTGTTTATTGTCCATCAGCCGTGTTTATTGTCCATCAGCCGTGTTTATTGTCCATCACCGTGTTTATTGTCCATCAGCCGTGTTTATTGTCCATCAGCCGTGTTTATTGTCCATCAGCCGTGTTTATTGTCCATCAGCCGTGTTTATTGTCCATCAGCCGTGTTTATTGTCCATCAGCCGTGTTTATTGTCCATCATGTTTATTGTCCATCAGCCGTGTTTATTGTCCATCAGCCGTGTTTATTGTCCATCAGCCGTGTTTATTGTCCATCAGCCGTGTTTATTGTCCATCAGCCGTGTTTATTGTCCATCAGCCGTGTTTATTGTCCATCAGCCGTGTTTATTGTCCATCAGCCGTGTTTATTGTCCATCAGCCGTGTTATTGTCCATCAGCCGTGTTTATTGTCCATCAGCCGTGTTTATTGTCCATCAGCCGTGTTTATTGTCCATCAGCCGTGTTTATTGTCCATCAGCCGTGTTTATTGTCCATCAGCCGTGTTTATTGTCCATCAGCCGTGTTTATTGTCCATCAGCCGTGTTTATTGTCCATCAGCCGTGTTTATTGTCCATCAGCCGTGTTTATTGTCCATCAGCCGTGTTTATTGTCCATCAGCCGTGTTTATTGTCCATCAGCCGTGTTTATTGTCCATCAGCCGTGTTTATTGTCCATCAGCCGTGTTTATTGTCCATCAGCCGTGTTTATTGTCCATCAGCCGTGTTTATTGTCCATCAGCCGTGTTTATTGTCCATCAGCCGTGTTTATTGTCCATCAGCCGTGTTTATTGTCCATCAGCCGTGTTTATTGTCCATCAGCCGTGTTTATTGTCCATCAGCCGTGTTTATTGTCCATCAGCCGTGTTTATTGTCCATCAGCCGTGTTTATTGTCCATCAGCCGTGTTTATTGTCCATCAGCCGTGTTTATTGTCCATCAGCCGTGTTTATTGTCCATCAGCCGTGTTTATTGTCCATCAGCCGTGTTTATTGTCCATCAGCCGTGTTTATTGTCCATCAGCCGTGTTTATTGTCCATCAGCCGTGTTTATTGTCCATCAGCCGTGTTTATTGTCCATCAGCCGTGTTTATTGTCCATCAGCCGTGTTTATTGTCCATCAGCCGTGTTTATTGTCCATCAGCCGTGTTTATTGTCCATCAGCCGTGTTTATTGTCCATCAGCCGTGTTTATTGTCCATCAGCCGTGTTATTGTCCATCAGCCGTGTTTATTGTCCATCAGCCGTGTTTATTGTCCATCAGCCGTGTTATTGTCCATCAGCCGTGTTTATTGTCCATCAGCCGTGTTTATTGTCCATCAGCCGTGTTTATTGTCCATCAGCCGTGTTTATTGTCCATCAGCCGTGTTTATTGTCCATCAGCCGTGTTTATTGTCCATCAGCCGTGTTTATTGTCCATCAGCCGTGTTTATTGTCCATCAGCCGTGTTTATTGTCCATCAGCCGTGTTATTGTCCATCAGCCGTGTTTATTGTCCATCAGCCGTGTTTATTGTCCATCAGCCGTGTTTATTGTCCATCAGCCGTGTTTATTGTCCATCAGCCGTGTTTATTGTCCATCAGCCGTGTTTATTGTCCATCAGCCGTGTTTATTGTCCATCAGCCGTGTTTATTGTCCATCAGCCGTGTTATTGTCCATCAGCCGTGTTTATTGTCCATCAGCCGTGTTTATTGTCCATCAGCCGTGTTTATTGTCCATCAGCCGTGTTTATTGTCCATCAGCCGTGTTTATTGTCCATCAGCCGTGTTTATTGTCCATCAGCCGTGTTTATTGTCCATCAGCCGTGTTTATTGTCCATCAGCCGTGTTTATTGTCCATCAGCCGTGTTTATTGTCCATCAGCCGTGTTTATTGTCCATCAGCCGTGTTTATTGTCCATCAGCCGTGTTTATTGTCCATCACCGTGTTTATTGTCCATCAGCCGTGTTTATTGTCCATCAGCCGTGTTTATTGTCCATCAGCCGTGTTTATTGTCCATCAGCCGTGTTTATTGTCCATCAGCCGTGTTTATTGTCCATCAGCCGTGTTTATTGTCCATCAGCCGTGTTTATTGTCCATCAGCCGTGTTTATTGTCCATCAGCCGTGTTTATTGTCCATCAGCCGTGTTTATTGTCCATCAGCCGTGTTTATTGTCCATCAGCCGTGTTTATTGTCCATCAGCCGTGTTTATTGTCCATCAGCCGTGTTTATTGTCCATCAGCCGTGTTTATTGTCCATCAGCCGTGTTTATTGTCCATCAGCCGTGTTTATTGTCCATCAGCCGTGTTTATTGTCCATCAGCCGTGTTTATTGTCCATCAGCCTGTTTTTGTCCATCAGCCGTGTTTATTGTCCATCAGCCGTGTTTATTGTCCATCAGCCGTGTTTATTGTCCATCAGCCGTGTTTATTGTCCATCAGCCGTGTTTATTGTCCATCAGCCGTGTTTATTGTCCATCAGCCGTGTTTATTGTCCATCAGCCGTGTTTATTGTCCATCAGCCGTGTTTATTGTCCATCAGCCGTGTTTATTGTCCATCAGCCGTGTTTATTGTCCATCAGCCGTGTTTATTGTCCATCAGCCGTGTTTATTGTCCATCAGCCGTGTTTATTGTCCATCAGCCGTGTTTATTGTCCATCAGCCGTGTTTATTGTCCATCAGCCGTGTTTATTGTCCATCAGCCGTGTTTATTGTCCATCAGCCGTGTTTATTGTCCATCAGCCGTGTTTTTGTCCATCAGCCGTGTTTATTGTCCATCAGCCGTGTTTATTGTCCATCAGCCGTGTTTATTGTCCATCAGCCGTGTTTATTGTCCATCAGCCGTGTTTATTGTCCATCAGCCGTGTTTATTGTCCATCAGCCGTGTTTATTGTCCATCAGCCGTGTTTATTGTCCATCAGCCGTGTTTATTGTCCATCAGCCGTGTTTATTGTCCATCAGCCGTGTTTATTGTCCATCAGCCGTGTTTATTGTCCATCAGCCGTGTTTATTGTCCATCAGCCGTGTTTATTGTCCATCAGCCGTGTTTATTGTCCATCAGCCGTGTTTATTGTCCATCAGCCGTGTTTATTGTCCATCAGCCGTGTTTATTGTCCATCAGCCGTGTTTTTGTCCATCAGCCGTGTTTATTGTCCATCAGCCGTGTTTATTGTCCATCATCAGCCGTGTTTATTGTCCATCAGCCGTGTTTATTGTCCATCAGCCGTGTTTATTGTCCATCAGCCGTGTTTATTGTCCATCAGCCGTGTTTATTGTCCATCAGCCGTGTTTATTGTCCATCAGCCGTGTTTATTGTCCATCAGCCGTGTTTATTGTCCATCAGCCGTGTTTATTGTCCATCAGCCGTGTTTATTGTCCATCAGCCGTGTTTATTGTCCATCAGCCGTGTTTATTGTCCATCAGCCGTGTTTATTGTCCATCAGCCGTGTTTATTGTCCATCAGCCGTGTTTATTGTCCATCAGCCGTGTTTATTGTCCATCAGCCGTGTTTATTGTCCATCAGCCGTGTTTATTGTCCATCAGCCGTGTTTATTGTCCATCAGCCGTGTTTATTGTCCATCAGCCGTGTTTATTGTCCATCAGCCGTGTTTATTGTCCATCAGCCGTGTTTATTGTCCATCAGCCGTGTTTATTGTCCATCAGCCGTGTTTATTGTCCATCAGCCGTGTTTATTGTCCATCAGCCGTGTTTATTGTCCATCAGCCGTGTTTATTGTCCATCAGCCGTGTTTATTGTCCATCAGCCGTGTTTATTGTCCATCAGCCGTGTTTATTGTCCATCAGCCGTGTTTATTGTCCATCAGCCGTGTTTATTGTCCATCAGCCGTGTTTATTGTCCATCAGCCGTGTTTATTGTCCATCAGCCGTGTTATTGTCCATCAGCCGTGTTTATTGTCCATCAGCCGTGTTTATTGTCCATCAGCCGTGTTTATTGTCCATCAGCCGTGTTTATTGTCCATCAGCCGTGTTTATTGTCCATCAGCCGTGTTTATTGTCCATCAGCCGTGTTTATTGTCCATCAGCTCAGCCGTGTTTATTGTCCATCAGCCGTGTTTATTGTCCATCAGCCGTGTTATTGTCCATCAGCCGTGTTTATTGTCCATCAGCCGTGTTTATTGTCCATCAGCCGTGTTTATTGTCCATCAGCCGTGTTTATTGTCCATCAGCCGTGTTTATTGTCCATCAGCCGTGTTTATTGTCCATCAGCCGTGTTTATTGTCCATCAGCCGTGTTTATTGTCCATCAGCCGTGTTTATTGTCCATCAGCCGTGTTTATTGTCCATCAGCCGTGTTTATTGTCCATCAGCCGTGTTTATTGTCCATCAGCCGTGTTTATTGTCCATCAGCCGTGTTTATTGTCCATCAGCCGTGTTTATTGTCCATCAGCCGTGTTTATTGTCCATCAGCCGTGTTTATTGTCCATCAGCCGTGTTTATTGTCCATCAGCCGTGTTTATTGTCCATCAGCCGTGTTTATTGTCCATCAGCCGTGTTTATTGTCCATCAGCCGTGTTTATTGTCCATCAGCCGTGTTTATTGTCCATCAGCCGTGTTTTTTGTCCATCAGCCGTGTTTATTGTCCATCAGCCGTGTTTATTGTCCATCAGCCGTGTTTATTGTCCATCAGCCGTGTTTATTGTCCATCAGCCGTGTTTATTGTCCATCAGCCGTGTTTATTGTCCATCAGCCGTGTTTATTGTCCATCAGCCGTGTTTATTGTCCATCAGCCGTGTTTATTGTCCATCAGCCGTGTTTATTGTCCATCAGCCGTGTTTATTGTCCATCAGCCGTGTTATTGTCCATCAGCCGTGTTTATTGTCCATCAGCCGTGTTTATTGTCCATCAGCCGTGTTTATTGTCCATCAGCCGTGTTTATTGTCCATCAGCCGTGTTTTTTGTCCATCAGCCGTGTTTATTGTCCATCAGCCGTGTTTATTGTCCATCAGCTCAGCCGTGTTTATTGTCCATCAGCCGTGTTTATTGTCCATCAGCCGTGTTTATTGTCCATCAGCCGTGTTTATTGTCCATCAGCCGTGTTTATTGTCCATCAGCCGTGTTTATTGTCCATCAGCCGTGTTTATTGTCCATCAGCCGTGTTTATTGTCCATCAGCCGTGTTTATTGTCCATCAGCCGTGTTTATTGTCCATCAGCCGTGTTTATTGTCCATCAGCCGTGTTTATTGTCCATCAGCCGTGTTTATTGTCCATCAGCCGTGTTTATTGTCCATCAGCCGTGTTTATTGTCCATCAGCCGTGTTTATTGTCCATCAGCCGTGTTTATTGTCCATCAGCCGTGTTTATTGTCCATCAGCCGTGTTTATTGTCCATCAGCCGTGTTTATTGTCCATCAGCCGTGTTTATTGTCCATCAGCCGTGTTTATTGTCCATCAGCCGTGTTTATTGTCCATCAGCCGTGTTTATTGTCCATCAGCCGTGTTTATTGTCCATCAGCCGTGTTTATTGTCCATCAGCCGTGTTTATTGTCCATCAGCCGTGTTTATTGTCCATCACCGTGTTTATTGTCCATCAGCCGTGTTTATTGTCCATCAGCCGTGTTTATTGTCCATCAGCCGTGTTTATTGTCCATCAGCCGTGTTTATTGTCCATCAGCCGTGTTTATTGTCCATCAGCCGTGTTTATTGTCCATCAGCCGTGTTTATTGTCCATCAGCCGTGTTTATTGTCCATCAGCCGTGTTTATTGTCCATCAGCCGTGTTTATTGTCCATCAGCCGTGTTTATTGTCCATCAGCCGTGTTTATTGTCCATCAGCCGTGTTTATTGTCCATCAGCCGTGTTTATTGTCCATCAGCCGTGTTATTGTCCATCAGCCGTGTTTATTGTCCATCAGCCGTGTTTATTGTCCATCAGCCGTGTTTATTGTCCATCAGCCGTGTTTATTGTCCATCAGCCGTGTTTATTGTCCATCAGCCGTGTTTATTGTCCATCAGCCGTGTTTATTGTCCATCAGCCGTGTTTATTGTCCATCAGCCGTGTTTATTGTCCATCAGCCGTGTTTATTGTCCATCAGCCGTGTTTATTGTCCATCAGCCGTGTTTATTGTCCATCAGCCGTGTTTATTGTCCATCAGCCGTGTTTATTGTCTTTTTTGTCCATCAGCCGTGTTTATTGTCCATCAGCCGTGTTTATTGTCCATCAGCCGTGTTTATTGTCCATCAGCCGTGTTTATTGTCCATCAGCCGTGTTTATTGTCCATCTACCGTGTTTATTGTCCATCAGCCGTGTTATTGTCCATCAGCCGTGTTTATTGTCCATCAGCCGTGTTTATTGTCCATCAGCCGTGTTTATTGTCCATCAGCCGTGTTTATTGTCCATCAGCCGTGTTTATTGTCCATCAGCCGTGTTTATTGTCCATCAGCCGTGTTTATTGTCCATCAGCCGTGTTTATTGTCCATCAGCCGTGTTATTGTCCATCAGCCGTGTTTATTGTCCATCAGCCGTGTTTATTGTCCATCAGCCGTGTTTATTGTCCATCAGCCGTGTTTATTGTCCATCAGCCGTGTTTATTGTCCATCAGCCGTGTTTATTGTCCATCAGCCGTGTTTATTGTCCATCAGCCGTGTTTATTGTCCATCAGCCGTGTTTATTGTCCATCAGCCGTGTTTTTTGTCCATCAGCCGTGTTTATTGTCCATCAGCCGTGTTTATTGTCCATCAGCCGTGTTTATTGTCCATCAGCCGTGTTTATTGTCCATCAGCCGTGTTATTGTCCATCAGCCGTGTTTATTGTCCATCAGCCGTGTTTATTGTCCATCAGCCGTGTTTATTGTCCATCAGCCGTGTTTATTGTCCATCAGCCGTGTTTATTGTCCATCAGCCGTGTTTATTGTCCATCAGCCGTGTTTATTGTCCATCAGCCGTGTTTATTGTCCATCAGCCGTGTTTATTGTCCATCAGCCGTGTTTATTGTCCATCAGCCGTGTTTATTGTCCATCAGCCGTGTTTATTGTCCATCAGCCGTGTTTATTGTCCATCAGCCGTGTTTATTGTCCATCAGCCGTGTTTATTGTCCATCAGCCGTGTTTATTGTCCATCAGCCGTGTTTATTGTCCATCAGCCGTGTTTATTGTCCATCACCGTGTTTATTGTCCATCAGCCGTGTTTATTGTCCATCAGCCGTGTTTATTGTCCATCACCGTGTTTATTGTCCATCAGCCGTGTTTATTGTCCATCAGCCGTGTTTATTGTCCATCAGCCGTGTTTATTGTCCATCAGCCGTGTTTATTGTCCATCAGCCGTGTTTATTGTCCATCAGCCGTGTTTATTGTCCATCAGCCGTGTTTATTGTCCATCAGCCGTGTTTATTGTCCATCAGCCGTGTTTATTGTCCATCAGCCGTGTTTATTGTCCATCAGCCGTGTTTATTGTCCATCAGCCGTGTTTATTGTCCATCAGCCGTGTTTATTGTCCATCAGCCGTGTTTATTGTCCATCAGCCGTGTTTATTGTCCATCAGCCGTGTTTATTGTCCATCAGCCGTGTTTATTGTCCATCAGCCGTGTTATTGTCCATCAGCCGTGTTTATTGTCCATCAGCCGTGTTTATTGTCCATCAGCCGTGTTTATTGTCCATCAGCCGTGTTTATTGTCCATCAGCCGTGTTTATTGTCCATCAGCCGTGTTTATTGTCCATCAGCCGTGTTTATTGTCCATCAGCCGTGTTTATTGTCCATCAGCCGTGTTATTGTCCATCAGCCGTGTTTATTGTCCATCAGCCGTGTTTATTGTCCATCAGCCGTGTTTATTGTCCATCAGCCGTGTTTATTGTCCATCAGCCGTGTTTATTGTCCATCAGCCGTGTTTATTGTCCATCAGCCGTGTTTATTGTCCATCAGCCGTGTTTATTGTCCATCAGCCGTGTTTATTGTCCATCAGCCGTGTTTATTGTCCATCAGCCGTGTTTATTGTCCATCAGCCGTGTTTATTGTCCATCAGCCGTGTTTATTGTCCATCAGCCGTGTTTATTGTCCATCAGCCGTGTTTATTGTCCATCAGCCGTGTTTATTGTCCATCAGCCGTGTTTATTGTCCATCAGCCGTGTTTATTGTCCATCAGCCGTGTTTATTGTCCATCAGCCGTGTTTTTTGTCCATCAGCCGTGTTTATTGTCCATCAGCCGTGTTTATTGTCCTCAGCCGTGTTTATTGTCCATCAGCCGTGTTTATTGTCCATCAGCCGTGTTTATTGTCCATCAGCCGTGTTTATTGTCCATCAGCCGTGTTTATTGTCCATCAGCCGTGTTTATTGTCCATCAGCCGTGTTTATTGTCCATCAGCCGTGTTTATTGTCCATCAGCCGTGTTTATTGTCCATCAGCCGTGTTTATTGTCCATCAGCCGTGTTTATTGTCCATCAGCCGTGTTTATTGTCCATCAGCCGTGTTTATTGTCCATCAGCCGTGTTTATTGTCCATCAGCCGTGTTTATTGTCCATCAGCCGTGTTTTTTGTCCATCAGCCGTGTTTATTGTCCATCAGCCGTGTTTATTGTCCATCAGCTCAGCCGTGTTTATTGTCCATCAGCCGTGTTTATTGTCCATCAGCCGTGTTTATTGTCCATCAGCCGTGTTTATTGTCCATCTACCGTGTTTATTGTCCATCAGCCGTGTTTATTGTCCATCAGCCGTGTTTTTGTCCATCTACCGTGTTTATTGTCCATCAGCCGTGTTTTATTGTCCATCAGCCGTGTTTATTGTCCATCAGCCGTGTTTATTGTATCAGCCGTGTTTATTGTCCATCAGCCGTGTTTATTGTCCATCTGCCGTGTTTATTGTCCATCAGCCGTGTTTATTGTCCATCAGCGTGTTTTATTGTCCCAGCCGTGTTTATTGTCCATCAGCCGTGTTATTGTCCATCAGCCGTGTTTATTGTCCATCAGCCGTGTTTTTTGTCCATCAGCCGTGTTTATTGTCCATCAGCCGTGTTTATTGTCATCATCAGCCGTGTTTATTGTCCATCAGCCGTGTTTATTGTCCATCAGCCGTGTTTTATTGTCCATCAGCCGTGTTTATTGTCCATCACCGTGTTTATTGTCCATCAGCCGTGTTTATTGTCCATCAGCCGTGTTTTATTGTCCATCTACCGTGTTTATTGTCCATCAGCCGTGTTTATTGTCCATCAGCCGTGTTTATTGTCCATCAGCCGTGTTTATTGTCCATCAGCCGTGTTTATTGTCCATCAGCCGTGTTTATTGTCCATCAGCCGTGTTTATTGTCCATCTACCGTGTTTATTGTCCATCAGCCGTGTTTATTGTCCATCAGCCGTGTTTATTGTCCATCAGCCGTGTTTATTGTCCATCAGCCGTGTTTATTGTCCATCAGCCGTGTTTATTGTCCATCAGCCGTGTTTATTGTCCATCAGCCGTGTTTATTGTCCATCAGCCGTGTTTTTTGTCCATCAGCCGTGTTTATTGTCCATCAGCCGTGTTTATTGTCCATCAGCCGTGTTTATTGTCCATCAGCCGTGTTTATTGTCCATCAGCCGTGTTTATTGTCCATCAGCCGTGTTTATTGTCCATCAGCCGTGTTTATTGTCCATCAGCCGTGTTTATTGTCCATCAGCCGTGTTTATTGTCCATCAGCCGTGTTTATTGTCCATCAGCCGTGTTTATTGTCCATCAGCCGTGTTTATTGTCCATCACCCGTGTTTATTGTCCATCAGCCGTGTTTATTGTCCATCACCCGTGTTTATTGTCCATCAGCCGTGTTAATTGTCCATCAGCCGTGTTTATTGTCCATCAGCCGTGTTAATTGTCCATCAGCCGTGTTTATTGTCCATCAGCCGTGTTTATTGTCCATCTGCCGTGTTATTGTCCATCAGATGTTTTATTGTCCATCAGCCGTGTTTATTGTCCATCAGCGGTGTTTATTGTCCATCAGCCGTGTTTATTGTCCATCAGCCTGTTTTTTGTCCATCAGCCGTGTTTATTGTCCATCAGCCGTGTTTATTTCTCTCAGCCGTGTTTATTGTCCATCAGCCGTGTTTATTGTCCATCTGCCGTGTTTATTGTCCATCAGCCGTGTTTATTGTATATCAGCCGTGTTTTTGTCCATCAGCCGTGTTTATTGTCCATCAGCCGTGTTTATTGTCCATCAGCCGTGTTTATTGTCCATCAGCCGTGTTTATTGTCCATCAGCCGTGTTTATTGTCCATCAGCCGTGTTAATTGTCCATCAGCCGTGTTTATTGTCCATCAGCCGTGTTTATTGTCCATCAGCCGTGTTATTGTCATCAGCCGTGTTTATTGTCCATCAGCCGTGTTTATTGTCCATCAGCCGTGTTTATTGTCCATCTGCCGTGTTTATTGTCCATCAGCCGTGTTTATTGTCCATCAGCCGTGTTTATTGTCCATCAGCCGTGTTTATTGTCCATCAGCCGTGTTTATTGTCCATCAGCCGTGTTTATTGTCCATCAGCCGTGTTTATTGTCCATCAGCCGTGTTTATTGTCCATCAGCCGTGTTTATTGTCCATCAGCCGTGTTTATTGTCCATCACCGTGTTTATTGTCCATCAGCCGTGTTTATTGTCCATCAGCCGTGTTTATTGTCCATCAGCCGTGTTTATTGTCCATCAGCCGTGTTTATTGTCCATCAGCCGTGTTTATTGTCCATCAGCCGTGTTTATTGTCCATCAGCCGTGTTTATTGTCCATCAGCCGTGTTTATTGTCCATCAGCCGTGTTTATTGTCCATCAGCCGTGTTTTATTGTCCATCAGCCGTGTTTATTGTCCATCAGCCGTGTTTATTGTCCATCAGCCGTGTTTATTGTCCATCAGCCGTGTTTATTGTCCATCAGCCGTGTTTATTGTCCATCAGCCGTGTTTATTGTCCATCAGCCGTGTTTATTGTCCATCAGCCGTGTTTATTGTCCATCAGCCGTGTTAATTGTCCATCAGCCGTGTTTATTGTCCATCAGCCGTGTTTATTGTCCATCACCGTGTTTATTGTCCATCAGCCGTGTTTATTGTCCATCAGCCGTGTTTATTGTCCATCAGCCGTGTTTATTGTCCATCAGCCGTGTTTATTGTCCATCAGCCGTGTTTATTGTCCATCAGCCGTGTTTTATTGTCCATCAGCCGTGTTATTTGTCCATCAGCCGTGTTTATTGTCCATCAGCCGTGTTTATTGTCCATCACCGTGTTTATTGTCCATCAGCCGTGTTTATTGTCCATCAGCCGTGTTTATTGTCCATCAGCCGTGTTTATTGTCCATCAGCCGTGTTTATTGTCCATCAGCCGTGTTTATTGTCCATCAGCCGTGTTTATTGTCCATCAGCCGTGTTTATTGTCCATCAGCCGTGTTTTTTGTCCATCAGCCGTGTTTATTGTCCATCAGCCGTGTTTATTGTCCATCAGCCGTGTTTATTGTCCATCAGCCGTGTTTATTGTCCATCAGCCGTGTTTATTGTCCATCTACCGTGTTTATTGTCCATCAGCCGTGTTTATTGTCCATCAGCCGTGTTTATTGTCCATCAGCCGTGTTTATTGTCCATCAGCCGTGTTTATTGTCCATCACCGTGTTTATTGTCCATCAGCCGTGTTTATTGTCCATCACCGTGTTTATTGTCCATCAGCCGTGTTTATTGTCCATCACCCGTGTTTATTGTCCATCAGCCGTGTTTATTGTCCATCAGCCGTGTTTATTGTCCATCAGCCGTGTTTATTGTCCATCAGCCGTGTTTATTGTCCATCAGCCGTGTTTTGTCCATCTGCTGCCGTGTTTAATTGTCCATCAGCCGTGTTTATTGTCCATCAGCCGTGTTTTTTGTCCATCAGCCGTGTTTATTGTCCATCAGCCGTGTTTATTTTCTCTCAGCCGTGTTTATTGTCCATCAGCCGTGTTTATTGTCCATCAGCCGTGTTAATTGTCCATCAGCCGTGTTTATTGTCCATCAGCCGTGTTTATTGTCCATCAGCCGTGTTTATTGTCCATCAGCCGTGTTTATTGTCCATCAGCCGTGTTTATTGTCCATCAGCCGTGTTTATTGTCCATCAGCCGTGTTTATTGTCCATCAGCCGTGTTTATTGTCCATCAGCCGTGTTTATTGTCCATCAGCCGTGTTTATTGTCCATCAGCCGTGTTTATTGTCCATCAGCCGTGTTTATTGTATATCAGCCGATCCGCCGTGTTTATTGTCCATCAGCCGTGTTTATTGTCCATCTGCCGTGTTTATTGTCCATCACGTGTTTATTGTCCATCAGCCGTGTTTATTGTCCATCAGCCGTGTTTATTGTCCATCAGCCGTGTTTATTGTCCATCAGCCGTGTTTATTGTCCATCAGCCGTGTTTATTGTCCATCACCGTGTTTATTGTCCATCAGCCGTGTTTATTGTCCATCAGCCGTGTTATTGTCCATCAGCCGTGTTTATTGTCCATCAGCCGTGTTTATTGTCCATCAGCCGTGTTTATTGTCCATCAGCCGTGTTTATTGTCCATCAGCCGTGTTATTGTCCATCAGCCGTGTTTATTGTCCATCTACCGTGTTTATTGTCCATCAGCCGTGTTTATTGTCCATCAGCCGTGTTTATTGTCCATCAGCCGTGTTTATTGTCCATCAGCCGTGTTTATTGTCCATCACCGTGTTTATTGTCCATCAGCCGTGTTTATTGTCCATCAGCCGTGTTTATTGTCCATCAGCCGTGTTTTTTGTCCATCAGCCGTGTTTATTGTCCATCAGCCGTGTTTATTGTCCATCAGCCGTGTTTATTGTCCATCAGCCGTGTTTATTGTCCATCAGCCGTGTTTTTGTCCATCACCGTGTTTATTGTCCATCAGCCGTGTTTATTGTCCATCAGCCGTGTTTATTGTCCATCAGCCGTGTTTATTGTCCATCAGCCGTGTTTATTGTCCCATCACCGTTTTATTGTCCATCAGCCGTGTTTATTGTCCATCACCCGTGTTTATTGTCCATCAGCCGTGTTTATTGTCCATCACCCGTGTTTATTGTCCATCAGCCGTGTTAATTGTCCATCAGCCGTGTTATTGTCCATCAGCCGTGTTAATTGTCCATAGCCGTGTTTATTGTCCATCAGCCGTGTTTATTGTCCATCTGCCGTGTTAATTGTCCATCAGATGTGTTTATTGTCCATCAGCCGTGTTTATTGTCCATCAGCGGTGTTTATTGTCCATCAGCCGTGTTTATTGTCCATCAGCCTGTTTTTTGTCCATCAGCCGTGTTTATTGTACATCTGCCGTGTTTATTTTCTCATCAGCCGTGTTTATTGTCCATCAGCCGTGTTTATTGCCATCTGCCGTGTTAATTGTCCATCAGCCGTGTTTATTGTATATCAGCCGTGTTTATTGTCCATCAGCCGTGTTTATTGTCCATCAGCCGTGTTTATTGTCCATCAGCCGTGTTTATTGTATCAGCCGTGTTTATTGTCCATCAGCAGTGTTTATTGTCCATCTGCCGTGTTAATTGTCCATCAGCCGTGTTTATTGTATATCAGCCGTGTTTATTGTCCATCAGCCGTGTTTATTGTCCATCAGCCGTGTTTATTGTCCATCAGCCGTGTTTATTGTCCATCAGCCGTGTTTATTGTCCATCTGCCGTGTTTATTGTCCATCTAGCCGTGTTTATTGTCCATCAGCCGTGTTTATTGTCCATCAGCCGTGTTTTATTGTCCATCAGCCGTGTTTATTGTGGATCAGCCGTGTTTATTGTCCATCAGCCGTGTTTATTGTCCATCTACCGTGTTTATTGTCCATCAGCCGTGTTTATTGTCCATCAGCCGTGTTTATTGTCCATCAGCCGTGTTTATTGTCCATCAGCCCGTTTATTGTCCATCAGCCGTGTTTATTGTCCATCAGCCGTGTTTATTGTCCATCAGCCGTGTTTATTGTCCATCAGCCGTGTTTATTGTCTCAGCCGTGTTTATTGTCCATCTACCGTGTTTATTGTCCATCAGCCGTGTTTATTGTCCATCAGCCGTGTTTATTGTCCATCAGCCGTGTTTATTGTCCATCAGCCGTGTTTATTGTCCATCAGCCGTGTTTATTGTCCATCAGCCGTGTTTATTGTCCATCAGCCGTGTTTATTGTCCATCAGCCGTGTTTATTGTCCATCAGCCGTGTTTATTGTCCATCAGCCGTGTTTATTGTCCATCAGCCGTGTTTATTGTCCATCACCCGTGTTTATTGTCCATCAGCCGTGTTTATTGTCCATCACCCGTGTTTATTGTCCATCAGCCGTGTTTATTGTCCATCAGCCGTGTTTATTGTCCATCAGCCGTGTTTTGTCCATCAGCCGTGTTTATTGTCCATCAGCCGTGTTAATTGTCCATCAGCCGTGTTTATTGTCCATCAGCCGTGTTTATTGTCCATCAGCCGTGTGTTATTGTCCATCAGCCGTGTTTATTGTCCATCAGCCGTGTTTATTGTCCATCAGCGTGTTTATTGTCCATCAGCCGTGTTTATTGTCCATCAGCCTGTTTTTTCCATCAGCCGTGTTTATTGTCCATCAGCCGTGTTTATTGTCCTCAGCGTGTTTTATTGTCCATCAGCCGTGTTTATTGTCCATCAGCCGTGTTTATTGTCCATCAGCCGTGTTTATTGTCCATCAGCCGTGTTTATTGTCCATCAGCCGTGTTTATTGTCCATCAGCCGTGTTTATTTCCATCAGCCGTGTTTATTGTCCATCAGCCGTGTTTATTGTCCATCAGCCGTGTTTTATTGTCCATCAGCCGTGTTTATTGTCCATCAGCCGTGTTTATTGTCCATCAGCCGTGTTTATTGTCCATCAGCCGTGTTTATTGTCCATCAGCCGTGTTTATTGTCCATCAGCCGTGTTTATTGTCCATCAGCCGTGTTTATTGTCCATCAGCCGTGTTTATTGTCCATCAGCCGTGTTTATTGTCCATCAGCCTGTTTATTGTCCATCAGCCGTGTTTATTGTCCATCAGCCGTGTTTATTGTCCATCAGCCGTGTTTATTGTCCATCAGCCGTGTTTATTGTCATGTTTGTTTTTTGTCGTGTTTTTTTTTTGTGTTTTTTGTGTTTTTTGTCCATCAGCCGTGTTTATTGTCCATCAGCCGTGTTTATTTTCCTCAGCCGTGTTATTGTCCATCAGCCGTGTTTATTGTCCATCAGCCGTGTTTATTGTCCATCAGCCGTGTTTATTGTCCATCAGCCGTGTTTATTGTCCATCAGCCGTGTTTATTGTCCATCAGCCGTGTTTATTGTCCATCAGCCGTGTTTATTGTCCATCAGCCGTGTTTATTGTCCATCAGCCGTGTTTATTGTCCATCAGCCGTGTTTAATTGTCCATCAGCCGTGTTTATTGTCCATCAGCCGTGTTTATTGTCCATCAGCCGTGTTTATTGTCCATCAGCCGTGTTTATTGTCCATCAGCCGTGTTTATTGTCCATCAGCCGTGTTTATTGTCCATCAGCCGTGTTTATTGTCCATCTCAGCCGTGTTTATTGTCCATCAGCCGTGTTTATTGTCCATCAGCCGTGTTTATTGTCCATCAGCCGTGTTTATTGTCCATCAGCCGTGTTTATTGTCCATCAGCCGTGTTTATTGTCCATCAGCCGTGTTTATTGTCCATCACCGTGTTTATTGTCCATCAGCCGTGTTTATTGTCCATCAGCCGTGTTTATTGTCCATCAGCCGTGTTTTTGTCCATCAGCCGTGTTTATTGTCCATCAGCCGTGTTTATTGTCCATCAGCCGTGTTTATTGTCCATCAGCCGTGTTTATTGTCCATCAGCCGTGTTTATTGTCCATCAGCCGTGTTTATTGTCCATCAGCCCGTTTATTGTCCATCAGCCGTGTTTATTGTCCATCAGCCGTGTTTATTGTCCATCAGCCGTGTTTATTGTCCATCAGCCGTGTTTATTGTCCATCAGCCGTGTTTATTGTCCATCAGCCGTGTTTATTGTCCATCAGCCGTGTTTATTGTCCATCAGCCGTGTTTTTGTCCATCAGCCTGTTTATTGTCCATCAGCCGTGTTTATTGTCCATCAGCCGTGTTTATTGTCCATCAGCCGTGTTTATTGTCCATCAGCCGTGTTTATTGTCCATCAGCCGTGTTTATTGTCCATCAGCCGTGTTTATTGTCCATCAGCCGTGTTTATTGTCCATCAGCCGTGTTTTATTGTCCATCAGCCGTGTTTATTGTCCATCACCGTGTTTATTGTCCATCAGCCGTGTTTATTGTCCATCACCGTGTTTATTGTCCATCAGCCGTGTTTATTGTCCATCACCCGTGTTTATTGTCCATCAGCCGTGTTTATTGTCCATCAGCCGTGTAATTGTCCATCAGCCGTGTTAATTGTCCATAAGCCGTGTTTATTGTCCATCAGCCGTGTTTATTGTCCATCTGCCGTGTTTATTGTCCATCAGATGTGTTTATTGTCCATCAGCCGTGTTTATTGTCCATCAGCGTTGTTTATTGTCCATCAGCCGTGTTTATTGTCCATCAGCCTGTTTTTTGTCCATCAGCCGTGTTTATTGTCCATCTGCCGTGTTTATTTTCTCTCAGCCGTGTTTATTGTCCATCAGCCGTGTTTATTGCCCATCTGCCGTGTTAATTGTCCATCAGCCGTGTTTATTGTCCATCAGCCGTGTTTATTGTCCATCAGCCGTGTTTATTGTCCATCAGCCGTGTTTATTGTCCATCAGCCGTGTTTATTGTATATCAGCCGTGTTTATTGTCCATCAGCCGTGTTTATTGTCCATCTGCCGTGTTTATTGTCCATCAGCCGTGTTTATTGTATATCAGCCGTGTTTATTGTCCATCAGCCGTGTTTATTGTCCATCAGCCGTGTTTATTGTATATCAGCCGTGTTTATTGTACATCAGCCGTGTTTATTGTCCATCTGCCGTGTTTATTGTCCATCTACCGTGTTTATTGTCCATCAGCCGTGTTTATTGTCCATCAGCCGTGTTTATTGTCCATCAGCCGTGTTTATTGTCCATCAGCCGTGTTTATTGTCCATCAGCCGTGTTTATTGTCCATCACCGTGTTTATTGTCCATCAGCCGTGTTTATTGTCCATCAGCCGTGTTTATTGTCCATCAGCCGTGTTTATTGTCCATCAGCCGTGTTTATTGTCCATCAGCCGTGTTTATTGTCCATCAGCCGTGTTATTGTCCATCAGCCGTGTTTATTGTCCATCAGCCGTGTTTATTGTCCATCAGCCGTGTTTATTGTCCATCAGCCGTGTTTATTGTCCATCAGCCGTGTTTATTGTCCATCAGCCGTGTTTATTGTCCATCAGCCGTGTTTATTGTCCATCAGCCGTGTTTATTGTCCATCAGCCGTGTTTATTGTCCATCAGCCGTGTTTATTGTCCATCAGCCGTGTTTATTTCCATCAGCCGTGTTTATTGTCCATCAGCCGTGTTTATTGTCCATCAGCCGTGTTTATTGTCCATCAGCCGTGTTTATTGTCCATCAGCCGTGTTTATTGTCCATCAGCCGTGTTTATTGTCCATCAGCCGTGTTTATTGTCCATCAGCCGTGTTTATTGTCCATCAGCCGTGTTTATTGTCCATCAGCCGTGTTTATTGTCCATCAGCCGTGTTTATTGTCCATCAGCCGTGTTTATTGTCCATCAGCCGTGTTTATTGTCCATCAGCCGTGTTTATTGTCCATCAGCCGTGTTTATTGTCCATCAGCCGTGTTTATTGTCCATCAGCCGTGTTTATTGTCCATCAGCCGTGTTTATTGTCCATCAGCCGTGTTTATTGTCCATCAGCCGTGTTTATTGTCCATCAGCCGTGTTTATTGTCCATCAGCCGTGTTTATTGTCCATCAGCCGTGTTTATTGTCCATCAGCCGTGTTTATTGTCCATCAGCCGTGTTTATTGTCCATCAGCCGTGTTTATTGTCCATCAGCCGTGTTTATTGTCCATCAGCCGTGTTTATTGTCCATCAGCCGTGTTTATTGTCCATCAGCCGTGTTTATTGTCCATCAGCCGTGTTTATTGTCCATCAGCCGTGTTTATTGTCCATCAGCCGTGTTTATTGTCCATCAGCCGTGTTTATTGTCCATCAGCCGTGTTTATTGTCCATCAGCCGTGTTTATTGTCCATCAGCCGTGTTTATTGTCCATCAGCCGTGTTTATTGTCCATCAGCCGTGTTTATTGTCCATCAGCCGTGTTTATTGTCCATCAGCCGTGTTTATTGTCCATCAGCCGTGTTTATTGTCCATCAGCCGTGTTTATTGTCCATCAGCCGTGTTTATTGTCCATCAGCCGTGTTTATTGTCCATCAGCCGTGTTTATTGTCCATCAGCCGTGTTTATTGTCCATCAGCCGTGTTTATTGTCCATCAGCCGTGTTTATTGTCCATCAGCCGTGTTTATTGTCCATCAGCCGTGTTTATTGTCCATCAGCCGTGTTTATTGTCCATCAGCCGTGTTTATTGTCCATCAGCCGTGTTTATTGTCCATCAGCCGTGTTTATTGTCCATCAGCCGTGTTTATTGTCCATCAGCCGTGTTATTGTCCATCAGCCGTGTTTATTGTCCATCAGCCGTGTTTATTGTCCATCAGCCGTGTTTATTGTCCATCAGCCGTGTTTATTGTCCATCAGCCGTGTTTATTGTCCATCAGCCGTGTTTATTGTCCATCAGCCGTGTTTATTGTCCATCAGCCGTGTTTATTGTCCATCAGCCGTGTTTATTGTCCATCAGCCGTGTTTATTGTCCATCAGCCGTGTTTATTGTCCATCAGCCGTGTTTATTGTCCATCAGCCGTGTTTATTGTCCATCAGCCGTGTTATTGTCCATCAGCCGTGTTTATTGTCCATCAGCCGTGTTTATTGTCCATCAGCCGTGTTTATTGTCCATCAGCCGTGTTTATTGTCCATCAGCCGTGTTTATTGTCCATCAGCCCGTTTATTGTCCATCAGCCGTGTTTATTGTCCATCAGCCGTGTTTATTGTCCATCAGCCGTGTTTATTGTCCATCAGCCGTGTTTATTGTCCATCAGCCGTGTTTATTGTCCATCAGCCGTGTTTATTGTCCATCAGCCGTGTTTATTGTCCATCAGCCGTGTTTATTGTCCATCAGCCGTGTTTATTGTCCATCAGCCGTGTTTATTGTCCATCAGCCGTGTTTATTGTCCATCAGCCGTGTTTATTGTCCATCAGCCGTGTTTATTGTCCATCAGCCGTGTTTATTTGTCCATCAGCCGTGTTTATTGTCCATCAGCCGTGTTTATTGTCCTCAGCCGTGTTTATTGTCCATCAGCCGTGTTTATTGTCCATCAGCCGTGTTTATTGTCCATCAGCCGTGTTTATTGTCCATCAGCCGTGTTTATTGTCCATCAGCCGTGTTTATTGTCCATCAGCCGTGTTTATTGTCCATCAGCCGTGTTTATTGTCCATCAGCCGTGTTTATTGTCCATCAGCCGTGTTATTGTCCATCAGCCGTGTTTATTGTCCATCAGCCGTGTTTATTGTCCATCAGCCGTGTTTATTGTCCATCAGCCGTGTTTATTGTCCATCAGCCGTGTTTATTGTCCATCAGCCGTGTTTATTGTCCATCAGCCGTGTTTATTGTCCATCAGCCGTGTTTATTGTCCATCAGCCGTGTTTATTGTCCATCAGCCGTGTTTATTGTCCATCAGCCGTGTTTATTGTCCATCAGCCGTGTTTATTGTCCATCAGCCGTGTTTATTGTCCATCAGCCGTGTTTATTGTCCATCACCGTGTTTATTGTCCATCAGCCGTGTTTATTGTCCATCAGCCGTGTTTATTGTCCATCAGCCGTGTTTATTGTCCATCAGCCGTGTTTATTGTCCATCAGCCGTGTTTATTGTCCATCAGCCGTGTTTATTGTCCATCAGCCGTGTTTATTGTCCATCAGCCGTGTTTATTGTCCATCAGCCGTGTTTATTGTCCATCAGCCGTGTTTATTGTCCATCAGCCGTGTTTATTGTCCATCAGCCGTGTTTATTGTCCATCAGCCGTGTTTATTGTCCATCAGCCGTGTTTATTGTCCATCAGCCGTGTTTATTGTCCATCAGCCGTGTTTATTGTCCATCAGCCGTGTTTATTGTCCATCAGCCGTGTTTATTGTCCATCAGCCGTGTTTATTGTCCATCAGCCGTGTTTATTGTCCATCAGCCGTGTTTATTGTCCATCAGCCGTGTTTATTGTCCATCAGCCGTGTTTATTGTCCATCAGCCGTGTTTATTGTCCATCAGCCGTGTTTATTGTCCATCAGCCGTGTTTATTGTCCATCAGCCGTGTTTATTGTCCATCAGCCGTGTTTATTGTCCATCAGCCGTGTTTATTGTCCATCAGCCGTGTTTATTGTCCATCAGCCGTGTTTATTGTCCATCAGCCGTGTTTATTGTCCATCAGCCGTGTTTATTGTCCATCAGCCGTGTTAATTGTCCATCAGCCGTGTTTATTGTCCATCAGCCGTGTTTATTGTCCATCAGCCGTGTTTATTGTCCATCAGCCGTGTTTATTGTCATCAGCCGTGTTTATTGTCCATCAGCCGTGTTTATTGTCCATCAGCCGTGTTATTGTCCATCAGCCGTGTTTATTGTCCATCAGCCGTGTTTATTGTCCATCAGCCGTGTTTATTGTCCATCAGCCGTGTTTATTGTCCATCAGCCGTGTTTATTGTCCATCAGCCGTGTTTATTGTCCATCAGCCGTGTTATTGTCCATCAGCCGTGTTTATTGTCCATCAGCCGTGTTTATTGTCCATCAGCCGTGTTTATTGTCCATCAGCCGTGTTTATTGTCCATCAGCCGTGTTTATTGTCCATCAGCCGTGTTTATTGTCCATCAGCCGTGTTTATTGTCCATCAGCCGTGTTTATTGTCCATCAGCCGTGTTTATTGTCCATCAGCCGTGTTTATTGTCCATCAGCCGTGTTTATTGTCCATCAGCCGTGTTTATTGTCCATCAGCCGTGTTTATTGTCCATCAGCCGTGTTTATTGTCCATCAGCCGTGTTTATTGTCCATCAGCCGTGTTTATTGTCCATCAGCCGTGTGTTTATTGTCCATCAGCCGTGTTTATTGTCCATCAGCCGTGTTTATTGTCCATCAGCCGTGTTTATTGTCCATCAGCCGTGTTTATTGTCCATCAGCCGTGTTTATTGTCCATCAGCCGTGTTTATTGTCCATCAGCCGTGTTTATTGTCCATCAGCCGTGTTTATTGTCCATCAGCCGTGTTTATTGTCCATCAGCCGTGTTTATTGTCCATCAGCCGTGTTTATTGTCCATCAGCCGTGTTTATTGTCCATCAGCCGTGTTTATTGTCCATCAGCCGTGTTTATTGTCCATCAGCCGTGTTTATTGTCCATCAGCCGTGTTTATTGTCCATCAGCCGTGTTTATTGTCCATCAGCCGTGTTTATTGTCCATCAGCCGTGTTTATTGTCCATCAGCCGTGTTTATTGTCCATCAGCCGTGTTTATTGTCCATCAGCCGTGTTTATTGTCCATCAGCCGTGTTTATTGTCCATCAGCCGTGTTTATTGTCCATCAGCCCGTTTATTGTCCATCAGCCGTGTTTATTGTCCATCAGCCGTGTTTATTGTCCATCAGCCGTGTTTATTGTCCATCAGCCGTGTTTATTGTCCATCAGCCGTGTTTATTGTCCATCAGCCGTGTTTATTGTCCATCAGCCGTGTTTATTGTCCATCAGCCGTGTTATTGTCCATCAGCCGTGTTTATTGTCCATCAGCCGTGTTTATTGTCCATCAGCCGTGTTTATTGTCCATCAGCCGTGTTTATTGTCCATCAGCCGTGTTTATTGTCCATCAGCCGTGTTTATTGTCCATCAGCCGTGTTTATTGTCCATCAGCCGTGTTTATTGTCCATCAGCCGTGTTTATTGTCCATCAGCCGTGTTTATTGTCCATCAGCCGTGTTTATTGTCCATCAGCCGTGTTTATTGTCCATCAGCCGTGTTTATTGTCCATCAGCCGTGTTTATTGTCCATCAGCCGTGTTTATTGTCCATCAGCCGTGTTTATTGTCCATCAGCCGTGTTTATTGTCCATCAGCCGTGTTTATTGTCCATCAGCCGTGTTTATTGTCCATCAGCCGTGTTTATTGTCCATCAGCCGTGTTTATTGCATCAGCCGTGTTATTGTCCATCAGCCGTGTTTATTGTCCATCAGCCGTGTTTATTGTCCATCAGCCGTGTTATTGTCCATCAGCCGTGTTTATTGTCCATCAGCCGTGTTTATTGTCCATCAGCCGTGTTTATTGTCCATCAGCCGTGTTATTGTCCATCAGCCGTGTTTATTGTCCATCAGCCGTGTTTATTGTCCATCAGCCGTGTTTATTGTCCATCAGCCGTGTTTATTGTCCATCAGCCGTGTTTATTGTCCATCAGCCTGTTTTTTGTCCATCAGCCGTGTTATTGTCCATCAGCCGTGTTTATTGTCCATCAGCCGTGTTTATTGTCCATCAGCCGTGTTTATTGTCCATCAGCCGTGTTTATTGTCCATCAGCCGTGTTTATTGTCCATCAGCCGTGTTTATTGTCCATCAGCCGTGTTTATTGTCCATCAGCCGTGTTATTGTCCATCAGCCGTGTTTATTGTATATCAGCCGTGTTTATTGTCCATCAGCCGTGTTTATTGTCCATCAGCCGTGTTATTGTCCATCAGCCGTGTTTATTGTATCAGCCGTGTTTATTGTCCATCAGCCGTGTTTATTGTCCATCAGCGTGTTTATTGTCCATCAGCCGTGTTTTTGTCCATCAGCCGTGTTTATTGTCCATCAGCCGTGTTTATTGTCCATCATCAGCCGTGTTTATTGTCCATCAGCCGTGTTTATTGTCCATCAGCCGTGTTTATTGTCCATCAGCCGTGTTTATTGTCCATCAGCCGTGTTTATTGTCCATCAGCCGTGTTTATTGTCCATCAGCCGTGTTTATTGTCCATCAGCCGTGTTTATTGTCCATCAGCCGTGTTTATTGTCCATCAGCCGTGTTTATTGTCCATCAGCCGTGTTTATTGTCCATCAGCCGTGTTTATTGTCCATCAGCCGTGTTTATTGTCCATCAGCCGTGTTTATTGTCCATCAGCCGTGTTTATTGTCCATCAGCCGTGTTTATTGTCCATCAGCCGTGTTTATTGTCCATCAGCCCGTTTATTGTCCATCAGCCGTGTTTATTGTCCATCAGCCGTGTTTATTGTCCATCAGCCGTGTTTATTGTCCATCAGCCGTGTTATTGTCCATCACCGTGTTTATTGTCCATCAGCCGTGTTTATTGTCCATCAGCCGTGTTTATTGTCCATCAGCCGTGTTTTTTGTCATCAGCCGTGTTTATTGTCCATCAGCCGTGTTTATTGTCCATCAGCCGTGTTTATTGTCCATCAGCCGTGTTTATTGTCCATCAGCCGTGTTTATTGTCCATCTAGCCGTGTTTATTGTCCATCAGCCGTGTTTATTGTCCATCAGCCGTGTTTATTGTCCATCAGCCGTGTTTATTGTCCATCAGCCGTGTTTTTGTCCATCAGCCGTGTTTATTGTCCATCAGCCGTGTTTATTGTCCATCAGCCGTGTTATTGTCCATCAGCCGTGTTTATTGTCCATCAGCCGTGTTTATTGTCCATCAGCCGTGTTTATTGTCCATCAGCCGTGTTTATTGTCCATCAGCCGTGTTTATTGTCCATCAGCCGTGTTTATTGTCCATCAGCCGTGTTTATTGTCCATCAGCCGTGTTTATTGTCCATCAGCCGTGTTTATTGTCCATCAGCCGTGTTTATTGTCCATCAGCCGTGTTTATTGTCCATCAGCCGTGTTTATTGTCCATCAGCCTGTTTATTGTCCATCAGCCGTGTTTATTGTCCATCAGCCGTGTTATTGTCCTCAGCCGTGTTTATTGTCCATCAGCCGTGTTTATTGTCCATCAGCCGTGTTTATTGTCCATCAGCCGTGTTTATTGTCCATCAGCCGTGTTTATTGTCCATCAGCCGTGTTTATTGTCCATCAGCCGTGTTTATTGTCCATCAGCCGTGTTATTGTCCATCAGCCGTGTTATTGTCCATCAGCCGTGTATTGTCCATCAGCCGTGTTTATTGTCCATCAGCCGTGTTTATTGTCCATCAGCCGTGTTTATTGTCCATCAGCCGTGTTTATTGTCCATCAGCCGTGTGTTATTGTCCATCAGCCGTGTTTATTGTCCATCAGCCGTGTTTATTGTCCATCAGCCGTGTTTATTGTCCATCAGCCGTGTTTATTGTCCATCAGCCGTGTTTATTGTCCATCAGCCGTGTTTATTGTCCATCAGCCGTGTTTATTGTCCATCAGCCGTGTTTATTGTCCATCAGCCGTGTTATGTATTGTCCATCAGCCGTGTTTATTGTCCATCAGCCGTGTTTATTGTCCATCAGCCGTGTTTATTGTCCATCAGCCGTGTTTATTGTCCATCAGCCGTGTTTATTGTCCATCAGCCGTGTTTATTGTCCATCAGCCGTGTTTATTGTCCATCAGCCGTGTTTATTGTCCATCAGCCGTGTTTATTGTCCATCAGCCGTGTTTATTGTCCATCAGCCGTGTTTATTGTCCATCAGCCGTGTTTATTGTCCATCAGCCGTGTTTATTGTCCATCAGCCGTGTTTATTGTCCATCAGCCGTGTTTATTGTCCATCAGCCGTGTTTATTGTCCATCAGCCGTGTTTATTGTCCATCAGCCGTGTTTATTGTCCATCAGCCGTGTTTATTGTCCATCAGCCGTGTTTATTGTCATCAGCCGTGTTTATTGTCCATCAGCCGTGTTTATTGTCCATCAGCCGTGTTTATTGTCCATCAGCCGTGTTTATTGTCCATCAGCCGTGTTTATTGTCCATCAGCCCGTGTTTATTGTCCATCAGCCGTGTTTATTGTCCATCAGCCGTGTTTATTGTCCATCAGCCGTGTTTATTGTCCATCAGCCGTGTTTATTGTCCATCAGCCGTGTTTATTGTCCATCAGCCGTGTTTATTGTCCATCAGCCGTGTTTATTGTCCATCAGCCGTGTTTATTGTCCATCAGCCGTGTTTATTGTCCATCAGCCGTGTTTATTGTCCATCAGCCGTGTTTATTGTCCATCAGCCGTGTTTATTGTCCATCAGCCGTGTTTATTGTCCATCAGCCGTGTTTATTGTCCATCAGCCGTGTTTATTGTCCATCAGCCGTGTTATTGTCCATCAGCCGTGTTTATTGTCCATCAGCCGTGTTATTGTCCATCAGCCGTGTTTATTGTCCATCAGCCGTGTTTATTGTCCATCAGCCGTGTTATTGTCCATCAGCCGTGTTTATTGTCCATCAGCCGTGTTTATTGTCCATCAGCCGTGTTTATTGTCCATCAGCCGTGTTTATTGTCCATCAGCCGTGTTTATTGTCCATCAGCCGTGTTTATTGTCCATCAGCCGTGTTTATTGTCCATCAGCCGTGTTTATTGTCCATCAGCCGTGTTTATTGTCCATCAGCCGTGTTTATTGTCCATCAGCCGTGTTTATTGTCCATCAGCCGTGTTATTGTCCATCAGCCGTGTTATTGTCCATCAGCCGTGTTTATTGTCCATCAGCCGTGTTTATTGTCCATCAGCCGTGTTTATTGTCATCAGCCGTGTTTATTGTCCATCAGCCGTGTTTATTGTCCATCAGCCGTGTTTATTGTCCATCACCGTGTTTATTGTCCATCAGCCGTGTTTATTGTCCATCAGCCGTGTTTATTGTCCATCAGCCGTGTTTATTGTCCATCAGCCGTGTTTATTGTCCATCAGCCGTGTTTATTGTCCATCTACGTGTTTATTGTCCATCAGCCGTGTTTATTGTCCATCAGCCGTGTTTATTGTCCATCAGCCGTGTTTATTGTCCATCAGCCGTGTTATTGTCCATCAGCCGTGTTTATTGTCCATCAGCCGTGTTTATTGTCCATCAGCCGTGTTTATGTCCATCAGCCGTGTTTATTGTCCATCAGCCGTGTTATTGTCCATCAGCCGTGTTTATTGTCCATCAGCCGTGTTTATTGTCCATCAGCCGTGTTTATTGTCCATCAGCCGTGTTTATTGTCCATCAGCCGTGTTTATTGTCCATCAGCCGTGTTTATTGTCCATCAGCCGTGTTTATTGTCCATCAGCCGTGTTTATTGTCCATCAGCCGTGTTTATTGTCCATCAGCCGTGTTTATTGTCCATCAGCCGTGTTTATTGTCCATCAGCCGTGTTTATTGTCCATCAGCCGTGTTTATTGTCCATCAGCCGTGTTTATTGTCCATCAGCCGTGTTTATTGTCCATCAGCCGTGTTTATTGTCCATCAGCCGTGTTTATTGTCCATCAGCCGTGTTTATTGTCCATCAGCCGTGTTTATTGTCCATCAGCCGTGTTTATTGTCCATCAGCCGTGTTTATTGTCCATCAGCCGTGTTTATTGTCCATCAGCCGTGTTTATTGTCCATCAGCCGTGTTTATTGTCCATCAGCCGTGTTTATTGTCCATCAGCCGTGTTTATTGTCCATCAGCCGTGTTTATTGTCCTCAGCCGTGTTTATTGTCCATCAGCCGTGTTTATTGTCCATCAGCCGTGTTTATTGTCCATCAGCCGTGTTTATTGTCCATCAGCCGTGTTTATTGTCCATCAGCCGTGTTTATTGTCCATCAGCCGTGTTTATTGTCCATCAGCCGTGTTATTGTCCATCAGCCGTGTTTATTGTCCATCAGCCGTGTTTATTGTCCATCAGCCGTGTTATTGTCCATCAGCCGTGTTTATTGTCCATCAGCCGTGTTATTGTCCATCAGCCGTGTTTATTGTCCATCAGCCGTGTTTATTGTCCATCAGCCGTGTTTATTGTCCATCAGCCGTGTTTATTGTCCATCAGCCGTGTTATTGTCCATCAGCTCAGCCGTGTTTATTGTCCATCAGCCGTGTTTATTGTCCATCAGCCGTGTTTATTGTCCATCAGCCGTGTTTATTGTCCATCACCGTGTTTATTGTCCATCAGCCGTGTTTATTGTCCATCAGCCGTGTTTATTGTCCATCAGCCGTGTTTATTGTCCATCAGCCGTGTTTATTGTCCATCAGCCGTGTTTATTGTCCATCAGCCGTGTTTATTGTCCATCAGCCGTGTTTATTGTCCATCAGCCGTGTTTATTGTCCATCAGCCGTGTTTATTGTCCATCAGCCGTGTTATTGTCCATCAGCCGTGTTTATTGTCCATCAGCCGTGTTTATTGTCCATCAGCCGTGTTTATTGTCCATCAGCCGTGTTTATTGTCCATCAGCCGTGTTTATTGTCCATCAGCCGTGTTTATTGTCCATCAGCCGTGTTATTGTCCATCAGCCGTGTTTTTGTCCATCAGCCGTGTTTATTGTCCATCAGCCGTGTTTATTGTCCATCAGCCGTGTTTATTGTCCATCAGCCGTGTTTATTGTCCATCAGCCGTGTTTATTGTCCATCAGCCGTGTTATTGTCCATCAGCCGTGTTTATTGTCCATCAGCCGTGTTTATTGTCCATCAGCCGGTTTATTGTCCATCAGCCGTGTTTATTGTCCATCAGCCGTGTTTATTGTCCATCAGCCGTGTTTATTGTCCATCAGCCGTGTTTATTGTCCATCAGCCGTGTTTATTGTCCATCAGCCGTGTTTATTGTCCATCAGCCGTGTTATTGTCCATCAGCCGTGTTTATTGTCCATCAGCCGTGTTTATTGTCCATCAGCCGTGTTTATTGTCCATCAGCCGTGTTTATTGTCCATCAGCCGTGTTTATTGTCCATCAGCCGTGTTTATTGTCCATCAGCCGTGTTTATTGTCCATCAGCCGTGTTTATTGTCCATCAGCCGTGTTTATTGTCCATCAGCCGTGTTTATTGTCCATCAGCCGTGTTTATTGTCCATCAGCCAGCCGTGTTATTGTCCATCAGCCGTGTTTATTGTCCATCAGCCGTGTTTATTGTCCATCAGCCGTGTTTATTGTCCATCAGCCGTGTTTATTGTCCATCAGCCGTGTTTATTGTCCATCAGCCGTGTTTATTGTCCATCAGCCGTGTTATTGTCCATCAGCCGTGTTTATTGTCCATCAGCCGTGTTTATTGTCCATCAGCCGTGTTTATTGTCCATCAGCCGTGTTTATTGTCCATCAGCCGTGTGTTTTTTTTTTTTTTTGTTCATCAGCCGTGTTTTTCCATCAGCCGTGTTTATTGTCCATCAGCCGTGTTTATTGTCCATCAGCCGTGTTTATTGTCCATCAGCCGTGTTATTGTCCATCAGCCGTGTTTATTGTCCATCAGCCGTGTTTATTGTCCATCAGCCGTGTTTATTGTCCATCAGCCGTGTTTATTGTCCATCAGCCGTGTTTATTGTCCATCAGCCGTGTTTATTGTCCATCAGCCGTGTTTATTGTCCATCAGCCGTGTTTATTGTCCATCAGCCGTGTTTATTGTCCATCAGCCGGTGTTTATTGTCCATCAGCCGTGTTTATTGTCCATCAGCCGTGTTATTGTCCATCAGCCGTGTAATTGTCCATCAGCCGTGTTTATTGTCCATCAGCCGTGTTTATTGTCCATCAGCCGTGTTTATTGTCCATCAGCCGTGTTAATTGTCCATCAGCCGTGTTTATTGTCCATCAGCCGTGTTTATTGTCCATCAGCCGTGTTTATTGTCCATCAGCCGTGTTTATTGTCCATCAGCCGTGTTTTTTTGTCCATCAGCCGTGTTTATTGTCCATCAGCCGTGTTATTGTCCATCAGCCGTGTTTATTGTCCATCAGCCGTGTTTATTGTCCATCAGCCGTGTTATTGTCCATCAGCCGTGTTTATTGTCCATCAGCCGTGTTTATTGTCCATCAGCCGTGTTTATTGTCCATCAGCCGTGTTTATTGTCCATCAGCCGTGTTTATTGTCCATCAGCCGTGTTTATTGTCCATCAGCCGTGTTTATTGTCCATCAGCCGTGTTTATTGTCCATCAGCCGTGTTTATTGTCCATCAGCCGTGTTTATTGTCCATCAGCCGTGTTTATTGTCCATCAGCCGTGTTATTGTCCATCAGCCGTGTTTATTGTCCATCAGCCGTGTTTATTGTCCATCAGCCGTGTTTATTGTCCATCACCGTGTTTATTGTCCATCAGCCGTGTTTATTGTCCATCAGCCGTGTTTATTGTCCATCAGCCGTGTTTATTGTCCATCAGCCGTTTATTGTCCATCAGCCGTGTTTATTGTCCATCTACCGTGTTTATTGTCCATCAGCCGTGTTATTGTCCATCAGCCGTGTTTATTGTCCATCAGCCGTGTTTATTGTCCATCAGCCGTGTTTATTGTCCATCAGCCGTGTTTATTGTCCATCAGCCGTGTTTATTGTCCATCAGCCGTGTTTATTGTCCATCAGCCGTGTTTATTGTGCATCAGCCGTGTTTATTTTCTCTCAGCCGTGTTTTTGTCCATCACCGTGTTTATTGTCCATCAGCCGTGTCTATTTTCCTCAGCCGTGTTTATTGTCCATCAGCCGTGTTTATTGTCCATCAGCCGTGTTTATTGTCCATCAGCCGTGTTTATTGTCCATCAGCCGTGTTTATTGTCCATCAGCCGTGTTAATTGTCCATCAGCCGTGTTTATTGTCCATCAGCCGTGTTTATTGTCCATCAGCCGTGTTTATTGTCCATCAGCCGTGTTTATTGTCCATCAGCCGTGTTTATTGTCCATCAGCCTGTTTATTGTCCATCAGCCGTGTTTATTGTCCATCAGCCGTGTTTATTGTCCATCAGCCGTGTTTATTGTCCATCAGCCGTGTTTATTGTCCATCAGCCGTGTTTATTGTCCATCACCGTGTTTATTGTCCATCAGCCGTGTTTATTGTCCATCAGCCGTGTTATTGTCCATCAGCCGTGTTTATTGTCCATCAGCCGTGTTTATTGTCCATCAGCCGTGTTTATTGTCCATCAGCCGTGTTTATTGTCCATCAGCCGTGTTTATTGTCCATCAGCCGTGTTTATTGTCCATCAGCCGTGTTTATTGTCCATCAGCCGTGTTTATTGTCCATCAGCCGTGTTTTTGTCCATCAGCCGTGTTTATTGTCCATCAGCCGTGTTTATTGTCCATCAGCCGTGTTTATTGTCCATCAGCCGTGTTTATTGTCCATCAGCCGTGTTTATTTTCTCATCAGCCGTGTTTTTGTCCATCACCGTGTTTATTGTCCATCAGCCGTGTTATTTCTCTCAGCCGTGTTTATTGTCCATCAGCCGTGTTTATTGTCCATCAGCCGTGTTTATTGTCCATCAGCCGTGTTTATGTCCATCAGCCGTGTTTATTGTCCATCAGCCGTGTTTATTGTCCATCAGCCGTGTTTATTGTCCATCAGCCGTGTTTATTGTCCATCAGCCGTGTTTATTGTCCATCAGCCGTGTTTATTGTCCATCAGCCGTGTTTATTGTCCATCAGCCGTGTTTATTGTCCATCAGCCGTGTTTATTGTCCATCAGCCGTGTTTATTGTCCATCAGCCGTGTTTATTGTCCATCAGCCGTGTTTATTGTCCATCAGCCGTGTTTATTGTCCATCAGCCGTGTTTATTGTCCATCAGCCGTGTTTATTGTCCATCAGCCGTGTTTATTGTCCATCAGCCGTGTTTATTGTCCATCAGCCGTGTTATTGTCCATCAGCCGTGTTTTTTGTCCATCAGCCGTGTTTATTGTCCATCAGCCGTGTTTATTGTCCATCAGCCGTGTTTATTGTCCATCAGCCGTGTTTATTGTCCATCAGCCGTGTTTATTGTCCTCAGCCGTGTTTATTGTCCATCAGCCGTGTTTATTGTCCATCAGCCGTGTTTATTGTCCATCAGCCGTGTTTATTGTCCATCAGCCGTGTTATTGTCCATCAGCCGTGTTTATTGTCCATCAGCCGTGTTATTGTCCATCAGCCGTGTTTATTGTCCATCAGCCGTGTTTATTGTCCATCAGCCGTGTTTATTGTCCATCAGCCGTGTTTATTGTCCATCAGCCGTGTTTATTGTCCATCAGCCGTGTTTATTGTCCATCAGCCGTGTTTATTGTCCATCAGCCGTGTTTATTGTCCATCAGCCGTGTTTATTGTCCATCAGCCGTGTTTATTGTCCATCAGCCGTGTTTATTGTCCATCAGCCGTGTTTATTGTCCATCAGCCGTGTTTATTGTCCATCAGCCGTGTTTATTGTCCATCAGCCGTGTTTATTGTCCATCAGCCGTGTTTATTGTCCATCAGCCGTGTTTATTGTCCATCAGCCGTGTTTATTGTCCATCAGCCGTGTTTATTGTCCATCAGCCGTGTTTATTGTCCATCAGCCGTGTTAATTGTCCATCAGCCGTGTTTATTGTCCATCAGCCGTGTTTATTGTCCATCAGCCGTGTTTATTTTCTCTCAGCCGTGTTTTTTGTCCATCAGCCGTGTTTATTGTCCATCAGCCGTGTTTATTGTCCTCAGCCGTGTTTATTGTCCATCAGCCGTGTTTATTGTCCATCAGCCGTGTTTATTGTCCATCAGCCGTGTTTATTGTCCATCAGCCGTGTTTATTGTCCATCAGCCGTGTGTTATTGTCCATCAGCCGTGTTTATTGTCCATCAGCCGTGTTTATTGTCCATCAGCCGTGTTTATTGTCCATCAGCCGTGTTTATTGTCCATCAGCCGTGTTTTTGTCCATCAGCCGTGTTTATTGTCCATCAGCCGTGTTTATTGTCCATCAGCCGTGTTTATTGTCCATCAGCCGTGTTTATTGTCCATCAGCCGTGTTTATTGTCCATCAGCCGTGTTTATTGTCCATCACCGTGTTTATTGTCCATCAGCCGTGTTTATTGTCCATCAGCCGTGTTATTGTCCATCAGCCGTGTTTATTGTCCATCAGCCGTGTTTATTGTCCATCAGCCGTGTTTATTGTCCATCAGCCGTGTTTATTGTCCATCAGCCGTGTTTATTGTCCATCAGCCGTGTTTATTGTCCATCAGCCGTGTTTATTGTCCATCAGCCGTGTTTATTGTCCATCAGCCGTGTTTTTTGTCCATCAGCCGTGTTATTGTCCATCAGCCGTGTTTATTGTCCATCAGCCGTGTTTATTGTCCATCAGCCGTGTTTATTGTCCATCAGCCGTGTTTATTGTCCTCAGCCGTGTTTTTGTCCATCTACCGTGTTTATTGTCCATCAGCCGTGTTTATTGTCCATCAGCCGTGTTTATTGTCCATCAGCCGTGTTTATTGTCCATCAGCCGTGTTTATTGTCCATCAGCCGTGTTTATTGTCCATCAGCCGTGTTTATTGTCCATCAGCCGTGTTTATTGTCCATCAGCCGTGTTTATTGTCCATCAGCCGTGTTTATTGTCCATCAGCCGTGTTTATTGTCCATCAGCCGTGTTTATTGTCCATCAGCCGTGTTTATTGTCCATCAGCCGTGTTTATTGTCCATCAGCCGTGTTTATTGTCCATCAGCCGTGTTTATTGTCCATCAGCCGTGTTTATTGTCCATCAGCGTGTTTATTGTCCATCAGCCGTGTTTATTGTCCATCAGCCGTGTTTATTGTCCATCACCGTGTTTATTGTCCATCAGCCGTGTTTATTGTCCATCAGCCGTGTTTATTGTCCATCAGCCGTGTTTATTGTCCATCAGCCGTGTTATTGTCCATCAGCCGTGTTTATTGTCCATCAGCCGTGTTTATTGTCCATCAGCCGTGTTTATTGTCCATCATTTATTGTCCATCAGCCGTGTTTTTTGTCCATCAGCCGTGTTTATTGTCCATCAGCCGTGTTTATTGTCCATCAGCCGTGTTTATTGTCCATCAGCCGTGTTTATTGTCCATCAGCCGTGTTATTGTCCTCAGCCGTGTTTTGTCCATCTTTATTGTACCGTGTTATTGTCCATCAGCCGCTTGTTATTTTCCATCAGCCGTGTTTATTGTCCATCAGCCGTGTTTATTGTCCATCAGCCGTGTTTATTGTCCATCAGCCGTGTTTATTGTCCATCAGCCGTCGTTTATTGTCCATCAGCCGTGTTTATTGTCCATCAGCCGTGTTTATTGTCCTCAGCCGTGTTTATTGTCCATCAGCCGTGTTTATTGTCCATCAGCCGTGTTTATTGTCCATCAGCCGTGTTTATTGTCCATCAGCCGTGTTTATTGTCCATCACCTGTTTATTGTCCATCAGCCGTGTTTATTGTCCATCAGCCGTGTTTATTGTCCATCAGCGGTTTATTGTCCATCAGCCGTGTTTATTGTCCATCAGCCGTGTTTATTGTCCATCAGCCGTGTTTATTGTCCATCAGCCGTGTTTATTGTCCATCAGCCGTGTTTATTGTCCATCAGCCGTGTTTATTGTCCATCAGCCGTGTTTATTGTCCATCAGCCGTGTTTATTGTCCATCAGCCGTGTTATTGTCCATCAGCCGTGTTTATTGTCCATCAGCCGTGTTTTTTGTCCATCAGCCGTGTTTATTGTCCATCAGCCGTGTTTATTGTCCATCAGCCGTGTTTATTGTCCATCAGCCGTGTTTATTGTCCATCAGCCGTGTTTATTGTCCATCAGCCGTGTTTATTGTCCATCAGCCGTGTTATTGTCCATCAGCCGTGTTTATTTCCATCAGCCGTGTTTATTGTCCATCAGCCGTGTTTATTGTCCATCAGCCGTGTTTATTGTCCATCAGCCGTGTTTATTGTCCATCAGCCGTGTTTATTGTCCATCAGCCGTGTTATTGTCCATCAGCCGTGTTTATTGTCCATCAGCCGTGTTTATTGTCCATCAGCCGTGTTATTGTCCATCAGCCGTGTTTATTGTCCATCAGCCGTGTTTATTGTCCATCAGCCGTGTTTATTGTCCATCAGCCGTGTTATTGTCCATCAGCCGTGTTTATTGTCCATCAGCCGTGTTTATTGTCCATCAGCCGTGTTTATTGTCCATCAGCCGTGTTTATTGTCCATCAGCCGTGTTTATTGTCCATCAGCCGTGTTTATTGTCCATCAGCCGTGTTTATTGTCCATCAGCCGTGTTTATTGTCCATCAGCCGTGTTTATTGTCCATCAGCCGTGTTTATTGTCCATCAGCCGTGTTTATTGTCCATCAGCCGTGTTAATTGTCCATCAGCCGTGTTTATTGTCCATCAGCCGTGTTTATTGTGCATCAGCCGTGTCTATTTCTCTCAGCCGTGTTTTTTGTCCATCTACCGTGTTTATTGTCCATCAGCCGTGTCTATTTTCTCTCAGCCGTGTTTATTGTCCATCAGCCGTGTTTATTGTCCATCAGCCGTGTTTATTGTCCATCAGCCGTGTTTATTGTCCATCAGCCGTGTTTATTGTCCATCACCGTGTTTATTGTCCATCAGCCGTGTTTATTGTCCATCAGCCGTGTTTATTGTCCATCAGCCGTGTTTATTGTCCATCAGCCGTGTTAATTGTCCATCAGCCGTGTTTATTGTCCATCAGCCGTGTTTATTGTCCATCAGCCGTGTTTATTGTCCATCAGCCGTGTTTATTGTCCATCAGCCGTGTTATTGTCCATCAGCCGTGTTTATTGTCCATCAGCCGTGTTTATTGTCCATCAGCCGTGTTTATTGTCCATCAGCCGTGTTTATTGTCCATCAGCCGTGTTTTTGTCCATCAGCCGTGTTTATTGTCCATCAGCCGTGTTTATTGTCCATCAGCCGTGTTTATTGTCCATCAGCCGTGTTATTGTCCATCAGCCGTGTTTATTTTCCTCAGCCGTGTTTTTGTCCATCACCGTGTTTATTGTCCATCAGCCGTGTTTATTTTCTCTCAGCCGTGTTTATTGTCCATCAGCCGTGTTTATTGTCCATCAGCCGTGTTTATTGTCCATCAGCCGTGTTTATTGTCCATCAGCCGTGTTATTGTCCATCTACGTGTTTATTGTCCATCAGCCGTGTTATTTCCATCAGCCGTGTTTATTGTCCATCAGCCGTGTTTATTGTCCATCAGCCGTGTTTATTGTCCATCAGCCGTGTTTATTGTCCATCAGCCGTGTTATTGTCCATCAGCCGTGTTTATTGTCCATCAGCCGTGTTTATTGTCCATCAGCCGTGTTTATTGTCCATCAGCCGTGTTTATTGTCCATCAGCCGTGTTTATTGTCCATCAGCCGTGTTTATTGTCCATCAGCCGTGTTTATTGTCCATCAGCCGTGTTTATTGTCCATCAGCCGTGTTTATTGTCCATCAGCCGTGTTTATTGTCCATCAGCCGTGTTTATTGTCCATCAGCCGTGTTTATTGTCCATCAGCCGTGTTTATTGTCCATCAGCCGTGTTTATTGTCCATCAGCCGTGTTTATTGTCCATCAGCTCAGCCGTGTTTATTGTCCATCAGCCGTGTTTATTTCCATCAGCCGTGTTTTTTGTCCATCAGCCGTGTTTATTGTCCATCAGCCGTGTTTATTTCTCTCAGCCGTGTTTATTGTCCATCAGCCGTGTTTATTGTCCATCAGCCGTGTTTATTGTCCATCAGCCGGTTTATTGTCCATCAGCCGTGTTTATTGTCCATCACCGTGTTTATTGTCCATCAGCCGTGTTTATTGTCCATCAGCCGTGTTTATTGTCCATCAGCCGTGTTTATTGTCCATCAGCCGTGTTTATTGTCCATCAGCCGTGTTTATTGTCCATCAGCCGTGTTTATTGTCATCAGCCGTGTTTATTGTCCATCTGCCGTGTTATTGTCCATCAGCCGTGTTTATTGTCCATCAGCCGTGTTTATTGTCCATCAGCCGTGTTTATTGTCCATCAGCCGTGTTTATTGTCCATCAGCCGTGTTTATTGTCCATCAGCCGTGTGTTTATTGTCCATCAGCCGTGTTTATTGTCCATCAGCCGTGTTTATTGTCCATCAGCCGTGTTTATTGTCCATCAGCCGTGTTTATTGTCCATCAGCCGTGTTTATTGTCCATCAGCCGTGTTTATTGTCCATCAGCCGTGTTATTGTCCATCAGCCGTGTTTTTTGTCCATCTACCGTGTTTATTGTCCATCAGCCGTGTCTATTTTCTCTCAGCCGTGTTTATTTCCATCAGCCGTGTTTATTGTCCATCAGCCGTGTTTATTGTCCATCAGCCGTGTTATTGTCCATCAGCCGTGTTTATTGTCCATCTACCGTGTTATTGTCCATCAGCCGTGTTTATTGTCCATCAGCCGTGTTTATTGTCCATCAGCCGTGTTTATTGTCCATCAGCCGTGTTTATTGTCCATCAGCCGTGTTATTGTCCATCAGCCGTGTTTATTGTCCATCAGCCGTGTTTATTGTCCATCAGCCGTGTTTATTGTCCATCAGCCGTGTTTATTGTCCATCAGCCGTGTTTATTGTCCATCAGCCGTGTTTATTGTCCATCAGCCGTGTTTATTGTCCATCAGCCGTGTTTATTGTCCATCAGCCGTGTTTATTGTCCATCAGCCGTGTTTATTGTCCATCAGCCGTGTTTATTGTCCATCAGCCGTGTTATTGTCCATCAGCCGTGTTTATTGTCCATCAGCCGTGTTTATTTCCTCAGCCGTGTTTTTGTCCATCTACCGTGTTTATTGTCCATCAGCCGTGTTATTTTCTCTCAGCCGTGTTTATTGTCCATCAGCCGTGTTTATTGTCCATCAGCCGTGTTTATTGTCCATCAGCCGTGTTTATTGTCCATCAGCCGTGTTTATTGTCCATCAGCCGTGTTATTGTCCATCAGCCGTGTTATTGTCCATCAGCCGTGTTTATTGTCCATCAGCCGTGTTTATTGTCCATCAGCCGTGTTTATTGTCCATCAGCCGTGTTTTTGTCCATCAGCCGTGTTTATTGTCCATCAGCCGTGTTTATTGTCCATCAGCCGTGTTTATTGTCCATCAGCCGTGTTTATTGTCCATCAGCCGTGTTTATTGTCCATCAGCCGTGTTTATTGTCCATCAGCCGTGTTTATTGTCCATCAGCCGTGTTTATTGTCCATCAGCCCGTTTATTGTCCATCAGCCGTGTTTATTGTCCATCAGCCGTGTTTATTGTCCATCAGCCGTGTTTATTGTCCATCAGCCGTGTTTATTGTCCATCAGCCGTGTTTTTTGTCCATCAGCCGTGTTTATTGTCCATCAGCCGTGTTTATTGTCCATCAGCCGTGTTTATTGTCCATCAGCCGTGTTTATTTTCTCTCAGCCGTGTTTTTTGTCCATAGCCGTGTTTATTGTCCATCAGCGTGTCTATTTTCTCTCAGCCGTGTTTATTGTCCATCAGCCGTGTTTATTGTCCATCAGCCGTGTTTATTGTCCATCAGCCGTGTTATTGTCCATCTACCGTGTTTATTGTCCATCAGCCTTATTGTCCATCAGCCGTGTTTATTGTCCATCAGCCGTGTTTATTGTCCATCAGCCGTGTTTATTGTCCATCAGCCGTGTTTATTGTCCATCAGCCGTGTTTATTGTCCATCAGCCGTGTTTATTGTCCATCAGCCGTGTTTATTGTCCATCAGCCGTGTTATTGTCCATCAGCCGTGTTTATTGTCCATCAGCCGTGTTTATTGTCCATCAGCCGTGTTTATTGTCCATCAGCCGTGTTTATTGTCCATCAGCCGTGTTATTGTCCATCAGCCGTGTTATTGTCCATCAGCCGTGTTTATTGTCCATCAGCCGTGTTTATTGTCCATCAGCCGTGTTTTTGTCCATCACCGTGTTTATTGTCCATCAGCCGTGTTATTTCTCTCAGCCGTGTTTATTGTCCATCAGCCGTGTTTATTGTCCATCAGCCGTGTTTATTGTCCATCAGCCGTGTTTATTGTCCATCAGCCGTGTTTTTGTCCATCAGCCGTGTTTATTGTCCATCAGCCGTGTGTTTATTGTCCATCAGCCGTGTTTATTGTCCATCAGCCGTGTTTATTGTCCATCAGCCGTGTTTATTTTCTCTCAGCCGTGTTTTTGTCCATCTACGTGTTTATTGTCCATCAGCCGTGTTTATTTTCTCTCAGCCGTGTTATTGTCCATCAGCCGTGTTTATTGTCCATCAGCCGTGTTTATTGTCCATCAGCCGTGTTTATTGTCCATCAGCCGTGTTATTGTCCATCTACCGTGTTTATTGTCCATCAGCCGTGTTTATTGTCCATCAGCCGTGTTTATTGTCCATCAGCCCGTTTATTGTCCATCAGCCGTGTTTATTGTCCATCAGCCGTGTTTATTGTCCATCAGCCGTGTTTATTGTCCATCAGCCGTGTTTATTGTCCATCAGCCGTGTTTATTGTCCATCAGCCGTGTTTATTGTCCATCAGCCGTGTTTATTGTCCATCAGCCGTGTTTATTGTCCATCAGCCGTGTTTATTGTCCATCAGCCGTGTTTATTGTCCATCAGCCGTGTTTATTGTCCATCAGCCGTGTTTATTGTCCATCAGCCGTGTTTATTGTCCATCAGCCGTGTTATTGTCCATCAGCCGTGTTTATTGTCCATCAGCCGTGTTTATTGTCCATCAGCCGTGTTTTTGTCCATCAGCCTGTTTATTGTCCATCAGCCGTGTTATTGTCCATCAGCCGTGTTTATTGTCCATCAGCCGTGTTTATTGTCCATCAGCCGTGTCTATTTTCTCTCAGCCGTGTTTTTGTCCATCTACCGTGTTTATTGTCCATCAGCCGTGTTTATTTTCATCAGCCGTGTTTATTGTCCATCAGCCGTGTTTATTGTCCATCAGCCGTGTTTATTGTCCATCAGCCGTGTTTATTGTCCATCAGCCGTGTTTATTGTCCATCAGCCGTGTTTATTGTCCATCAGCCGTGTTTATTGTCCATCAGCCGTGTTTATTGTCCATCAGCCGTGTTTATTGTCCATCAGCCGTGTTTATTGTCCATCAGCCGTGTTAATTGTCCATCAGATGTGTTATTGTCCATCAGCCGTGTTATTGTCCATCAGCCGTGTTTATTGTCCATCAGCCGTGTTTATTGTCCATCAGCCGTGTTTTTTGTCCATCAGCCGTGTTTATTGTCCATCAGCCGTGTTTATTGTCCATCAGCGTGTTTATTGTCCATCAGCCGTGTTTATTGTGCATCAGCCGTGTCTATTTTCTCTCAGCCGTGTTTTTGTCCATCTACCGTGTTTATTGTCCATCAGCCGTGTTTATTTTCTCTCAGCCGTGTTTATTGTCCATCAGCCGTGTTTATTGTCCATCAGCCGTGTTTATTGTCCATCAGCCGTGTTTATTGTCCATCAGCCGTGTTTATTGTCCATCAGCCGTGTTTATTGTCCATCAGCCGTGTTTATTGTCCATCAGCCGTGTTTATTGTCCATCAGCCGTGTTTATTGTCCATCAGCGTGTTTATTGTCCATCAGCCGTGTTTTTGTCCATCAGCCGTGTTTATTGTCCATCAGCCGTGTTTATTGTCCATCAGCCGTGTTTATTGTCCATCAGCCGTGTTTATTGTCCATCAGCCGTGTTTATTGTCCATCTACCGTGTTTATTGTCCATCAGCCGTGTTTATTGTCCATCAGCCGTGTTTATTGTCCATCAGCCGTGTTTATTGTCCATCAGCCGTGTTTATTGTCCATCAGCCGTGTTTATTGTCCATCAGCCGTGTGTTTTATGTCCATCAGCCGTGTTTATTGTCCATCAGCCGTGTTTATTGTCCATCAGCCGTGTTTATTGTCCATCAGCCGTGTTTATTGTCCATCAGCCGTGTTATTGTCCATCAGCCGTGTTTATTTTCTCTCAGCCGTGTTTTTGTCCATCACCGTGTTTATTGTCCATCAGCCGTGTTTATTTTCTCTCAGCCGTGTTTATTGTCCATCAGCCGTGTTTATTGTCCATCAGCCGTGTTTATTGTCCATCAGCCGTGTTATTGTCCATCCGTGTTTATTGTCCATCAGCCGTGTTTATTGTCCATCAGCCGTGTTATTGTCCATCAGCCGTGTTTATTGTCCATCAGCCGTGTTTATTGTCCATCAGCCGTGTTTATTGTCCATCAGCCGTGTTTATTGTCCATCAGCCGTGTTTATTGTCCATCACCGTGTTTATTGTCCATCAGCCGTGTTTATTGTCCATCAGCCGTGTTTATTGTCCATCAGCCGTGTTTATTGTCCATCAGCCGTGTTTATTGTCCATCAGCCGTGTTTATTGTCCATCAGCCGTGTTTATTGTCCATCAGCCGTGTTATTGTCCATCAGCCGTGTTTATTGTCCATCAGCCGTGTTTATTGTCCTCAGCCGTGTTTATTGTCCATCAGCCGTGTTTATTGTCCATCAGCCGTGTTTATTTCATCAGCCGTGTTTATTGTCCATCAGCCGTGTTTATTGTCCATCAGCCGTGTTTATTGTCCATCAGCCGTGTTTATTGTCCATCAGCCGTGTGTTATTGTCCATCAGCCCGTGTTTATTGTCCATCAGCCGTGTTTATTGTCCATCAGCCGTGTTTATTGTCCATCAGCCGTGTTTATTGTCCATCAGCCGTGTTTATTGTCCATCACCGTGTTTATTGTCCATCAGCCGTGTTTATTGTCCATCAGCCGTGTTTATTGTCCATCAGCCGTGTTTATTGTCCATCAGCCGTTTTATTGTCCATCAGCCGTGTTTATTGTCCATCAGCCGTGTTTATTGTCCATCAGCCGTGTTTATTGTCCATCAGCCGTGTTTATTGTCCATCAGCCGTGTTTATTTCCATCAGCCGTGTTTATTGTCCATCAGCCGTGTTTATTGTCCATCAGCCGTGTTTATTGTCCTCAGCCGTGTTTATTGTCCATCAGCCGTGTTTATTGTCCATCAGCCGTGTTTATTGTCCATCAGCCGTGTTATTGTCCATCAGCCGTGTTTATTGTCCATCAGCCGTGTTTATTGTCCATCAGCCGTGTTTATTGTCCATCAGCCGTGTTTATTGTCCATCAGCCGTGTTTATTGTCCATCAGCCGTGTTTATTGTCCATCAGCCGTGTTTATTGTCCATCAGCCGTGTTTATTGTCCATCAGCCGTGTTTATTGTCCATCAGCCGTGTTTATTGTCCATCAGCCGTGTTTATTGTCCATCAGCCGTGTTTATTGTCCATCAGCCGTGTTTATTGTCCATCAGCCGTGTTATTGTCCATCAGCCGTGTTTATTGTCCATCAGCCGTGTTTATTGTCCATCAGCCGTGTTTATTGTCCATCAGCCGTGTTTATTGTCCATCAGCCGTGTTTATTGTCCATCAGCCGTGTTTATTGTCCATCAGCCGTGTTTTATTGTCCATCAGCCGTGTTATTGTCATCATCAGCCGTGTTATTGTCCATCAGCCGTGTTTATTGTCCATCAGCCGTGTTTATTGTCCATCAGCCGTGTTTATTGTCCATCAGCCGTGTTATTGTCCATCAGCCGTGTTTATTGTCCATCAGCCGTGTTTATTGTCCATCAGCCGTGTTTATTGTCCATCAGCCGTGTTTATTGTCCATCAGCCGTGTTTATTGTCCATCAGCCGTGTTTATTGTCCATCACCGTGTTTATTGTCCATCAGCCGTGTTTATTGTCCATCAGCCGTGTTTATTGTCCATCAGCCGTTATTGTCCATCAGCCGTGTTATTGTCCATCAGCCGTGTTTATTGTCCATCAGCCGTGTTTATTGTCCATCAGCCGTGTTTATTGTCCATCAGCCGTGTTATTGTCCATCAGCCGTGTTTATTGTCCATCAGCCGTGTTTATTGTCCATCAGCCGTGTTTATTGTCCATCAGCCGTGTTTATTGTCCATCAGCCGTGTTTATTGTCCATCAGCCGTGTTTATTGTCCATCAGCCGTGTTATGTCCATCAGCCGTGTTTATTGTCCATCAGCCGTGTTTATTGTCCATCAGCCGTGTTTATTGTCCATCAGCCGTGTTTATTGTCCATCAGCCGTGTTATTGTCCATCAGCCGTGTTTATTGTCCATCAGCCGTTTATTGTCCATCAGCCGTTTATTGTCCATCAGCCGTGTTTATTGTCCATCAGCCGTGTTTATTGTCCATCAGCCGTGTTTATTGTCCATCAGCCGTGTTTATTGTCCATCAGCCGTGTTATTGTCCATCAGCCGTGTTTATTGTCCATCAGCCGTGTTTATTGTCCATCAGCCGTGTTTTGTCCATCACCGTGTTTATTGTCCATCAGCCGTGTTTATTGTCCTCAGCCGTGTTTATTGTCCATCAGCCGTGTTTATTGTCCATCAGCCGTGTTTATTGTCCATCAGCCGTGTTTATTGTCCATCAGCCGTGTTATTGTCCATCAGCCGTGTTTATTGTCCATCAGCCGTGTTATTGTCCATCAGCCGTGTTTATTGTCCATCAGCCGTGTTTATTGTCCATCAGCCGTGTTTATTGTCCATCAGCCGTGTTTATTGTCCATCAGCCGTGTTATTGTCCATCAGCCGTGTTTATTGTCCATCAGCCGTGTTTATTGTCCATCAGCCGTGTTTATTGTCCATCAGCCGTGTTTATTGTCCATCAGCCGTGTTTATTGTCCATCAGCCGTGTTTATTGTCCATCAGCCGTGTTTATTGTCCATCAGCCGTGTTATTGTCCATCAGCCGTGTTTATTGTCCATCAGCCGTGTTTATTGTCCATCAGCCGTGTTTTTGTCCATCAGCCGTGTTTATTGTCCATCAGCCGTGTTTATTGTCCATCAGCCAGCCGTGTTATTGTCCATCAGCCGTGTTATTGTCCATCAGCCGTGTTTATTGTCCATCAGCCGTGTTTATTGTCCATCAGCCGTGTTTATTGTCCATCAGCCGTGTTTATTGTCCATCAGCCGTGTTTATTGTCCATCAGCCGTGTTTATTGTCCATCAGCCGTGTTTATTGTCCATCAGCCGTGTTTATTGTCCATCAGCCGTGTTTATTGTCCATCAGCCGTGTTTATTGTCCATCAGCCGTGTTTATTGTCCATCAGCCGTGTTTATTGTCCATCAGCCGTGTTTATTGTCCATCAGCCGTGTTTATTGTCCATCAGCCGTGTTTATTGTCCATCAGCCGTGTTTATTGTCCATCAGCCGTGTTATTGTCCATCAGCCGTGTTTATTGTCCATCAGCCGTGTTTATTGTCCATCAGCCGTGTTTATTGTCCATCAGCCGTGTTTATTGTCCATCAGCCGTGTTTATTGTCCATCAGCCGTGTTTATTGTCCATCAGCCGTGTTTTTGTCCATCAGCCGTGTTTATTGTCCATCAGCCGTGTTTATTGTCCATCAGCCGTGTTTATTGTCCATCAGCCGTGTTTATTGTCCATCAGCCGTGTTTATTGTCCATCAGCCGTGTTTATTGTCCATCAGCCGTGTTTATTGTCCATCAGCCGTGTTTATTGTCCATCAGCCGTGTTTATTGTCCATCAGCCGTGTTTATTGTCCATCAGCCGTGTTTATTGTCCATCAGCCGTGTTATTGTCCATCAGCCGTGTATTGTCCATCAGCCGTGTTTATTGTCCATCAGCCGTGTTTATTGTCCATCAGCCGTGTTATTGTCCATCAGCCGTGTTTATTGTCCATCAGCCGTGTTTTTGTCCATCAGCCGTGTTTATTGTCCATCAGCCGTGTTTATTGTCCATCAGCCGTGTTTATTGTCCATCAGCCGTGTTTATTGTCCATCAGCCGTGTTTATTGTCCATCAGCCGTGTTTATTGTCCATCAGCCGTGTTTATTGTCCATCAGCCGTGTTTATTGTCCATCAGCCGTGTTTATTGTCCATCAGCCGTGTTTATTGTCCATCAGCCGTGTTTATTGTCCATCAGCCGTGTTATTGTCCATCAGCCGTGTTTATTGTCCATCAGCCGTGTTTATTGTCCATCAGCCGTGTTTATTGTCCATCAGCCGTGTTTATTGTCCATCAGCCGTGTTTATTGTCCATCAGCCGTGTTTATTGTCCATCAGCCGTGTTTATTGTCCATCAGCCGTGTTATTGTCCATCAGCCGTGTTTATTGTCCATCAGCCGTGTTTATTGTCCATCAGCCGTGTTATTGTCCATCAGCCGTGTTTTTGTCCATCAGCCGTGTTTATTGTCCATCAGCCGTGTTTATTGTCCATCAGCCGTGTTTATTGTCCATCAGCCGTGTTTATTGTTCAGCCGTGTTTTTTGTCCATCAGCCGTGTTTATTGTCCATCAGCCGTGTTTATTGTCCATCAGCCGTGTTTATTGTCCATCAGCCGTGTTTATTGTCCATCAGCCGTGTTTATTGTCCATCAGCCGTGTATTGTCCATCAGCCGTGTTATTGTCCATCAGCCGTGTTTATTGTCCTGTCCATCACCGTGTTTATTGTCCATCAGCCGTGTTTATTGTCCATCAGCCGTGTTTATTGTCCATCAGCCGTGTTTATTGTCCATCAGCCGTGTTTATTGTCCATCAGCCGTGTTTATTGTCCATCAGCCGTGTTATTGTCCATCAGCCGTGTTTATTGTCCATCAGCCGTGTTTATTGTCCATCAGCCGTGTTTATTGTCCATCAGCCGTGTTTATTGTCCATCAGCCGTGTTTATTGTCCATCAGCCGTGTTTATTTCTCTCAGCCGTGTTATTGTCCATCAGCCGTGTTTATTGTCCATCAGCCGTGTTTATTGTCCATCAGCCGTGTTTATTGTCCATCAGCCGTGTTTATTGTCCATCAGCCGTGTTTATTGTCCATCAGCCGTGTTTATTGTCCATCAGCCGTGTTTATTGTCCATCAGCCGTGTTTATTGTCCATCAGCCGTGTTTATTGTCCATCAGCCGTGTTTATTGTCCATCAGCCGTGTTTATTGTCCATCAGCCGTGTTATTGTCCATCAGCCGTGTTTATTGTCCATCAGCCGTGTTTATTGTCCATCAGCCGTGTTTATTGTCCATCAGCCGTGTTTATTGTCCATCAGCCGTGTTTATTGTCCATCAGCCGTGTTTATTGTCCATCAGCCGTGTTTATTGTCCATCAGCCGTGTGTTTATTGTCCATCAGCCGTGTTTATTGTCCATCAGCCGTGTTTATTGTCCATCAGCCGTGTTATTGTCCATCAGCCGTGTTTATTGTCCATCAGCCGTGTTTATTGTCCATCAGCCGTGTTTATTGTCCATCAGCCGTGTTTATTGTCCATCAGCCGTGTTTATTGTCCATCAGCCGTGTTTATTGTCCATCAGCCGTGTTATTGTCCATCAGCCGTGTTTATTGTCCATCAGCCGTGTTTATTGTCCATCAGCCGTGTTTATTGTCCATCAGCCGTGTTTATTGTCCATCAGCCGTGTTTATTGTCCATCAGCCGTGTTTATTGTCCATCACCGTGTTTATTGTCCATCAGCCGTGTTTATTGTCCATCAGCCGTGTTTATTGTCCATCAGCCGTGTTTTTGTCCATCAGCCGTGTTTATTGTCCATCAGCCGTGTTTATTTCCATCAGCCGTGTTTATTGTCCATCAGCCGTGTTTATTGTCCATCAGCCGTGTTTATTGTCCATCAGCCGTGTTTATTGTCCATCAGCCGTGTTTATTGTCCATCAGCCGTGTTTATTGTCCATCAGCCGTGTTTATTGTCCATCAGCCGTGTGTTTATTGTCCATCAGCGTGTTTATTGTCCATCAGCCGTGTTTATGTCCATCAGCCGTGTTTATTGTCCATCAGCCGTGTTTATTGTCCATCAGCCGTGTTTATTGTCCATCAGCCGTGTTATTGTCCATCAGCCGTGTTTATTGTCCATCAGCCGTGTTTATTGTCCATCAGCCGTGTTTATTGTCCATCAGCCGTGTTTATTGTCCATCAGCCGTGTTTATTGTCCATCAGCCGTGTTTATTGTCCATCAGCCGTGTTTATTGTCCATCAGCCGTGTTTATTGTCCATCAGCCGTGTTTATTGTCCATCAGCCGTGTTTATGTTTTTTCCATCAGCCGTGTTTATTGTCCATCAGCCGTGTTTATTGTCCATCAGCCGTGTTATTGTCCATCAGCCGTGTTATTTCCATCAGCCGTGTTTATTGTCCATCACCGTGTTTATTGTCCATCAGCCGTGTTTTTTCCATCAGCCGTGTTTATTGTCCATCAGCCGTGTTTATTGTCCATCAGCCGTGTTTATTGTCCATCAGCCGTGTTTATTGTCCATCAGCCGTGTTTATTGTCCATCAGCCGTGTTTATTGTCCATCAGCCGTGTTTATTGTCCATCAGCCGTGTTTATTGTCCATCAGCCGTGTTATTGTCCATCAGCCGTGTTTATTGTCCATCAGCCGTGTTTATTGTCCATCAGCCGTGTTTATTGTCCATCAGCCGTGTTTATTGTCCATCAGCCGTGTTTATTGTCCATCAGCCGTGTTTATTGTCCATCAGCCGTGTTTATTGTCCATCAGCCGTGTTTATTGTCCATCAGCCGTGTTTATTGTCCATCAGCCGTGTTTATTGTCCATCAGCCGTGTTTATTGTCCATCAGCCGTGTTTATTGTCCATCAGCCGTGTTTATTGTCCATCAGCCGTGTTTATTGTCCATCAGCCGTGTTTATTGTCCATCAGCCGTGTTTATTGTCCATCAGCCGTGTTTATTGTCCATCAGCCGTGTTTATTGTCCATCAGCCGTGTTTATTGTCCATCAGCCGTGTTATTGTCCATCAGCCGTGTTTATTGTCCATCAGCCGTGTTTTGTCCATCAGCCGTGTTTATTGTCCATCAGCCGTGTTTATTGTCCATCAGCCGTGTTTATTGTCCATCAGCCGTGTTTATTGTCCATCAGCCGTGTTTATTGTCCATCACCGTGTTTATTGTCCATCAGCCGTGTTTATTGTCCATCAGCCGTGTTTATTGTCCATCAGCCGTGTTATTGTCCATCAGCCGTGTTTATTGTCCATCAGCCGTGTTTATTGTCCATCAGCCGTGTTTATTGTCCATCAGCCGTGTTTATTGTCCATCAGCCGTGTTTTTTGTCCATCAGCCGTGTTTATTGTCCATCAGCCGTGTTTATTGTCCATCAGCCGTGTTTATTGTCCATCAGCCGTGTTATTGTCCATCAGCCGTGTTTATTGTCCATACCGTGTTATTGTCCATCAGCCGTGTTTATTGTCCATCAGCCGTGTTTATTGTCCATCAGCCGTGTTTATTGTCCATCAGCCGTGTTTATTGTCCATCAGCCGTGTTTATTGTCCATCAGCCGTGTTTATTGTCCATCAGCCGTGTTTATTGTCCATCAGCCGTGTTTATTGTCCATCAGCCGTGTTTATTGTCCATCAGCCGTGTTAATTGTCCATCAGCCGTGTTTATTGTCCATCAGCCGTGTTTATTGTCCATCAGCCGTGTTTATTGTCCATCAGCCGTGTTTATTGTCCATCAGCCGTGTTTATTGTCCATCAGCCGTGTTTATTGTCCATCAGCCGTGTTTATTGTCCATCAGCCGTGTTTTTGTCCATCAGCCGTGTTTATTGTCCATCAGCCGTGTTTATTGTCCTCAGCCGTGTTTATTGTCCATCAGCCGTGTTTATTGTCCATCAGCCGTGTTATTGTCCATCAGCCGTGTTTATTGTCCATCAGCCGTGTTTATTGTCCATCAGCCGTGTTTATTGTCCATCAGCCGTGTTTATTGTCCATCAGCCGTGTTTTATTGTCCATCAGCCGTGTTTATTGTCCATCAGCCGTGTTTATTGTCCATCAGCCGTGTTTATTGTCCATCAGCCGTGTTTATGTCCATCAGCCGTGTTTATTGTCCATCAGCCGTGTTTATTGTCCATCAGCCGTGTTTATTGTCCATCAGCCGTGTTTATTGTCCATCAGCCGTGTTTATTGTCCATCAGCCGTGTTTATTGTCCATCAGCCGTGTTATTGTCCATCAGCCGTGTTTATTGTCCATCAGCCGTGTTATTGTCCATCAGCCGTGTTTATTGTCCATCAGCCGTGTTTATTGTCCATCAGCCGTGTTTATTGTCCATCAGCCGTGTTTATTGTCCATCAGCCGTGTTATTGTCCATCAGCCGTGTTTATTGTCCATCAGCCGTGTTTATTGTCCATCAGCCGTGTTTATTGTCCATCAGCCGTGTTTATTGTCCATCAGCCGTGTTTATTGTCCATCAGCCGTGTTTATTGTCCATCAGCCGTGTTTATTGTCCATCAGCCGTGTTTATTGTCCATCAGCCGTGTTTATTGTCCATCAGCCGTGTTTATTGTCCATCAGCCGTGTTTATTGTCCATCAGCCGTGTTATTGTCCATCAGCCGTGTTTATTGTCCATCAGCCGTGTTTATTGTCCATCGTGTTTTTTGTCCATCAGCCGTGTTTATTGTCCATCAGCCGTGTTTATTGTCCATCAGCCGTGTTTATTGTCCATCAGCCGTGTTTATTTGTCCATCAGCCGTGTTTATTGTCCATCTACCGTGTTTATTGTCCATCAGCCGTGTTATTTCTCTCAGCCGTGTTTATTGTCCATCAGCCGTGTTTATTGTCCATCAGCCGTGTTTATTGTCCATCAGCCGTGTTTATTGTCCATCAGCCGTGTTTATTGTCCATCAGCCGTGTTTATTGTCCATCAGCCGTGTTTATTGTCCATCAGCCGTGTTTATTGTCCATCAGCCGTGTTATTGTCCATCAGCCGTGTTTATTGTCCATCAGCCGTGTTTATTGTCCATCAGCCGTGTTTATTGTCCATCAGCCGTGTTTATTGTCCATCAGCCGTGTTTATTGTCCATCAGCCGTGTTTATTGTCCATCAGCCGTGTTTATTGTCCATCAGCCGTGTTTATTGTCCATCAGCCGTGTTTATTGTCCATCAGCCGTGTTTATTGTCCATCAGCCGTGTTTATTGTCCATCAGCCGTGTTTATTGTCCATCAGCCGTGTTTATTGTCCATCAGCCGTGTTTATTGTCCAGCCGTGTTTATTGTCCATCAGCCGTGTTTATTGTGCATCAGCCGTGTCTATTTCTCTCAGCCGTGTTTATTGTCCATCACCGTGTTTATTGTCCATCAGCCGTGTTTATTTCTCTCAGCCGTGTTTATTGTCCATCAGCCGTGTTATTGTCCATCAGCCGTGTTTATTGTCCATCAGCCGTGTTTATTGTCCATCAGCCGTGTTTATTGTCCATCAGCCGTGTTATTGTCCATCAGCCGTGTTTATTGTCCATCAGCCGTGTTTATTGTCCATCAGCCGTGTTATTGTCCATCAGCCGTGTTTATTGTCCATCAGCCGTGTTTTTGTCCATCAGCCGTGTTTATTGTCCATCAGCCGTGTTATTGTCCATCAGCCGTGTTTATTGTCCATCAGCCGTGTTTATTGTCCATCAGCCGTGTTATTGTCCATCAGCCGTGTTTATTGTCCATCAGCCGTGTTTATTGTCCATCAGCCGTGTTTATTGTCCATCAGCCGTGTTTATTGTCCATCAGCCGTGTTTATTGTCCATCAGCCGTGTTTATTGTCCATCAGCCGTGTTTATTGTCCATCAGCCGTGTTTATTGTCCATCAGCCGTGTTTATTGTCCATCAGCCGTGTTTATTGTCCATCAGCCGTGTTTATTGTCCATCAGCCGTGTTTATTGTCCATCAGCCGTGTTTTTGTGTCCATCAGCCGTGTTTATTGTCCATCAGCCGTGTTTATTGTCCATCAGCCGTGTTTATTGTCCATCAGCCGTGTTTATTGTCCATCAGCCGTGTTTATTTTCATCAGCCGTGTTATTGTCCATCTACCGTGTTTATTGTCCATCAGCCGTGTTTATTGTCCATCAGCCGTGTTTATTGTCCATCAGCCGTGTTTATTGTCCATCAGCCGTGTTATTGTCCATCAGCCGTGTTTATTGTCCATCAGCCGTGTTTATTGTCCATCAGCCGTGTTTATTGTCCATCAGCCGTGTTATTGTCCATCAGCCGTGTTTATTGTCCATCAGCCGTGTTTATTGTCCATCAGCCGTGTTTATTGTCCATCAGCCGTGTTTATTGTCCATCAGCCGTGTTTATTGTCCATCAGCCGTGTTTATTGTCCATCAGCCGTGTTTATTGTCATCAGCCGTGTTTTTTCAGCGTGTTTTATTGTCCCAGCCGTGTTTATTGTCCATCTACCGTGTTTATTGTCCATCAGCCGTGTTTATTGTCCATCATCAGCCGTGTTTATTGTCCATCAGCCGTGTTTATTGTCCATCAGCCGTGTTTATTGTCCATCAGCCGTGTTTATTGTCCATCAGCCGTGTTTATTGTCCATCAGCCGTGTTTATTGTCCATCAGCCGTGTTTATTGTCCATCACCGTGTTTATTGTCCATCAGCCGTGTTTATTGTCCATCAGCCGTGTTTATTGTCCATCAGCCGTGTTTATTGTCCATCAGCCGTGTTTATTGTCCATCAGCCGTGTTTATTGTCCATCAGCCGTGTTTATTGTCCATCAGCCGTGTTTATTGTCCATCAGCCGTGTTTATTGTCCATCAGCCGTGTTTATTGTCCATCAGCCGTGTTTATTGTCCATCAGCCGTGTTTATTGTCCATCAGCCGTGTTTATTGTCCATCAGCCGTGTTTATTGTCCATCAGCGTGTGTTATTGTCCATCAGCCGTGTTTATTGTCCATCAGCCGTGTTTATTGTCCATCAGCCGTGTTTATTGTCCATCAGCCGTGTTTATTGTCCATCAGCCGTGTTTATTGTCCATCAGCCGTGTTTATTGTCCATCAGCCGTGTTTATTGTCCATCAGCCGTGTTTATTGTCATCAGCCGTGTTTATTGTCCATCAGCCGTGTTTATTGTCCATCAGCCTGTTTATTGTCCATCAGCCGTGTTATTGTCCATCAGCCAGCCGGTTTATTGTCCATCAGCCGTGTTTATTGTCCATCAGCCGTGTTTATTGTCCATCAGCCGTGTTTATTGTCCATCAGCCGTGTTTATTGTCCATCAGCCGTGTTATTGTCCATCAGCCGTGTTTATTGTCCATCAGCCGTGTTTATTGTCCATCAGCCGTGTTTATTGTCCATCAGCCGTGTTTATTGTCCATCAGCCGTGTTTATTGTCCATCAGCCGTGTATTGTCCATCAGCCGTGTTTATTGTCCATCAGCCGTGTTTATTGTCCATCAGCCGTGTTTATTGTCCATCAGCCGTGTTTATTGTCCATCAGCCGTGTTTATTGTCCATCAGCCGTGTTTATTGTCCATCAGCCGTTTTATTGTCCATCAGCCGTGTTTATTGTCCATCAGCCGTGTTTATTGTCCATCAGCCGTGTTTATTGTCCATCAGCCGTGTTTATTGTCCATCAGCCCGTTTATTGTCCATCAGCCGTGTTTATTGTCCATCAGCCGTGTTTATTGTCCATCAGCCGTGTTTATTGTCCATCAGCCGTGTTTATTGTCCATCAGCCGTGTTTATTGTCCATCAGCCGTGTTTATGTCCATCAGCCGTGTTTATTGTCCATCAGCCGTGTTTATTGTCCATCAGCCGTGTTTATTGTCCATCAGCCGTGTTTATTGTCCATCAGCCGTGTTTATTGTCCATCAGCCGTGTTTATTGTCCATCAGCCGTGTTTATTGTCCATCAGCCGTGTTTATTGTCCATCAGCCGTGTTTTTGTCCATCAGCCGTGTTTATTGTCCATCAGCCGTGTTTATTGTCCATCAGCCGTGTTATTGTCCATCAGCCGTGTTTATTGTCCATCAGCCGTGTTTATTGTCCATCTACCGTGTTTATTGTCCATCAGCCGTGTTTATTGTCCATCAGCCGTGTTTATTGTCCATCAGCCGTGTTTATTGTCCATCAGCCGTGTTTATTGTCCATCAGCCGTGTTTATTGTCCATCAGCCGTGTTTATTGTCCATCAGCCGTGTTTATTGTCCATCAGCCGTTTTTGTCCATCAGCCGTGTTTATTGTCCATCAGCCGTGTTTATTGTCCATCAGCCGTGTTATTGTCCATCAGCCGTGTTATTGTCCATCAGCCGTGTTTATTGTCCATCAGCCGTGTTTATTGTCCATCAGCCGTGTTTATTGTCCATCAGCCGTGTTTATTGTCCATCAGCCGTGTTTATTGTCCATCAGCCGTGTTTATTGTCCATCAGCCGTGTTTATTGTCCATCAGCCGTGTTTATTGTCCATCAGCCGTGTTTATTGTCCATCAGCCGTGTTTATTGTCCATCAGCCGTGTTTATTGTCCATCAGCCGTGTTATTGTCCATCAGCCGTGTTTATTGTCCATCAGCCGTGTTTATTGTCCATCAGCCGTGTTTATTGTCCATCAGCCGTGTTTATTGTCCATCAGCCGTGTTTATTGTCCATCAGCCGTGTTTATTGTCCATCAGCCGTGTTTATTGTCCATCAGCCGTGTTTATTGTCCATCAGCCGTGTTTATTGTCCATCAGCCGTGTTTTGTCCATCAGCCGTGTTTATTGTCCATCAGCCGTGTTATTTTCCTCAGCCGTGTTTATTGTCCATCAGCCGTGTTTATTGTCCATCAGCCGTGTTTATTGTCCATCAGCCGTGTTTATTGTATAGCCGTGTTTATTGTCCATCAGCCGTGTTTATTGTCCATCAGCCGTGTTTATTGTCCATCAGCCGTGTTTATTGTCCATCAGCCGTGTTTATTGTCCATCAGCCGTGTTTATTGTCCATCAGCCGTGTTTATTGTCCATCAGCCGTGTTTATTGTCCATCAGCCGTGTTTATTGTCCATCAGCCGTGTTTATTGTCCATCAGCCGTGTTTATTGTCCATCAGCCGTGTTTTTTGTCCATCAGCCGTGTTTATTGTCCATCAGCCGTGTTTATTGTCCATCAGCTCAGCCGTGTTTATTGTCCATCAGCCGTGTTATTGTCCATCAGCCGTGTTATTGTCCATCAGCCGTGTTTATTGTCCATCAGCCGTGTTTATTGTCCATCAGCCGTGTTTATTGTCCATCAGCCGTGTTTATTGTCCATCCCGTGTTATTGTCCATCAGCCGTGTTTATTGTCCATCAGCCGTGTTTATTGTCCATCAGCCGTGTTTATTGTCCATCAGCCGTGTTTATTGTCCATCAGCCGTGTTTATTGTCCATCAGCCGTGTTTATTGTCCATCAGCCGTGTTTATTGTCCATCAGCCGTGTTTATTGTCCATCAGCCGTGTTTATTGTCCATCAGCCGTGTTTATTGTCCATCAGCCGTGTTTATTGTCCATCAGCCGTGTTTATTGTCCATCAGCCGTGTTTATTGTCCATCAGCCGTGTTTATTGTCCATCAGCCGTGTTTATTGTCCATCAGCCGTGTTTATTGTCCATCAGCCGTGTTTATTGTCCATCAGCCGTGTTTATTGTCCATCAGCCGTGTTTATTGTCCATCAGCCGTGTTATTGTCCATCAGCCGTGTTTATTGTCCATCAGCCGTGTTTATTGTCCATCAGCCGTGTTTATTGTCCATCAGCCGTGTTTATTGTCCATCAGCCGTGTATTGTCCATCAGCCGTGTTTATTGTATATCAGCCGTGTTTATTGTCCATCAGCCGTGTTTATTGTCCATCAGCCGTGTTTATTGTCCATCAGCCGTGTTATTGTCCATCAGCCGTGTTTATTGTCCATCAGCCGTGTTTATTGTCCATCAGCCGTGTTATTGTCCATCAGCCGTGTTATTGTCCATCAGCCGTGTTTATTGTCCATCAGCCGTGTTTATTGTCCATCAGCCGTGTTTTTGTCCATCAGCCGTGTTATTGTCCATCAGCCGTGTTTATTGTCCATCAGCTCAGCCGTGTTTATTGTCCATCAGCCGTGTTTATTGTCCATCAGCCGTGTTTATTGTCCATCAGCCGTGTTTATTGTCCATCAGCCGTGTTTATTGTCCATCAGCCGTGTTTATTGTCCATCAGCCGTGTTTATTGTCCATCACCGTGTTTATTGTCCATCAGCCGTGTTATTGTCCATCAGCCGTGTTTATTGTCCATCAGCCGTGTTATTGTCCATCAGCCGTGTTTATTGTCCATCAGCCGCCGTGTTTATTGTCCATCAGTCCATCCATCAGTGTTTATTGTCCATCAGCCGTGTTTATTGTCCATCAGCCGTGTTTATTGTCCATCAGCCGTGTTATTGTCCATCAGCCGTGTTTATTGTCCATCAGCCGTGTTTATTGTCCATCAGCCGTGTTTTTGTCCATCAGCCGTGTTATTGTCCATCAGCCGTGTTTATTGTCCATCAGCTCAGCCGTGTTTATTGTCCATCAGCCGTGTTTATTGTCCATCAGCCGTGTTTATTGTCCATCAGCCGTGTTTATTGTCCATCAGCCGTGTTTATTGTCCATCAGCCGTGTTTATTGTCCATCAGCCGTGTTTATTGTCCATCAGCCGTGTTTATTGTCCATCAGCCGTGTTTATTGTCCATCAGCCGTGTTATTGTCCATCAGCCGTGTTTATTGTCCATCAGCCGTGTTTATTGTCCATCAGCCGTGTTTATTGTCCATCAGCCGTGTTATTGTCCATCAGCCGTGTTATTGTCCATCAGCCGTGTTTATTGTCCATCAGCCGTGTTTATTGTCCATCAGCCGTGTTTATTGTCCATCAGCCGTGTTATTGTCCATCAGCCGTGTTATTGTCCATCAGCCGTGTTTATTGTCCATCAGCCGTGTTTATTGTCCATCAGCCGTGTTTATTGTCCATCAGCCGTGTTTATTGTCCATCAGCCGTGTTTATTGTCCATCAGCCGTGTTTATTGTCCATCAGCCGTGTTTTTGTCCATCAGCCGTGTTATTGTCCATCAGCCGTGTTTATTGTCCATCAGCCGTGTTTATTGTCCATCAGCCGTGTTTATTGTCCATCAGCCGTGTTTATTGTCCATCAGCCGTGTTTATTGTCCATCAGCCGTGTTTATTGTCCATCAGCCGTGTTTATTGTCCATCAGCCGTGTTTATTGTCCATCAGCCGTGTTTATTGTCCATCAGCCGTGTTTATTGTCCATCAGCCGTGTTTATTGTCCATCAGCCGTGTTATTGTCCATCAGCCGTGTTTTTGTCCATCAGCCGTGTTATTGTCCATCAGCGTGTTTATTGTCCATCAGCCAGCCGTGTTATTGTCCATCAGCCGTGTTTATTGTCCATCAGCCGTGTTTATTGTCCATCAGCCGTGTTTATTGTCCATCAGCCGTGTTTATGTCCATCAGCCGTGTTTATTGTCCATCAGCCGTGTTTATTGTCCATCAGCCGTGTTATTGTCCATCAGCCGTGTTTATTGTCCATCAGCCGTGTTTATTGTCCATCAGCCGTGTTTATTGTCCATCAGCCGTGTTTATTGTCCATCAGCCGTGTTTTATGTCCATCAGCCGTGTTTATTGTCCATCAGCCGTGTTTATTGTCCATCAGCCGTGTTATTGTCCATCAGCCGTGTTTATTGTCCATCAGCCGTGTTATTGTCCATCAGCCGTGTTTATTGTCCATCAGCCGTGTTATTGTCCATCAGCCGTGTTTATTGTCCATCAGCCGTGTTTATTGTCCATCAGCCGTGTTTATTGTCCATCAGCCGTGTTTATTGTCCATCAGCCGTGTTTATTGTCCATCAGCCGTGTTTATGTCCATCAGCCTGTTTTTTTGTCCATCAGCCGTGTTTATTGTCCATCAGCCGTGTTATTGTCCATCAGCCGTGTTTATTGTCCATCAGCCGTGTTTATTGTCCATCAGCCGTGTTATTGTCCATCAGCCGTGTTTATTGTCCATCAGCCGTGTTATTGTCCATCAGCCGTGTTTATTGCATCAGCCGTGTTTATTGTCCATCAGCCGTGTTTATTGTCCATCAGCCGTGTTTATTGTCCATCAGCCGTGTTTATTGTCCATCAGCCGTGTTTATTGTCCATCAGCCGTGTTTATTGTCCATCAGCCGTGTTTATTGTCCATCAGCCGTGTTTTATGTCCATCAGCCGTGTTTTTGTCCATCAGCCGTGTTTATTGTCCATCAGCCGTGTTTATTGTCCATCATCAGCCGTGTTATTGTCCATCAGCCGTGTTTATTGTCCATCAGCCGTGTTTATTGTCCATCAGCCGTGTTTATTGTCCATCACCGTGTTTATTGTCCATCAGCCGTGTTTATTGTCCATCAGCCGTGTTTATTGTCCATCAGCCGTGTTTATTGTCCATCAGCCGTGTTATTGTCCATCAGCCGTGTTTATTGTCCATCAGCCGTGTTTATTGTCCATCAGCCGTGTTATTGTCCATCAGCCGTGTTTATTGTCCATCAGCCGTGTTTATTGTCCATCAGCCGTGTTTATTGTCCATCAGCCGTGTTATTGTCCATCAGCCGTGTTTATTGTCCATCAGCCCGTTTATTGTCCATCAGCCGTGTTTATGTCCATCAGCCGTGTTATTGTCCATCAGCCGTGTTTATTGTCCATCAGCCGTGTTTATTGTCCATCAGCCGTGTTTATTGTCCATCAGCCGTGTTTATTGTCCATCAGCCGTGTTTATTGTCCATCAGCCGTGTTTATTGTCCATCAGCCGTGTTTATTGTCCATCAGCCGTGTTTATTGTCCATCAGCCGTGTTTATTGTCCATCAGCCGTGTTTATTGTCCATCAGCCGTGTTTATTGTCCATCAGCCGTGTTTATTGTCCATCAGCCGTGTTTATTGTCCATCAGCCGTGTTATTGTCCATCAGCCGTGTTTATTGTCCATCAGCCGTGTTTATTGTCCATCAGCCGTGTTTATTGTCCATCAGCCGTGTTTATTGTCCATCAGCCGTGTTTATTGTCCATCAGCCGTGTTTATTGTCCATCAGCCGTGTTTATTGTCCATCAGCCGTGTTTATTGTCCATCAGCCGTGTTTATTGTCCATCAGCCGTGTTTTTGTCCATCAGCCGTGTTTATTGTCCATCAGCCGTGTTTATTGTCCATCAGCCGTGTTTATTGTCCATCAGCCGTGTTATTGTCCATCAGCCGTGTTTATTGTCCATCTCAGCCGTGTTTATTGTCCATCAGCCGTGTTTATTGTCCATCAGCCGTGTTTATTGTCCATCAGCCGTGTTTATTGTCCATCAGCCGTGTTTATTGTCCATCAGCCGTGTTTATTGTCCATCAGCCGTGTTTATTGTCCATCAGCCGTGTTTATTGTCCATCAGCCGTGTTTATTGTCCATCAGCCGTGTTTATTGTCCATCAGCCGTGTTTATTGTCCATCAGCCGTGTTTATTGTCCATCAGCCGTGTTATTGTCCATCAGCCGTGTTTATTGTCCATCAGCCGTGTTTATTGTCCATCAGCCGTGTTTATTGTCCATCAGCCGTGTTTATTGTCCATCAGCCGTGTTTATTGTCCATCAGCCGTGTTTATTGTCCATCAGCCGTGTTTATTGTCCATCAGCCGTGTTTATTGTCCATCAGCCGTGTTTATTGTCCATCAGCCGTGTTATTGTCCATCAGCCGTGTTTATTGTCCATCAGCCGTGTTTATTGTCCATCAGCCGTGTTTATTGTCCATCAGCCGTGTTTATTGTCCATCAGCCGTGTTTATTGTCCATCAGCCGTGTTTATTGTCCATCAGCCGTGTTTATTGTCCATCAGCCGTGTTTATTGTCCATCAGCCGTTTTTATTGTCCATCAGCCGTGTTTATTGTCCATCAGCCGTGTTTATTGTCCATCAGCCGTGTTTTATTGTCCATCAGCCGTGTTTATTGTCCATCAGCCGTGTTTATTTCCATCAGCCGTGTTTATTGTCCATCAGCCGTGTTTATTGTCCATCAGCCGTGTTTATTGTCCATCAGCCGTGTTATTGTCCATCAGCCGTGTTATTGTCCATCAGCCGTGTTTATTGTCCATCAGCCGTGTTTATTGTCCATCAGCCGTGTTTATTGCCATCAGCGTGTGTATTGTCCATCAGCCGTGTTTATTGTCCATCAGCCGTGTTTATTGTCCATCAGCCGTGTTTATTGTCCATCAGCCGTGTTTATTGTCCATCAGCGTGTGTTTATTGTCCATCAGCCGTGTTTATTGTCCATCAGCCGTGTTTTTGTCCATCAGCCGTGTTATTGTCCATCAGCGTGTTTATTGTCCATCAGCATCAGCCGTGTTTATTGTCCATCAGCCGTGTTTATTCCATCAGCCGTGTTTATTGTCCATCAGCCGTGTTTATTGTCCATCAGCCGTGTTTATTGTCCATCAGCCGTGTTTATTGTCCATCAGCCGTGTTTATTGTCCATCAGCCGTGTTTATTGTCCATCAGCCGTGTTTATTGTCCATCAGCCGTTGTATTGTCCATCAGCCGTGTTTATTGTCCATCAGCCGTGTTTATTGTCCATCAGCCGTGTTTATTGTCCATCAGCCGTGTTTATTGTCCATCAGCCGTGTTATTGTCCATCAGCCGTGTTTATTGTCCATCAGCCGTGTTTATTGTCCATCAGCCGTGTTTATTGTCCATCAGCCGTGTTTATTGTCCATCAGCCGTGTTATTGTCCATCAGCCGTGTTTATTGTCCATCAGCCGTGTTTATTGTCCATCAGCCGTGTTTATTGTCCATCAGCCGTGTTTATTGTCCATCAGCCGTGTTTATTGTCCATCAGCCGTGTTATTGTCCATCAGCCGTGTTTATTGTCCATCAGCCGTGTATTGTCCATCAGCCGTGTTATTGTCCATCAGCCGTGTTTATTGTCCATCAGCCCGTTTATTGTCCATCAGCCGTGTTATTGTCCATCAGCCGTGTTTATTGTCCATCAGCCGTGTTTATTGTCCATCAGCCGTGTTTATTGTCCATCAGCCGTGTTTATTGTCCATCAGCCGTGTTTATTGTCCATCAGCCGTGTTTATTGTCCATCAGCCGTGTTTATTGTCCATCAGCCGTGTTTATTGTCCATCAGCCGTGTTTATTGTCCATCAGCCGTGTTTATTGTCCATCAGCCGTGTTTATTGTCCATCAGCCGTGTTTATTGTCCATCAGCCGTGTTTATTGTCCATCAGCCGTGTTTATTGTCCATCAGCCGTGTTTATTGTCCATCAGCCGTGTTTATTGTCCATCAGCCGTGTTTATTGTCCATCAGCCGTGTTTATTGTCCATCAGCCGTGTTATTGTCCATCAGCCGTGTTTATTGTCCATCAGCCGTGTTTATTGTCCATCAGCCGTGTTTATTGTCCATCAGCCGTGTTTATTGTCCATCAGCCGTGTTTATTGTCCATCAGCCGTGTTTATTGTCCATCAGCCGTGTTTATTGTCCATCAGCCGTGTTTATTGTCCATCAGCCGTGTTTATTGTCCATCAGCCGTGTTTATTGTCCATCAGCCGTTTATTGTCCATCAGCCGTGTTTATTGTCCATCAGCCGTGTTTATTGTCCATCAGCCGTGTTTATTGTCCATCAGCCGTGTTTATTGTCCATCAGCCGTGTTAATTGTCCATCAGCCGTGTTTATTGTCCATCAGCCGTGTTTATTGTCCATCAGCCGTGTTTATTGTCCATCAGCCGTGTTTATTGTCCATCAGCCGTGTTTTTTGTCCATCAGCCGTGTTTATTGTCCATCAGCCGTGTTTATTGTCCATCAGCTCAGCCGTGTTTATTGTCCATCAGCCGTGTTATTGTCCATCAGCCGTGTTTATTGTCCATCAGCCGTGTTTATTGTCCATCAGCCGTGTTTATTGTCCATCAGCCGTGTTTATTGTCCATCAGCCGTGTTTATTGTCCATCAGCCGTGTTTATTGTCCATCAGCCGTGTTTATTGTCCATCAGCCGTGTTTATTGTCCATCAGCCGTGTTTATTGTATCAGCAGCGTGTTATTGTCCATCAGCCGTGTTTATTGTCCATCAGCCGTGTTTATTGTCCATCAGCCGTGTTATTGTCCATCAGCCGTGTTTATTGTCCATCAGCCGTGTTTATTGTCCATCAGCCGTGTTTATTGTCCATCAGCCGTGTTTTTGTCCATCAGCCGTGTTTATTGTCCATCAGCCGTGTTTATTGTCCATCAGCTCAGCCGTGTTTATTGTCCATCAGCCGTGTTTTATGTCCATCAGCCGTGTGTTTATTGTCCATCAGCCGTGTTTATTGTCCATCAGCCGTGTTTATTGTCCATCAGCCGTGTTTATTGTCCATCAGCCGTGTTTATTGTCCATCAGCCGTGTTTATTGTCCATCAGCCGTGTTTATTGTCCATCAGCCGTGTTTATTGTCCATCAGCCGTGTTTATTGTCCATCAGCCGTGTGTTATTGTCCATCAGCCGTGTTTATTGTCCATCAGCCGTGTTTATTGTCCATCAGCCGTGTTTATTGTCCATCAGCCGTGTTTATTGTCCATCAGCCGTGTTTATTGTCCATCAGCCGTGTTTATTGTCCATCAGCCGTGTTTATTGTCCATCAGCCGTGTTTATTGTCCATCAGCCGTGTTTATTGTCCATCAGCCGTGTTTATTGTCCATCAGCGGTTTTTTGTCCATCAGCCCGTTTATTGTCCATCAGCCGTGTTTATTGTCCATCAGCCGTGTTTATTGTCCATCAGCCGTGTTTATTGTCCATCAGCCGTGTTTATTGTCCATCAGCCGTGTATTTGTCCATCAGCCGTGTTTATTGTCCATCAGCCGTGTTTATTGTCCATCAGCCGTGTTATTGTCCATCAGCCGTGTTTATGTCCATCAGCCGTGTTATTGTCCATCAGCCGTGTTTATTGTCCATCAGCCGTGTTTATTGTCCATCAGCCGTGTTATTGTCCATCAGCCGTGTTTATTGTCCATCAGCCGTGTTTATTGTCCATCAGCCGTGTTTATTGTCCATCAGCCGTGTTTATTGTCCATCAGCCGTGTTTATTGTCCATCAGCCGTGTTTATTGTCCATCAGCCGTGTTTATTGTCCATCAGCCGTGTTTATTGTCCATCAGCCGTGTTATTGTCCATCAGCCGTGTTTATTGTCCATCAGCCGTGTTATTGTCCATCAGCCGTGTTTTTGTCCATCAGCCGTGTTTATTGTCATCAGCCGTGTTTATTTCCATCAGCCGTGTTATTGTCCATCAGCCGTGTTTATTGTCCATCAGCCGTGTTTATTGTCCATCAGCCGTGTTTATTGTCCATCAGCCGTGTTTATTGTCCATCAGCCGTGTTTATTGTCCATCAGCCGTGTTTATTGTCCATCAGCCGTGTTATTGTCCATCAGCCGTGTTTATTGTCCATCAGCCGTGTTTATTGTCCATCAGCCGTGTTATTGTCCATCAGCCGTGTTATTGTCCATCAGCCGTGTTATTGTCCATCAGCCGTGTTTATTGTCCATCAGCCGTGTTTATTGTCCATCAGCCGTGTTTATTGTCCATCAGCCGTGTTTATTGTCCATCAGCCGTGTTTATTGTCCATCAGCCGTGTTTATTGTCCATCAGCCGTGTTTATTGTCCATCAGCCGTGTTTATTGTCCATCAGCCGTGTTTATTGTCCATCAGCCGTGTTATTGTCCATCAGCCGTGTTTATTGTCCATCAGCCGTGTTTATTGTCATCAGCCGTGTTTATTGTCCATCAGCCGTGTTTATGTCCAGCCGTGTTTATTGTCCATCAGCCGTGTTATTGTCCATCAGCCGTGTTTATTGTCCATCAGCCGTGTTTATTGTCCATCAGCCGTGTTTATTGTCCATCAGCCGTGTTTATTGTCCATCAGCCGTGTTTATTGTCCATCAGCCGTGTTTATTGTCCATCAGCCGTGTTTATTGTCATCAGCGTGTTATTGTCCATACCGGTTTATTGTCCATCAGCCGTGTTTATTGTCCATCAGCCGTGTTTATTGTCCATCAGCCGTGTTATTGTCCATCAGCCCGTTTATTGTCCATCAGCCGTGTTTATTGTCCATCAGCCGTGTTTATTGTCCATCAGCCGTGTTTATTGTCCATCAGCCGTGTTTATTGTCCATCAGCCGTGTTATTGTCCATCAGCCGTGTTTATTGTCCATCAGCCGTGTTTATTGTCCATCAGCCGTGTATTGTCCATCAGCCGTGTTTATTGTCCATCAGCCGTGTTTATTGTCCATCAGCCGTGTTATTGTCCATCAGCCGTGTTATTGTCCATCAGCCGTGTTTATTGTCCATCAGCCGTGTTATTGTCCATCAGCCGTGTTATTGTCCATCAGCCGTGTTTATTGTCCATCAGCCGTGTTTATTGTCCATCAGCCGTGTTATTGTCCATCAGCCGTGTTTATTGTCCATCAGCCGTGTTTATTGTCCATCAGCCCGTTTATTGTCCATCAGCCGTGTTATTGTCCATCAGCCGTGTTTATTGTCCATCAGCCGTGTTATTGTCCATCAGCCGTGTTTATTGTCCCAGCCGTGTTTATTGTCCATCAGCCGTGTTTATTGTCCATCAGCCGTGTTTATTGTCCATCAGCCGTGTTTATTGTCATCAGCCGTGTTTATTGTCCATCAGCCGTGTTTATTGTCCATCACCGTGTTTTGTCCATCAGCCGTGTTTATTGTCCATCAGCCGTGTTTATTGTCCATCAGCGTGTTTATTGTCCATCAGCCGTGTTATTGTCCATCAGCCGTGTTTATTGTCCATCAGCCGTGTTATTGTCCATCAGCCGTGTTTATTGTCCATCAGCCGTGTTTATTGTCCATCAGCCGTGTTATTGTCCATCAGCCGTGTATTGTCCATCAGCCGTGTTTATTGTCCATCAGCCGTGTTATTGTCCATCAGCCGTGTTTATTGTCATCAGCCGTGTTTATTGTCCATCAGCCGTGTT
>CALZFC010000329.1:192500-275693 GCA_945643635.1 Allodiplogaster sudhausi | reverse complement strand
GAGAGAGAGATTGAGAGAGAGAGATTGAGAGAGAGAGAGATTGAGAGAGAGAGATTGAGAGAGAGAGATTGAGAGAGAGAGATTGAGAGAGAGAGATTGAGAGAGAGAGATGAGAGAGAGAGAGATTGAGAGAGAGAGATTGAGAGAGAGAGATTGAGAGAGAGAGATTGAGAGAGAGAGATTGAGAGAGAGAGATTGAGAGAGAGAGATGAGAGAGAGAGATTGAGAGAGAGAGAGATTGAGAGAGAGAGATTGAGAGAGAGAGATTGAGAGAGAGAGATTGAGAGAGAGAGATTGAGAGAGAGAGATTGAGAGAGAGAGATTGAGAGAGAGAGATTGAGAGAGAGAGATTGAGAGAGAGAGATTGAGAGAGAGAGATTGAGAGAGAGAGATTGAGGAGAGAGAGATTGAGAGAGAGAGATTGAGAGAGAGAGATTGAGAGAGAGAGATTGAGAGAGAGAGATGAGAGGAGAGAGAGAGAGAGAGAGAGAGATTGAGAGAGAGAGATTGAGAGAGAGAGATTGAGAGAGAGAGATTGAGAGAGAGAGAGATTGAGAGAGAGAGAGATGAGAGAGAGAGATTGAGAGAGAGAGATTGAGAGAGAGAGATTGAGAAGAGAGAGATGAGAGAGAGAGATTGAGAGAGAGAGAGATTGAGAGAGAGAGATTGAGAGAGAGAGATTGAGAGAGAGAGATTGAGAGAGAGAGATTGAGAGAGAGAGATTGAGAGAGAGAGATTGAGAGAGAGAGAGATTGAGAGAGAGAGAGATGAGAGAGAGAGATTGAGAGAGAGAGATTGAGAGAGAGAGATTGAGAGAGAGAGATTGAGAGAGAGAGATTGAGAGAGAGAGATTGAGAGAGAGAGATGAGAGAGAGAGATTGAGAGAGAGAGATTGAGAGAGAGAGATTGAGAGAGAGAGATTGAGAGAGAGAGATTGAGAGAGAGAGAGTGAGGGTTGAGCAGAAATTATAAGAGAGGAGAGACGGAGACGCCGTGAGGGATGTACTTGAAGAGAGTGGCTGCGTGGCCAGCAGAGACAGCGAAAAACGACCAACGCTGGCAGTGGCTAGCTGGATTGCTTTATGGCACGAAGCCAACAGTTAGAAGGCCTGGAGGGAAGTCTCAGCCAAAATTATCAGTGACTGTCACTACAAGCGATGTTGCATTGGGGAAGAGAGAGAAATAGAGAGAGAGAGAGAGAGAGAGAGAGAAAGGAAAGAGCGATTGGCAGGACCCCGATGAGTGTATCAAAAAGTGAGGGAGGAAAGGACGGCTGCTGCTTTCCGGGCCTCGGAGTGCCAAGGGCAGGAGATGTCTGACATCTGCCATCACTGTCAGCGGATCAACCAGAGAGCATGCGACAGGGAGAGAGTGGAGGGAGAGGGAGAGAAGGAAGAGAGAGAGAGGAGAAGGGAAAATACTGCAAGTTTGACCAGGAAGAAGAATGACGAGGAGGTGGAAATCCAGTCAATGAAACATGAAGGGGACGTCTTTTAGCCGAGTTGACCACTCACTGCACAGGTGAATTTGTTTTTCTACATTTTTTTCAATTTATATTTTTAAGCAATAAAAACATTTGTTCCACAATTCGCTGAAATGACACCACATGAATCTATAGTACTTTTATTGGAATGGGTGAGTAAAAGTTTACTTCATTGATAGAAAAACGGAATGCGTGTCAACGTTTGAAGAACCGGGTATCGACGACGCATGAGCTCAGGTGTCAGGGTTAGGAAGGAATGACTCTTCGCCCCGACGCTCCGCCATCCTCGAAAACATGATTTGCAAAGTGAGAGAGAGAGAGAGAGAGAAAGAGAGAGAAAGAGAGAGAGTATGAAAGATGAGAGAAAGAGGACGTGAGAGAAAAAAAGACAAAAGAAGAGATGAAAAGGGAGTGAAAAGGGAGTGGAAACAAATGAGTATGTGTGTGTGAGAGAGACGAAGAAACGAGGCGATTCGGCAGTGAATTTAATGTGCCCCGGGGGTGCCAGGTGGCTGGCTTCTTCTTCCTGTGCCCCGCCATGTAGCAAGATCAGCTAATGGAGAACGGATAAAGAATGACTTCGCAGCTGAGAAAAGAGGGATAACACGAGAGAAAACTAGAGGAGTCCTTCGACGGAGAGGGCAAAATGAACAATATAGGATGTTTTCTGACAATCAGATATGTATGTATGTACTCAGTGATTTAGTCTATAAAAAAAGTCGTGAGACAATTTTTTCAGTAAGGTTTTTTCAGTAAGATGAACACACACACAGTACTTCTCTTTCATTCCGAGATGTTCTTTGCACGAGTAGAGATGCCATCATCTGCATTCAAAATCAATGCATGACGAGTTGTTTACAATACAGCTTATCTAGAATATAATAAATATTAACAAATGGTTCTACGGATGGACATTTAAATTGTTAATAGGAATTCATTTTGAAAATTTAAGAGAGACGGTGGAACATAGAAGACGTCAAAGAAGTCCACAGCAGAAGCCGTGAGACGAATTCTGTTGCATCTTTAACTTCATTCCTTCGATGTATCGGATCTGCGAGATCACCTCCTCGAACACCTGCAGGAATTAAGTCGCTGAATGTCTGATAAGTGAGACAGGTACATGCATATCGTACATATATTATAGAGAAAAAGAAAAAAAAAGAAGTTGTAGGATAGAGATATGGTATGTACATACTACTTCCTAAGGAATGGAATGGAAGCGGCTGACATCCAGAACATTAGTGCCATGGAGTGCAGAAGTCTCAGCGAATGAGCACTGGAGCTGAGCGGAGAGGACGTTGCCCGATTCACGACTAACTTCTCGCAGGGGAGAGTCCAACTTGGTGCCCACCAGCACCCGCGGCACCTGTGTAATTGAACATAATTTTTAGCTCAATATAACCTGTTATGTACACAGCAAGATATTTCTGCACTCCATGGCACGAATGTTCTGGATGTCTATGTATATTCGCTGACAGTAATAAATATAAAGCGTTTTTTCTTGGATTAGACTAAAAATCACACTTCCGGAAAGAAAGTAAACCCATTTTGAAATATTTGTGTTTAGAAAGAAGCGAGCGTACAGAATGCGTCCCTCTTCGATGGCAATGGCAGAGAAGATGGAGATGGCGTGCTCGAGGCTCTTCCGGCTGTCCACGGAGTACACCACAACGAAAGCATCCGCGTGCTCCAAGTACCGAGAGTGCTGCGCTGCCACCAACTCCTGTGCTTGCTCATTCAAGATCATTTAAATCATAATTCAATCGATGAAGAATAATAGATTTGATTGAAAGGGAGTAGGATGGACAGACACGAACTTTGCCAGAAGTGTCGATGACTTCGAGAGCGATTGGAATGCCTGCATAAGTCGCCTTCTTCGTGTACTTCTCCTCAATCGTTGGCTCGTAGTCACTCACGAATTCGTCATTCACAAAACGTCGAATCTATTTAGGAATATATTTTAGCTAGTCAAATATCACAAAGTACAAAATTAATTAGATTTCAACAATTGAATAACCAGAGCTGATTTTCCCGATCCGGCAGCGCCGAGGACGACCGCTCGATACGTTTTCATTGCAAGAGATCACTGCTGCCTTTGATAAGGAAACAGCACAATGGCTTTCCATTCCACCCCAAGGGTGGACAGCGCAGCCGGTCAAGCCACTTCCCTCCCGCTCTCTCTCACTCTCATACTCTCTTTCTTTCCCTCTCCCTCTCTCTCTTACTCTCTCTCTCTCTCTCTCTCTCTTACTCTCTCTCTCTCTCTCTCTCTCTCTCTGCAATTTCAGCAGGATCTCCCCATCTATCAATATCAACCCTCTCTCATCTGAACAGTCTCTCCATCTAAGGTGAGCTTGATCATAATCCAATATCTCTTCATCTCTGCACCTCTCCCTTTCTCTCGTCGTCTATTCTCCCCACGTTTCCCAATTCCTCTATATTTCGTTCTCTCCATGTCATTCATGCACATTCCACCGTCTCCTTATGGGATATCACTCTCCTGTTTAATGTGGAAAGAATGCACCTGAAGTGTGCACGACAATATCTCCTTTATCATGTGGAAGAGCGGAAAGAATGGAATTGGTGGGAAAAGAAGAAGCGGAGTTCCTGAGCCATGCGTTCATCTCTCGTGCTTTGTCCGACTTGTCATTTTAATTTAGAACTTTCGCTACCCGGAATCAAAAGTTTTTTTGTTGTAAATTTCCAAATGTAAGAAGTATAGAGAATGCTGGGACAAAACAATTGGGAGATACTCCAAGCAAGACTGAATAATCAGTGGAATAAGAAATCGCGAAATCTCCGTAACAACAAAAAGAAAGTCTCTGCTTTCTATGATACGTATGCACGTATTCTTAAAGGCAACAAATATTAAAAAAAGGAACAGGCTAGAGGAATACGCAACAATTTCATTAGCAAACAATATTTTGCCAACGCCTTTTAGATGGATCTTTCTTCTTCTTTAGCATAAATAACAACATGTGAATACAATATACAGTCCCGCTCAACATTGTTGGGTCCGGTATTAATAGTATTAATAGTATTAATATAAATAATACAAAATGGAATAGCGCGCTGAATACGCATTTTCGTGCCATTTCGCGTAGGAGTTTAACTATTTCGACCATGGAGATTACGGCTGTGAAGACCGTTTTCAAAAATATGCTGAAATGGCAGAGATCTCATAATATTGCATTTAATTTGGCCGTGTATGGGTTCCAAACGGGCTGGCTTCAACTCCTGGACTACAAAGTGCAAAATAAAGAGAAATTTTCAGAGCACTTCTTACGTTTTTTGAGTTTCTTGTTTTATTTCGTTTGAGTTTCTCATTTTGTTTATGTATAAACGACGAAAAAAAAAAGCAAAAAAAAATTTTCGTGCTTGCAAAAATCTGTTCTCAAAAGGGTATCGAACCGAGACCTCAAGATTGCCGGTCAAAGACTTACCAATACTCTACAGAGGGTACGAAGCGATCTGCTGATACCTTTCTTTGGACAGCGTCGATTGCCTCACAAAGGAAACGTCGATTCTGAACACTCTCTGTTTCATACTTTAGTGGGAAACAGAGAGAGAGAGAGAGAGAGAGAGAGAGAGAGAGAGAGAGAGTGAGAAAGAGGCGTAAGAAGGTGCAGCGTCGACTACATCTACTCTGCGTTTCAATCTGAAGCTACGTTAGACCAACGATTTTTTTCTTCTCATTGTCAGCTAACAGCACCTACACCTTCTTTCACCTCTCTCTTTCGCCCTCTCTCTATCTCTTTCTCTCTCTCGCTCTCTATTTCTCGCTCCACGGGTCTCTCTTTCTCTTTCTCCCTCTCTCCCTCTTTCTCGTTCTCTCACATTCCCTCCTTCCCTCTCTCTCTCTCTCTCTCTCTCTCTCTCTCTGTCTCCCACTAAAGTATGAGCAAACGTGTTCAGAATCGACGTTTCCTTTGTGAGGCATTCGACGCTGTCCAAAGAAACGTATCATCAGATCTGTTCGTACCGTCTGTAGAGTATTGGTAAGTCTTTGACCGGTAATCTTGAGGTCTCGGTTCGATACCCTTTTGAGAACAGATTTTTGCAAGCACGAAATTTTTTTTTTTTGCTTTTTTTCGTCGTTTATACATAAACAAAATGAGAAACTCAAACGAAATAAAACAAGAAACTCAAAAAACGTAAGAAGTGCTCTGAAAAATTTCACTTTATTTTGCACTTTGTAGTCCAGGAGTTGAAGCCAGCCCGTTTGGAACCCATACACGGCCCAATTAAATGCAATATTATGAGATCTCTGCCATTTCAACATATTTTTAAAAACGGTCTTCACAGCCGTAATCTCCATGGTCGAAATAGTTAAACTCCTACTCGAAATGGCACGAAAATGCGTATTCAGCGCGCTATTCCATTTTGTATTATTTATATTAATACTATAATACTATTAATACCGGACCCAACAATGTTGAGCGGGACTGTACCTCCAACGTGAAACGATCAAGGCAAGTATATTTAGAAAATAACTATGGTGTGGCGAGGAGAGAAAGAGAAATCTAACTGAACTCATACTTGTGGAAGCCATTCTCGTAAGGAGTAGTGGGGGGAATCGGGGAGTGCATTGCAGAAGACGAGGAGAAGTTGGAGGAGGTCACAGAAGGGTAATTCGGGTAGTTCGGAGTCGAGGCAATCGAAGACGGCGAGTTGAAATGGCCGTCCGAGAGGCTCTCCAACACTTCGAGCATCTCCTGAGAAATGTTATAACAAGTACTTCCTCTGTAAGTTGGCATACGTGGAATCACGAATGTGAGAGAACACGTGGTAGGTGTAAGAGGAAGGAAGACATGTCTCTTACATGCTTGGACTTGTTGTGGAAGTTGGCGAGTTGGGTGAGTTCTCTGGCAAAGTCGTCGGAGGGCGGAGAGAGAAGAGCGGAAAGACGACCGCCGAGTATTCTGCCAGCGGCGTCGCCCGCCAGCATCCGCCCGCCCTCTCCGTCCATCTCAACCGCATCCGCCGACGGCGGCTTCACTTTGCATGTCACCACGGCGATTCGCATTGCAGTGAATCTGACGTGGACATTTAGACATTCAAACAATGATAATGATAAAAAATTATTGTGATTAGATTAGGTTAATAGATATGATTAAATGTACCTGATGTTTTGCATGGCGTCGATGTCTCCAGAGTGAGTGACATTCGAAGAGATGTTCCTGTCTTGCTCCACGTCATTCGAGTAGCTTCCCGTCTCACTTCCCATCTCATGCAGAACATCCGAGATTCGTACCAACTCATTCGACGAGTTCAAGATGTACTTCACCTGAATAAAGCAGATTATCGGCCACTGAAACAGTATGAAAAATTTCCCCTGCAATTTGTATAAAAATAGGAAATCATAAATGTTTACAAATGGATACCTTCTCTGCCTCGGCAATGTCCCTGAGATAGTCCTTGAGGCACTTTGCCTGTAGTTTCTTCAAGTCGAGAGGCTCGAGATGCATCGGCCGGGTCTGCGAGTTCCCCAGCGAATGCGCAGATGATTTGACCGTGAAGCAGATTGTGCCTGATCAAACATTTTTTTCTTTCATTCTGACGATAATAAAACTGCCGATAGATTAAATATGCACCTAATTATAGTGATATGTAATTCCTGACCTCCGGTAACGAAAGAGAGACGCATGATGAGAGTCGCCTGGTGCTTCTCCAACATCTGGTCGACCTTCAAGAGAAAAAAAATGCGTTTCATAAAATAAGAATAAGATAAGCGAGTGTCAGTAATTACCATGAAAATCACTGATCGTAGACTGACCTGGTCAAACTCGAGGAAGCCGTAGAGGAGCTGCTTCTGCCAGAGCTTCCTGACGTTGTTGCGAGTGTCGTGGAAGATCTGCAGCAGCTCGAGCATCCCGCGCCACACCGAGAAACGCACGTTCACGGAGCCGCACTCGTAGCGGAGATGGGGACACAACATGTTCTTGAACGTCACGATCTCTGCAAACAGCACACTCGCTCTCATTCTCTCTTTATCTCCCCCATCTCGCTCTCAAAAAATATCGATTAAAAAAAATAGTATGTGAAATGATGTAATTATAAAAGAGACATACTCTGTGCTCCGTTGATCCTGGCGCCTGCCTCGCCAGACTGGCAGTCGGGGCACTGCAGTTTGTACTGGAGGAGATCGAAGTCCGCGTCGACCAATGGTCGTTGCACCTCTGCGTTGACGGAGAAGTGCTGCTTGAACAGCTCCTTGAAGTGGTCCCAGTGCATCCCTGCAGCGGCAGAAGATCCTACATTCAAGGAATTCTCTCTTCACGAACAAACGGTACTGTTAATGTATCAGCATATCTACATACATGCATACATAGTTGCGTTCCTTTAGTCAATGGACACGAACCAGAATCGATCCATTGCAGCAGCAGACCGTCCTGGACATTTGTGCCGTAGATCCAGAAGATGGTTGCCGTGTATGAAGACATCATTCGCTGCACTTGGCAGTCCTATGCAGAGTCTATTACCTAACTATCCTTTACAAATTAGGCTTCTTAAATATATTTAAAAATTAAAAGTACTCGAAAATACTTGATTTCGACGAGTGGCGATGGTGAAGGGGAGAGAGAGAGTGTGCGCATTGGAGAAGCGGCCAGACGGCGAGAACATCGTGGCCTTGATGTGGAAGTAGAAGATGGGCCTCTTGCCAGAGGAACGCGCGTCCAGCTGAGCAGTCGGCGACAGATCCTGCACGAATCTTTTTTCATTAATAAAATCTCTATTAATTCATACAATGTACGTGGTATTATTAAGTTCAATGTTGTCACGTCTATATATTTATGATGAACGAATAAATAAATAAATTACTTCCATCAATGAAGTCACAACAAGAACAAAGTGGTCAATACACTCGAAATAGAATTGAAAAACGAAAAAAAGTAATATCAAATATGCAATAATCTATATAACTAAAAAGATTGAGTAAGTGAAATATGAAGGGAGTACCTGGAAGCTGTTGTTGATGCTGTTCCTCCCCGTCTTGTGTCGAGTTGTGCAGAGAAGATGCGGATAAGTGGCATGCCAATAGCGATTCTTGGCATTGTAGACGGGGTAGATGGTGACGCTCTCCTTGCTGTTCACATCAGACTTCTTGTGTGCCGTGTTGTTGGGAGAATCAGCGAAGAGCGACGAGTGTCGGTCGGTCGAAGCAGAAGTCGCAGAATTCGCCCGTTTCGTTCCTGGTTGGAAAGGAGGAGTATGAGTGAATTGATATTCACTTGTTTCTTCACTTTTTCTACGGGAAACCGCCACCTGTTGCAGGCATCGCGCGAGAGGCTATTATCTACTGTTCTCCTTCAAGAATCAGAGGAATTCTTTCGAGATGGACCCAGAGGCGGCGGCGGACACGGACCTGGCAAGGAATATTTGAGAGGAGACTACCGGATGCCGGCTTCATTGCGAGAAGAGCAGCCGAGGGCAGATGAGACAGGGAAGACGGCTGCTGTAGCATCTTCTGACCACGCAACTCAGACTGGATGTGTTCTGCTGTCTCCTCGCTCACCACCTGCAGAGAGAGAGAGAGACAGAGAGACAAGAGAAAGAGACAAGAGAAAGAGGCCGATAGAGAGAGAGAGAGAGAGAGAGACCGATAGAGAGAATGTGGGTGGAGAGAATGAGAGTTGTGAAAAGAGAGAGGTAGTGGTGGTATGAATTTATGCACATACATATAATAAGAGAAGAGGAAAAATGCACACTTCAAAACCTGGATTTCGAAATCCTTGAAGACAACTCCACGCGCCAGGGCACCACAATTCATCCTTTAACCAAGTCATTTCATAAGCAAATAGGGATATACAAATCTTTGCAATGAGAATATTTCTAAATTAGCTTAAATACATAAAATACGTACGGGAAGAGATTGTTGGTGACGAGGATGGCACTGGTGGAGGGTTCCGTTGCGAGGACGCAGTCTGCCATGAGCAGCTCGAGGGCCGAGAAGACAGCTTCCGACAGCGGAAGCACCGGGTCAAACGGGCCGAACATCTTGCTGCGCATCGCCAACTCGTAACGGAATCCCTCAAATATGTAGATGCAATGCATATCTACTCTCTCGCGCTCTCTATCTCTCTATCTTTCTCCCACTTACTCTTTCTTTCTCTAAATCTTCAGTACTCTCACTCTCTCTATCTCTCACATTTCTCTAAAATTCTCCAGTAGTCTCTCTGCTTCTCTCGCTCTCTCTCTCTCTCGTTCTCTCTAACACTCACTCTCTTTAACTCTAACCTGAAGGCGAGCGGCTAGAACAGCTAGATTGTACAGCATGTTGGAGTAGAAAGCGACGAGTGCCATGATGGGGACGTCGTCGAGAGGACTGAGAGATCGCATTCTCTCGGTCTGCGCCGCTCTCACTGCTGCCCAGAGACGGTCACAGTTCGCGTTGCAGAACAACTGTGCACAGGGAATCACTAACCACTGTCTACATACATTTACATTATGACTAATAAGTTAAAACATCAATACTCATTCGTTTAAGATGAAAAACATAAAGCCTCTCTTAAAATAGAACCTCAAACCTTGAAGTGTTCGATGGTGGGTCCAAGTCTTCGCTCGGCGAATTCGGTGAGTTGCATGCGGAAGAGATCGACATGGTCCCTGCCGAGACTCTCGGCCGTGGTGAGCGAGCGATAGAGAGTGTGCAGGTCAGCCATGGTCAGATCCAGCAGCTCCCTCAGCCGAGTGTAGTCCAAGTCTCCGTGGTCTCCGAGGGCCGGCAAGTTGTCCCGTGAGTAGTTCACCAGTTGGATCAACGCCTGTGACAACCGCCAAGTGTCATCAACACATCTAGAAACCGCGCTTGTTGAGCCAGTTGAGAAAGTGGACGCTAGCCTAGGCGACGACGCATCAGAGCAATCGTGGACAGCGACAACTTATTACTGATTGAGAAAAGAATGTTAAGGTTGAGCCTTGCCTGGTTGAGTCTAGAGAAGATGAGTCTGTCGTCAGCGGAGACGGAGAGGGACTCCACGGACATGGACTGAGACTGCTGCAGCCGACTCGTGATGCACAACACGTTCCAGGTCAGCATCGTCCATTCTTCGTAGAAATCCTCAATCATTGCCCATTTCAGACTCTGCTAATCCTCTTCTTTTTGTTCTTACCATTAAAACAAGTTCATAGCTGAATCATACGATCAGTTAGGCAACACACCAGTCTTTACTCGTTTTTGTTTCCTTACCATTAGTTTCTCTTTTCTGTCGCTCTCCCTATATCTCTCTTTCACTCTAGCTATCACTGCTTGATTAGCACATCCTAGCAGCACGTTTCATCACGGTTACGACGTTGCAGCTGAGCAAAGAACTGAGGTCTTTTGATCACAGAGCTTTGAAAAGCAGACCATTCTGACAGTTGACAGTAAGCTAGGCGGAAATTAAAGGAAAGCAAAAAACCAAGAGATAAAATCACTCGCTTTAGGTGCTAAAAATAGAGCTGCGCACTGTGACTGAAAGGTCGCCTGACCCCTTCCATCTCACCCCTTTATCCCTTCTTTTACCTGCTGCTTAATCTCGTTCGGATCTCGCGATTTTATCCGAATGACGCGGGCATCGATTTCCGTCAGCAACTTGCAGATCATGTTCTTGACCTGCAAATTAGAGCTCCTTGCTATCCTCGCACTCTCTTTCTCTCATAAATTCTCCTTATCTCTAATTTGCTCACTATCTTACTCTCTCTCTGTCTCTCTCGCCCTTCCCTTACCTTGATCATCTTCTGCTCTTCCGTGTCGGTGATTGGCGGATCGTAGTGGCGTCGAACGCCATGCCAAGTGCAGAAGAGATCATAGAGAAGCTTCTGGAAGGCCTCGTTCGACAGCATCTTCCCTTTCTTCTCTCTTTCTTTGCTCCCTCCTTGAATTGCTTGATCCTTCCGTCCTCCCTCCTCCACCCAAAGTTTTCACCCGGCAGGAAGTAGCAAAGTGTTCGTGACTGCGCGGATCTGACGAAGCAAATGCAGAAGCAACTTCGCCTTCTGGCAGGACGTTCGACTAAATAGACGTCATCTGGAGAGTTGAGCCTGAAGAATGGAGGAGAGAAAGGGAAATAAAGTAGAGAGAGAGAGAGAGAAAGCGGCAGAAGAGAGAAAGAGAGCGAATGAGAGAGAAAGAGATAGAGAAGACAAGACATTCCGCTGGTTGTGGAACACGGGACAGGGCCGTGGACAGTGTGTACTGACACGAAAAAAAGATAAGAGAGTCAAGGAAGAAGCATTTTTGGAAAGGCTTAATCTTGAATGGACACCTCCTCAGAACCTTTGACGTTAGCAATCATTAAAAGCTGCTTAAGAAACCCAAATTGAATTTCTAATCATTATTATGAGATAATAAAATTGTTTCGCTAAATGCATCGCCGTGTCGATCACTAAATATTTTATTATACAAACAGATATGTATAAGTAACTCATTCTTTTCGGATCATCAGAAAACATAGATTATCAACAAAAAGGATAGAGAAGTAACGAACTTGAACCCGGCGACCTCTCCAAGTCCCTGGCTGAGAAGGTGCAGCTGCCCTCAAGAGCGGAGCTCTCTCCCCTTCTCTTTCCGTTCACGACTCGAACGACTCGCTTTCTCTCTTCACTGCAAATCGCGCACATTAACCAAGAAGCAATCGCCTTCCCTTTTACTCTGCATCTCGATTGCTCTCTCTGTCTCGTGCACTCTCTCACATTTCTTCTTATCTCTCATCCAATTCTCTTCAATTGATCAGCGTGTGATAACTGTGGCATGATAGACGTGACATTGAAAGGGGGCGAAGAGCAGAGAGGGAAGGGAAGCTCTGCACAGGACAGCCAGCAGTGGCTAGGCAGGACTCTCTCTCTCTCTCTCTCTCTCTCTCTCTCCCTCTTTCTCTCTCGATCTTTCAGTCTCTAACACTCTCTACCCCTCGCTCCACTCTCAATCACATACCGCATTATATCTTTTTCCGTCTCTCTCAACTTAGTCTGATCAGCTCTCTCTCTCTCTCTCTCTCTCTCTCTCTCTCTCTCTCGCTAGCTTGCTCTTTCTCTCCCTCACTATCCTGCCGTCTCCTACAACTCTGCCCAGGTCAGTGTGGATAGCAGACACAGCAAAGTTCATAAAGTGATACCCAGAGGATGGCCAACGGATCAAAGCACAACCAAACTGATGAAACAAACGGGGAAAAAGCTTTTCTTAGTTAAAGAAATTGAGTAGACATACAATGTGGCTTAGAACGATGTCGGTGACAAGTCAGAAGGAGGATGAAGAAAGATGCAAGAAAAGAGGCGTACAATCGAAAAAGCGACAGTGAGAAACGAGCAAAATAGTAACAAAGGCAAAGGAGGAAAAGAACGAGAAAAGAAAGAGAGAAAGAAACCGTCCTTCAAAGAGAAAGGAAGCACAATTGAGAGAGAGAGAGAGAGAGAGAGAGAGAGAGAGGAGAGGGAGAGAGATTCAGAGATAGCGAATGCTGCCAAGCTCACAACTGAAGTGGACGGCGGAATTTTGGCATTACATCACAGCATGTTGAAATCACGTGCAGAGACAACCAACTATTCAGAGGGATATCATTAAATGGGTCGGATAGAAAGTCCCATGACAAAGTATTAAAAATAAACAAGTAAAGACTAGAAAAAACATTAATGTCATGTAAAAATCGAGAGAATTTGAAAAGGGGGCATGATGCGGCAAAATGGAGAACGAACAACTGGAGACAAGATTGAAATGTGAAGAGAAAAAAGAGTGTTAGCAGTATGGGAATGTGCAGCAGACAGCGAGGTGAAAGAATTGGGAGAGAGTGAGATAGAAAGAGAGTGAAATGAAAAAAGAGATAGTGGAGTGAGAGAGAGTGAGAGAGAGAAAGAGAGTGAAATGAGAGAGAGAGAGTGAGAAAGTAGAGTTCGGGAAAAGCAGAGAATAAGAACGAAAGGGAGAAATAGCCATCGTTAGAGTCTTCCCGATGATTCCTCTTATCATTGGAGCAGTCATGGTCAAAACAAGCACTGGGCAGGGCAGAGAGGAGTCAGAAGAAGTACGCAGAAGACAGTGCACTTCTCACATCATCCACACTCTATTTGGAGGGTCACGTGAGTGTGAGTCAAGTGAAGACACCGAACAGAGCGAGAGACTGAGAGGGAGACAGAGGATTGGACAGAAAAGGAAAATAGAATTCTAAAAATATATAAGTGTTGTGGAGATAAACAGGCGCCCTGTTGCTTGAAGGAGAAATAAAGAACATTTAAAAGAGCGAAAGTGAAAAGCGGCAGTCATTTAGTCTTTATGTCTCAGTTTTTGAGTAGGAGAACCCAAAAAGGCAGTCCAGCTGGAATAGGAAGTGAAAGAAAGAAAGATAAAAAGAGAAAGAGTAGGTGAGTGTAAGTGTATAAAAAGGGAGAAAGAGAGTGAGTATATGAAAGATTAAAGCACAGGCGGTTTGTTTATTTATATTATATGTATATATGTTCATGTACATACAATCTCTCAAAGGACTAATCTACATATTACTTTTAGGCGGTTAAAGTCATAAGCGGATGGATAAATGGAGCGAAGAAGAGCGGAATGATATAGGGATAGGATGGAGAGGAGTGGGAACAGGAAGAAGCAGAGACAGATGGTTGAAAGATTAGAGAGTGTAGATACGAGGAGAGCATAGAGAAGGATGGAGACTATCCAGAAGGGCAACTGGGCAATGGAACTCAGGCTAGGGATCACTCGAGAAAGAAAGTAAGAGGAAGAGAGAGAGATTGGAAGAGATGACAAGACAAAAAGAACGAGCAACGTATTTGAAGAGAGGATGAGAGGGGAAGCTAGGGCATAGACCGTTGCTTTTACGTATCATTCATCTATTCCTACTCTCTCTCTCTCTCTTTCTCTCTCTCTCGACATGGTCACTCTCTCTCTCTCTCTCTCTCGACATGGTCACTCTCTCTCTTCTTCTGACTCTCTCCTTCTTTTCTTCTCCCTCACTCTCTGATCAATATGCATACAAGCATACAGCCATGGCCAGAGGAAACAATCAAAGGTAAGGAAGTGGTGAGCAGGGAAGGACTTCGTGAGTGAAATTGGACAGAAGATGGGCCTGGCAGAAAATAACGGAGAGAAAAAAGAAGAAGAGAAGAAGAAGAGAGAGCATGTCTCTCTTATCCCTTTGCCTCTTCTCTACTTTCTCGCTCTCCTTCTCTCTGCTGCTTCTGCCGTTCTTCTCACTCATCTCTTCGTACCTTCGCCAATCCGACCGATCCATTACAGGTTGGGACTCCTTATTCGTAATTTATCTCTCTTCTTCTCTCTCTTTCTCGCGTTCTCTTCTCTCTCCTCAAAGTCTTTTTCTTTCTTTCTTCTGCACTATCGCGCACTTGATCAAGTCTAAACAGCTGACCTTCTTCATCTCTCTTTCTCTAATTCCGTCCTCGCAGTCGTATTATATCGTTCTATCTGTCTCATTATCCTTTAATTTTATGGTGTCACATACATAGTGCATATGTATATTCCTCTCTCCACACCCACACTCTCTATATGTCTCTGTCTGGGCAACCTAGCGAATGAGCAGTGAAACAGCCCGCAGTCAAAGTCCACTTCTAAAGTTCAGAACAATCCAAATGACATAGAATTAGCTAATTAGTATAAATGAACATATATAGATACATGGTGAGTGTAACTGTTCTCTCAGCCTCGCTGCCCCTTCATCTCTCCCTCGCCCTCTTCGTCCTTCTTTCCTTTCCCATCTTCTGGAAGATCGTGTGTATGGTGCATACGCATTGGCTGTCGATGAGAAAAGTGGCCACTTCTTCGTCGGCCTCCGCACTGGAATCATCGCAGAAATCGCTGTGAATAACGACGGACAAGTGAGCGTTCGCTAATGTTTTCTCTACACGCATTATCGTTGACTCTTTCGTGTTAAATGAAATACATATCTACTTGTCGCATTTCTTTGTCTACTCCTCTATTGTCATCCTCCCCCGCTTCTCGTTTCTCTCTCCATTTTACTGCTTCCTCTCTCACAATCAGGCTCGCATCGTCCGCGGTCTCCGCCTGACTTCATCAGAAGGCTGCGATGGTTCGTACGCGTCGTTCCCCCGTTGTGGCCGCCCTCTCGGACTGCGCTTCTCTCCGAGTGGCACTCTTCTCATTGCCGATGCTTACCTCGGCATCTTCGAGGTCGACCTCGCCAAAGGTCACAACCATTCTCTCTCTCTCTCTCTCTCTCTCTCTCTCTCTCTCATTTTAGTCATTATTTCCCTGTTTCTTGTAATCTCTTCCTTTGCGTCTATTTTCTGATTCATTCTCTCTCGTTCTCTTTCTCTCTCCCTTAATCTCGTATTTCCCTCTCTCTCTCTCTCTCTCTCTCTCTCTCTCTCTCTTCAGAGAAGGTGTACACCCTTGTCCGTGGCGGTGCTCTCCTAGAAGGCGGTCCATCGGATGCCCCGCCCCTTCGCTTTGCAGCCGACGTCGATGTGTTGCCTGATGGCCGCCTTGTCATCGTGGAGACATCGACCAGATTCGACCACCGAGATGCGGCTCTTGACTTCATGGAGGCCAGGCCCAATGGAAGGTTAGATTTCTATTTGATGTCTGAAAGGCGCGGTAGATAAGTGTGGTTAAGAGTGCTCCTCTTCGACCCGTCAAACGAGAAGCTTTCCCTCCTCGCCGGCGATCTCTTCCACCCCACGAGTCTGCAAGTTGTCTACAATGCCATCATCGTCTCCGAGTCGGGCCGGCAACGCCTACTTAAGTTGGCGCTTGCACACCGAGCATTCTTTGAAAGACTAATGCCGCACAGTCACAAGTATTCTTTCATTTCTGTGAGATAAAAAAATTTCTGTCAGAATGTCGATATCTTCTTGAGATCATTTGTTCATTGACTGAAATTTGTTTTTGAGATGGGAAGAAGCGGAAGGAGAGAGCGGAGTGTTCGTCGATGGACTGCCAGGACCCCTTGGTCTAATTCGCCAGTCCATGACTGGGGACGGTTTCTGGCTCGCCATTCCCGCTACCTTCTCCAGCTTTGATGGCTGGCTCGCAGAGAGACCCACCGTCAGGACTCTCCTCGCCAAGGTTGGCCTCTCCTCCTCGGTTGCTGCAATCATCTGCTTACATTATGCAGGTGCTCTCTCGTCAGATGCTCCACTCCGTCCTCGTCTACCTCCGTGAACCATCAACCATGGCACTCAAGATTGACGCATTCACCGGAGGAGTTAGCTTTTCCGACCTAATCATATAACTGCAGGCATCAATCTCTTTAATGGCCTCCTTTATTGCAGGTCCTAGAAGTGTTATCCGATGAAGACGGAGCTCCTTCCCTCTCACTTGCCAGTTGTGTGGTCGAGACCGCACAGAGGACAATTCTACTTGGAAACGAAGAGGATTTCCACATCGTCCAACTCAAAATTAACTAGTTTTGCACTAAAACATATCTCATAAATGTAACGGGTGAAAAAATCACACGACTCTCTTCATAACTTTCCATTTTTAATCCATCAAATATTTTAAGGCTTTATCTACTGGTCTCCTAATGGCTTGTAGCTCTTGTTCTTAAAGGCCTTAATGTAAGTCTGAGACTTTAAACATACTTTCCATCTATAATATCTTTTTTTCTCTCGAAAGCAATGCCTCCACTTATGCTTTTAAGAAAACGAATGCCACTAATTTGTGGTTATTTCTAATATAACCTTATATTCTGCCTGTGGCACTGTTTATCTCATCGAATTCTTTCATCTGAGAACTTTGGGAAAATAAACATAAATAACAAAGTCAACAGTAAAGGCTACTACATTCTAGAAAGAACCAATTAACTTGAACGAACTAATGTCATAAAACGACCCCTACTGAATGACTACCAATTCCTCTCAGTAGGCGATTCAATCCGGTAGCCGCCCCAATCAAGGACGATTCGTCCCGCATTCAATAGACCAGGGTTTAGTCGAATCTGTAAGTAGGCTAATATTTTCGTAGCTAATCTGCGACACAAAAATAATCACATAAGATTGAATCTGACAAGTCCAAAGTAGTCGGAGAGTGCCTGGAGATGGAGCCAAGTGCCCTTGGCCCGCTCTGCTGAGATGAGAATTGTCCACGACAACTCCGTCTCTGCATTCCTCAGTCCAACAGAATACGAGCGAGAGGCTCGCGAGATCGTACACAACGAAAAGAAAAACAATTAATACGGCTCTTCTCATTTACAATAAACTACAAATGACCAATAGTCATTTACAGCACAAAACTATTTTAGATTTTCCCGAATAGTGCCGCTCAAAACAGAAAAGTGTAAAGGTTTTTGGCCCAAGAGAAACATTCTTTATAAGGAAAAGAAGAGAAGGATGCCCTACCATAACAAGATTATTCTCGATGACTTGAACGAGTCTTTCAAGACTTGCATAGTCATTGAGGATTTGCTTTCCCTGATCCTCCACCAGCTTCCTCAGAACAGCATCCACACGAATCATAGAACACTCCAACTCTTGACACGCATTCTGAAATCAACCAATCAAATATCAGGGAACTCTTTCAATCATGCATGCTTATTCCCGTCAAGAATTTAAAATACAATAATCAATTGAAAATTCATGAAAAGTGCTCCATATAACGGCACAAATTGACCTTTAAGGAAGGATGAGCGTGCTCGGCAATGTAATGAGTGATCCTTGGATCTCTCAGATCGGCCAGTGTTTTGTCTCTTCCGAAAATTCGACTGAGAGTCGACGTTGGTCTAAACTCCTCTCCATTAGACCCTTCCCTTTCTTGTCTTTCCATGCTTCCTACCGTGAGACCATGCTCATTGTGGACCAGGAGGACAGAGTGGACACCGCGATCTGTTCCACTGAATCTGCTTCTCCAAACTGAAACAGTAAACGGGTAAAATAAGTGAGAGAGAAATGGTACGAAATGGATTCAATTCCAGATAGACGAGACAGGGACAGGGAGAGAAAAAAAGAAAAAAAGAAAGAAGAGAGAGAGAGAGAGAGAGAGAGAGAGAGAGAGAAGCGAGACTTGAGAAACTATGTATCCCGCCAGACCAGAGCCATGAGAGTGGCGGAATCTCGGATCCACTTCTCGAAGAGTTCGCGATTATCAACGGCAGCTGTGCTGAGTAACTCGAGAGAAGCCGTCGTCAGGGATCGAAGGAATTCACGAGAGATTCTCTGCAAATCACTAGCATTCATAGATCAAAAGAAAATGAGATGAAAGTCCAACATGAAGAAGGGCGTTTTCTACGTCGACCACCACTGGCAGATTTTCATCCAGCATCCCTGCAACACTTTTTTGTCAACGCCTTGCTCTTATGATAAAAAAGGGAGAATAGATAAGAAAGCGTGAATACTTGATGTTCTGATTTTGAGCAAGTATATGGCCATCAATTCAGTGCGAGTAGATGAAAAAGATCCACCAAGGTGTTCCGATTACTGTTAGCTAAACCATTCCGGTTCTTCCCTCCATCCCATAGACCATCGACCAACCAAAACTCCTACTCCCGTTAGCTATTTTAGCGAGTCTTCCACTTTCTGTCATAATATGAGCACAGCTAATGAACCAATATCCCAACGGTTAATGTGATGAAAGGGTGAAAAGAGACACCGACTCGAATAAAAATGCAGGTCAGCTCGGAAAAAAATGGATAAGCATTTTGACGTATCACAAAGATCTCTCGTAATGACAGCTAGACAAAAGATAAATTGACTACTGCAAACCTGAAAGGTAGTAGAGAACAGTTTCGAGGGAGTACAGTTGCAGAGAGAGCGAGGTGAAGAGGCGATGTACGTGCGAGTGAGAACGAAGGGCGCTGCCCGGCTAAGTCAATATTGCATTTATTTATTTTCCCAAATACTTGTAATTGAAAACCAACCGTAATTGTAGAGGGAGTCTCATTGGCAAATTTGACGAGTTGTTCCATGACTCTCTTCCCGAACCCCACTACTCCGGCTGCCAGCGGAATCCGTGTACACGACAGCGCCTCCGATGCAATCTGCATAAAGAAAACACGAATTTATTGGTTTGATCAAGAAACGGTAGAGTTGACCTCATGGCCATTGTCACCCAGAATGTTGTCTTTATTGACGACGACCTCAAGCGAAAGCTTTCCGACTGAAAAGATATGGCACCACTTTTTTATATATCTTAAATTAAACTGAAAACGAGCAAACCATTGAAAGCCTTGAGTCCCAAGGTCTCTTCTCGAGCAGTCTCCCATTTCTCTCCCTCTTTCAAAACTGTCCGGTCAACGATGTAGCATTTCAGTGACTTATCCTGAACTTACTGTGTAAACAATAGATATAATTGCATGATATGTAAACTAATCTAAGGTTCTTGGGCGATATAAGTAATATTACCAAATTACTAACGTGTGGATTGAGAGACTGTGCAAAGACAAGGAGCAAATTAGCGTTTCCGGTCTGAAAGACACGGAGGTCATTCGAAGTTAGATGGCCACTCAGCTCTTCACTCTTCGCCGTTAGACTTCTGAATAAATCATTTCTATTATCTTTTTAAGACCATCAATTGAGTTCTTGGTTACTCTTCTACAAATTACGCGGATCAAATTAAACATATAAATTGAGAGTGCTGGTCGTGCTTAGGCATCAATCAGACGGAGTCTTCCGGCGACCCCCCCCCCCCAGAGATGTATCCTATTGTTGTCTTGAAGTGAGCACCATGAATGACATCACTTCTCATGAAATGTTTGCTAATATTGGCTACTGTAAACTAGTTCTTTAGAACTCGCATTCTTGTGATGTGGTCAGAACATCGCAAGTTCAGCAAGACCAGACAATTCAATTTGCTACTCCATACAATCCGGAGATCGAGAGGGTGCCGAATGGAGCTACTCTTCACACTCTTTTTAGATGCTCTATTGTTCATCGTTCTCGATTGTGCTCATGACGTCACTCCACTTGCACGTTTGATCTCTTGCTCATTTCGACGCTCTCATCTTTCATCGCGTTTTGGCTTAGGATTTTAAGAGAGAAACATGCACTATTCCAAGAGAAACCGTTGCGATATAATATCACCGAAGATATATCCCAAGTGCCACTTCATTCTGTGCACTTTCGCATGTTCAGTGCTATCGCAATTAAACACAATTAGGGGCAATGGAAAGGAATTTACTTCTAATTTCTAACAATATGAAAAGTTAGTCATCCGTTGCTAACTTTTCGTAGAATTTCGATTTGTGCCAACATTGTTAACATTTTGTTACCATAATGGCACAAAGAAAAGAAATGAGAGTGCGCATCAGTTACCGCTAATCGCAGAATAGATTGTAGCAACGAGAAAATAGATGCATTACTGTTTTATAGTCTGGTCACACTTCGTGGCGATTTCCTAGAAATTCGATGAATATTTCAAGCTACTTGCCGCAAAATGGTTGAAGCTGGAGACAGACATATGTGCCACAATGAGAAAAGAGAAATTCAGAGGTCCCGTCCAATTATGGGCACCTCAAGGCAAGACCATCGAAGCATAGTTGAAGAAAACAGTGCACATCCTTCGCCGCTCCCATAAAACCCAGTCATAAAAAGAGCCCTTGTCAAAGGGGGACGGCTAGGACTCTACAGTAGCCAGTGGGCGATAAAAAGGTGAGCCGGCGAGCAGGCGGAACCAGCCGGAGAGAGAACCCTTTTCCGACTCTTGGACAGAGTGGCCAGGCTCGCAGAAAGGGAGGACGAGACGAGAAGCATCATAAAACGGAGAGGACTGGACGGAGAGAAAGGGCATAAAAGGAACGGAGGCCACCGGCAAGACTTCCACAAGAAAACGGGAAACGAGAGTGTGCAGTATACAGTGCAGAGAAAAGGAGTGAGAGCGTTAACAGATAGAGATAGAGAGAGAGGGAGAGAGAGAGAGATGAGAGACTACGCTATGAACTGCAACTACATCATTCCACGACCGAAACTCTCTCCCTCTCCCTCCCAATACTCACTCCCTCCTCAATTCTAAAGGACCTAAATTTGCACTCGGCCTGCTCATCGCTATCTTCGGCGATCGGGCAATAAAACAAGCAAACGACCGTCACTTTTCGATCCCGGAGAGAACGGTGATTGTGAGATTTAGGTCGGAGATCCAGCGGCTGGCCATGACGCGCCCTCCCTTGAGACTTCGTATGCTTCTGGCTTCTGCTATTATTGCCGTCTCCCATACAGGTTCGCAATACAGTTATCTTTTTATAAGACGATTACGGTATGAACTCCACCCATCATTGGCTACTGCGGCCAGCATAAATGGAAACCACTGGTAGATGCAGAGACATGGGAAGATAAGTCAATTAAGCAATAAGTAGCATTATTGTTGGTTAAAAACAAGTATTACTTTGAAATTAATTTTATAATTGCGCAGAAGAATAAAAATACAGACAACAGAAATATGTTTTTCATCTATCTTTCGCCTTAAGAATTGATGCGTGCATTAACTTTAAGAACTAAGAATACTTTCCAAGCAAAAGGGAGAAGCAGTATCAAAAGTAATTTCCTCGAGTTAATGGCGCAGAAAAGGAGAAGTAAAGTGAGAGGTGTTCTTAAAAAAAGCTCGCTTTTCATCGCTGCTTTAGAAACAGAACTACTGTAACCGCAGGCCGCTCATCTCTCATTGCAAAAGTGGAGTGAGAAGGTCTCTCTCTCCCTCTCAGATCTCTTTTATCACCAAGTTCGCTTCGCCCTTAGGATACGATGCGAACTTAATCTATTTATATACTCCGTAGAAACCACAATAAGACAGATGCAAGTAAAATTAGAAGGATAAAGATCTTCGATCTCTTAATCACGTCACCCCTTGCGAGAAACTCGTTCTTTCTCTCCTATCTCTTAACTGCCACTCCGTTCTCTCTAAGGTGTGACTGACCTTCATTTAGTCCCTCCAACGCCCGAGACAATCATGCAAGAAAAATTGGCAGGAATAGAGAAGATGAGACTTGGCAAGGATTCCTTCGGTGCCGTGGAGAAGTTGCACCAAGCATGGTATGCACACTCAGTGAAAGCTCTGCTTGTGCAAGTCAGTAAGCAGTTGCTGCCCACGCTGACCGAAGGCAAGTTAAGGCAACATTTCCATTGACACAGAGGCTCACACTTATCTATCCAAGATCTTTTCTAACAGTCTAAAGGTCACATTTCAGAAGCAGAACGACATTTTTTGCTATGCCTCAATAAGATCAAAGATAAGCTCGATATTGTGAGCTCTTCAAAGTGCATGATCGCAGCCAAAGAAAGCTTAGAAAGGAGGCAAATAAGGTATGGACAAACTGCAAAACATATTCTTATAATACCAAAGTGTATGCTACAATAAACGATGTTGTTCTAATTTTCAGCAATGAAATATCGACAGATACAGCTGAGACAGCACCTGCTTTCATCCAAGAACATGAAGAGGAAACCGATCAACACAGCGGCCCAATGACCACAGCGCTAGCGACTGTTCCTCCACAACACAACCAGAAGGCTGTCATTTCCAAAAAGAAGAATGTCCGCGCATTTAGACGCCAGAGGAAATACAGGAGACGCCACCACCCAAAGTGGTCCAAAAACCGAATGCTCATTTACGAGCAGCTCTTCAGGTTGAATAAGGTAAAGAATGGAACTTCTTAGTCATGCCAACAACAAGTCAAGCATAGACGCAAACAGTAAAAGTTTTTCATTGCAGATTTCTTCTTCTGAAGACTCAAAGAGACGCGTGAAACGAAGTGAATACCGGCTGATCATGAAGGGATCGAAAACCAAATCAATGTATAGGGTAAGATCCTTACCATCGGTTGGAAAAGAGTGAAACGGTTTTGTTCTAAGATAAAGAGCATGAAAGAAGCGCCTGCATTGTTGATGGATTCACCATCGTCCATGCAAGCGTTCTCCAAAGGTATTCTGAATATCGTAAGAGGGGACAGCTCTACACCGAAGCCATGGGCTGAGACATACAAGAGTCTACTACACATGAAAGTAAGTTTTAAATAAAAAGGGCGGGTAAGTAACAGTGAGTTAGACATAAAAGAAATACAGAGCGAGAAAAGAGATGGACAGGGTGAGGAGAGAGAAAGAGAGAGTGAGAGAGAGAAAGAGAGAGAGAGAAAGAAATAGAGAGTGAGAGAGAGAAAGAGAGAGTGAGAGAGAGAGAAAGACGAGGCAGAGAGAGAGAGAGAGAGTAGAGACAGGGAGAGAGAGAGGGAGAGAGAGTGACCTGAGGAGTACTGACTAATAGGTGCGAAGACGAAACTGGAGCAATTGAGAGGAGTCACAGAAAAGAGGGAGACTGTGTTTTCAGAAATCATTAGATGACGTCGCCCACGGAGAGGGCGCCCGTGTGTACGACCTGCCCATGTCTGCTCTGGTCTTTGTTAACAAAGTAGGTTGTCTCTTAAATCTGATAGCCAATTCCTCCAGTCATTTAGACAGCCGAGAAGGACCTTCGAATGTCGGGCGGCTTCGAGACCGGCCCGGGAATGCCTCCTCTCATGCGGCAGGCATTCCACTTGGCTAACACGATCAAGGCTCATACCTCCAAGACAGGAGCAGAGGCTAACTTCAAGTTTCTCTCTCCACGCTTCGCTCCTGTTATGCCTGACAAACTCGAGGGTCGTGGATTGCTCTCTCCATCCTTTCTCGCCTTCTACAAGGACGATACCGAACAACAAATCGCTCCGATTCCCAAGGTTAGTCCAGTTGGTGCCTTCGTCTCCTTATCACTGAAGTTGTTCAGCTACTCGAAGCAACAGGAATGTCGCGGCGAGACCGGGAGAGTATGCTCGAGATGATAATGGAGGTTTCCGGGGCAAGAGAAGTTGTAGACAAGGCATACAAGGTGCAACCACATCACATGTCTACGTGATATTTCTTTATATCATTGGACTCTAGATGCTAAGCGACCTCAACTTGTACGGAATGGAAGGAGACATACTCGATGCGACAAAAAGAATCAGCACAGTCTTCAATGAACTGGAGGAAACCTTCAATCCCATACAGAGGATGCATATAAAGAAGAAGGGCTATGCTTTCCTTGATAAAGATCAGTTGAGGGATCTGTATAAGAAACAAGGTCAGTTTCGCATGAAGAGTTATAATTTATTTTTCTAACTTTTTACTACGTAAAAATGCAAGAGTACGACTTCGATGGCAGGAATCGACGAAGAAACTCACGTTGACTTCGACTTGGATGAGTATGGGCAGCTAAAGCATCATGAGCGTGAACAATCGCTCTGGCTACGCATAGAACAGTTTGCTGCCAACCGAACCGAACAGGTTAGAAACCTTCTCCTTGATTGATACACCAATGCATCAACACTGCATAAGGTGTTCACAGCTCTCAAAAAAGAACGCGCCTTGCAGCATTGAAACACCTCCGCTCTCTTTCAAAGTGTGACGAGATTTGCACGAAGCGCTAAGAGAAATGAAAAGTCCATAAAAAAGGGCTCGGCAGGGTCGTTATCCAATGCACAAGCAATTAAATTCATCTCAGCCAACAAAACGGGAATGAAAGAAAGCATAATGGAGCCACGTTGTGACATGCGCGAAATAGAGAGGAGAGAGGTAAGAGCCCCGGTAATTTCTGTAGCTGATCACAGCAAAACAACCTGATCACAACAGTCATTCACACCAGTCTAACTCACATCTGAATGTATGAGATAACAAAAAGAGTACCATCAGCACCCAATTAAACATGACCAAGTGATGGCACATTTATTAAAATAATTTTTCAGGGGGATCCGATGCACCGTAGAAGAAAGAGACAGGGCATTCCACCGCCATCCATCTTGTCCCCTACAGTACTCAGTCCGTACATGTTCAAGCCAATCTTGGGCCTGAGCGTCCTCGGTCCAACGGTGCTGTCTCCAAGCATCTTCTCTCCGCTGATCTTGAACCCAGCCGTGCTCTCGCCCTATGTCATTTCGCCGGCCTTGTTCATGCCTTTCATTCTGTCGCCATATCTGCTGTCCCCCTACGTGCTCTCTCCCATAGTAGCCGCTCCCTTCATTCTCAATCCCTATGTCCTCTCCCCCAATGTCATCAACCCGTACATCCTCTCTCCACTCATTCTCAGCCCACTCGTCCTCTGTCCTGACGTGCTCTCTCCAATGAGCCTGGGCGGTGCAATTCTCTCTCCCGGAGTAGCCTCTCCCAATATCATGTCTAAAAGTACCCTAATGGCCTCCGTCTTATCTCCTTCCTTCCTTTCCTAGTTACTCATAACTGATGAGTAATCTAGGCCTGTGATAATGAACAACGTGTACGGGTAAACTAGACGTTAAGTGCCAATATGATATTTATAATAGGTTATTATATATGTCTGTTCCGTTTGTTACTACTTTACAGACATTACTCATCCCAGATCACAGTTACTCAATTGCTTCCCTCTGTAAATTGGACCAATAAATCAGACTAACCCCTCGGGGACAGGAAACGCAATGGCAGGTCTGCTTTTGCCACTGGCAATGGCCGCCAGGTACTTCTCCTTTTGTGCTTGGCTGCCGTAGAGTTGAAGAAGAGTAGTGGCGATGTGAGTGACGAGGCAGTGCGCGTGGATGGACCAGTCCACTGACAACTCCTGGCAGGAAAAGGAGATATTCTCATGTCATCGCTGTTAATTGGCAACATTCAAGAGCAATTCGTGACTCATTGAACAGACTATTAGTCATTTAAATAGCTGTTCTACAACAGTGGAAACAAGATCTTTCCGTAGTGTTTGTGACCAAGATAAAAATTATAGTGAACATTAAAAAGAAAGAAAAACCACTCAAAACCTTATATAACCTCATAGATGTGCGATATATCCTTGTAAGCTAAGGATAGTCCACCAAAATCTTGTGGAATTGAGATCGCCGAAATCTGACTGCTTCTCAAGGCGGCGATGACTTCTTGAGACAGTTCACCCGCCTTATCCAGGCCTCGCTCATCAACTGGAGACAAATAGCGTCAGAATTCCACTCAAAAAGCCTCGCTAACAGTAACATTCTCATAATATTCCTCATTTTCAGCCCCAAATTGTGGAAACTCATAAAGTAAGACCTATTTAAATACTGTTTCTTCAATACAAACAAAAGGAAAGAAAGGAAAGCAGAGATATAAGAGAACTAGTGTCCAACCTATCTTCAGGCTGTCCTTAAGAACCCGCGAGAAGCCCTCAATATTACGGACATCGTCAGTGTCCGTGTATTCGGGATAGATCATAAAATCCTGGAAATAAAGGAAAAGTTAATCTAAAACTTTAATCGAAAAAATTAGCATAATGGAAAATAAATGGCAAAGAAGGCAAAATGCGAGCGATTTAAAATAACGCAATGAGTCGGACAACCTTCTCAAATTTGTTCATAGTTAGTCCTCGTGATAGTGAGCGCTTCTCAACTGGAATATGTGAGAGGCGGACGTCATCAATCCGAGTGGGCGCGACGGAAGAAGAAGGCGGCGACGTGTCTTCGTCTGCTGCAGGAGGCGCCTTCGATGACAAGCTGCGGCTTGTTGCTCGCCAAGCGGAAAACGAAATCCGACTTCGCACGACACGAGCGACTTTGTGCATCTCAAACATTCAACAAAAATACGGCTGGTCGGGCATTCAAGAAAAGCTAACTATTTGGAACGGAATGAAAAATATTCCTAGCTAAAATAAAATAAAAAAACACAGGAAATTTGAACGAAATTACGAATGAGCTATTTAGTGGGTCAGATGGCGTATTCAGGCGTGCTAGTGCACTTTCATATTTTGCGTGATGCATAATAGGATTGTATCGGTACATTTTCAAATATAGGAATACTACACTTGGCAACCTGCCAGACCCTATTTGTGCAGTGGAGTTGTTTCTCTTTTCCAGTTGACGTTGTTTCCATATTAAGTTGCAACTACTATGTTCCACTTTTAAAATCACAGATTTTTGCCTTTGAATCTTCCCCGTGTGTAATGTGCTCAGTTTCCTGATATCGTTGGCAGTCCGCTCAATCAGGCTAAACTTCAGGTCCGGCACGGGCCGCAGCGCTGCTTGGAGTGGCGGCCGACCCTTCTTCTGCCGGCCTTTCTTTGGCCTGGGTATGCAAAGGTTCGCGATTACTTCCACTATTATTCCCTGATTTTCTCGATTTGTTAATATTATTCCACATAATAATAGTCGACATTAAAAACCGTTTTAACCTGCTTTCGTCTTCAGCATTGATCTATTCACCCTGCCATACTGATACATTTAGCCACTATATTTTCACGAGCTGATTTTGTTTCGACATTGAGACTTTTATGGTCATGCCTCGTTGAGGCACTCGAGCTGATCTTTTAGCACTTGGTACTCTCCAAAACCTGAGATTAAGTTTAAGTGATGGGGTACTACAGAGCGGTTAACGTCGTTTTGTGATTTAACAGTATCATGACGTGACTCATGGAAATAATTTGAGCATGGACTGCAAACTATTTTAATCCAACAACGAATTCTCATGACAAGGTACTGGACAAAAGAAGATCCCAACTAAAAATGAAAAGTGTTCCGATTACTGGATATCATGTAGACAAGTTGCGTCCGTTCGACGTACTACGTTTTCATGGCTGGTCATATTTTGCCTTCTCTGCTTGCGTTCAATTGAATTTGGTTCTGTAGAATTACCTCTTTGACTGTTGGATGGAAGGAAATGAGAGAAAGGGAGTGCTTTGCCATTGCGTCCGGTTCTCAATTTCATTCGACCAACAGGGGTTAACTGAAATTCCATTCGAGTTTTGCTATTTTTCCTTCCCACGACTAATCTTTTCCACCTTTTGTTCGAACCGTACAAAGCAAGACCATTACGAATAAAACTAGCAATTTGCTCTTATGGCCTTTAAACAAACTTTAGAATGAACCGAAAGCCACTGGCACTGTTACATTTTTTTCCATGATTATACACGATTCTATGGGGCAAACTATAATGCGGTCGTAGTAGGTTCTTTAAGGAAAAAATTTTTTTCTACAGAATTCTCTCCCTGATAAAGAGAAAGACTCTCATTGCACAGACTGCTAAGCGGATTGTGTTTCCGAGTCAATGACTGTATATTCATGTCTATTGATCTTCCACGGACTATCCCTCGTTCACTTCCTGTCGTATTCGCTTTTTGTTATCGACTTGCCCTTTTCTGCTTTTCCATTCAAATCATGACGTGTCCCCACTTCTGTTTTCATTTAAAGCTTTCCGACCCCTCGCCCTTTCTCCTTCTCATCATAATTTGGCATCATTTCTATCATCTTCCGCTGCCTTATTAACCTTAATGATATCCGTCTCCCCTGAATCCCATTTATCTGCGACGGAAAAGGTGCCTGTGCACACCTAATGTTGTCTCTTTTGCATTAGACGGGATAATGAGGCCCTTGTTACATCACTTCTTTTCCTACATCTATATGTTATGCACGGAACTATCAAGAGCTGCCCCATAATTCATCCTGTGCATACACAGCTTAATCGCTCTTCGTCCGTTGATGTTATTATTCGCGGTTGTTGTTTTTCCGCTTTTGATATTTGATCACTAGAGGGATTAATTTAAAAGCATAATGTGATTAAATCGTCAGAGGTTTATTCTCTTATGTTCCCTTCATAATTGCTTATTTCTAAAGAAAATGAATAGGATGATTGGGTATTTGTTCGGCTTATATAAAAAGGAGAAGATGAAGTGGAATGAAGAATGAATGAATAACATTGTGTTGCGAGGAGGGAAGAGAGACTTTTCTCTCCTGCCACACGCTTTCTAGTTGGAGAGGGCGCGCAGGCGAGAAGCGACCCGATTATCTTGTTAGCCGCCCGCCCGCGGGACGAAATTCTCTCTCTCTCTCGCTCTCGCTCTCTCTCTTTCTCTTTCTCTTTCTCTCTCTTCCCCCTCTGTTCCCTCTCATCGCGTTCTCATCTCTTCTATCTTTCTTCAGTTTCTTCATCCCTTCTATGTCTCTTACATGCTTCTCTCTTCTAATGTCTTTGCTCCGCTTTATCTCTCCTAGAATTCCCTATCTATCTCTCTTTCACTCTTCCTCTTCTCATCCCCTAGTATGTGACTTTGCAGTCCGATCGCGCATTTCCTTCAGCCCGGCTGATCTCTTCTCTTTTCTCCTTCTCTTTGAATAACAAGGCCGTTCACTTACTTTTTACTCTTGCGCTCCTTCACTCCTCAATCACAGAATGCCTTTACTCTTCCAATCTCCAACATCTTTGTTTCTCATCCTAGCACTCTCTCCAAATCCTCCGCATTCTCTTCGCTTATTTTTTTCCATCGCTAACATCTTCTCCAGACTTCCCCTCAAATCTCAGCTCTAAAGCTGTTACACGTCATGTATTCTTGGCAATACTCGACTGCGTTAGGCGCAGAGAGATGTATGAGTGCGCGGGCGTGAGACGGAAAGGGAGAGAGAGAGAGAGAGACAGAAGCTGAAGCTGCATAATACTTGGGTTGTCGTTGCCAGCCTGTAAGTGCTGCCTTTGCAGTGTCGCGGCCACTCACTGACTAACTCGCACTTTGCATGCGCAAGCAGCGTGCTCTCCTCTCCTCTCTTTGTTTTCCTCTTCTGCTCAACTTTGTAATATTATCGGGGTGAGCAGCCCCAAGGTGTGCCCGAGGGGAGTGGAGCATGTGTGCCGCCTTTTCACATCAGAGTCGATAACTGATTCTCAAAATGGCAATTCCACTGGGAGATGTAGTGCGGATAAGGAGGAGCAGTCTGTATAGTTTGCCATTCGTATTGGTTTGAGCAGCTTTTGAAATCTCGGGGGGTTTAAAGGATGGGAGGGAATAAAGAATCGTGGAGAGAGAAAGGGTGTGAGAGAAGCAGCGAGTGAAAGAGCATGGAGAGGCAGAGAGAGAGAAAGAGCATGAGACGAAATGAGTGATGCATAAAAAATGGGACGGAAAAAGAAAATGAGAGTGAGATGTTGAGAAAGGAGTAAAAAAGAAAGAGAAAAAGATATATTCCACTGCTATTTCAACTGTCCATGCTTTTGCGCATGTGTGAGTAACTTAGACATATTTATGTTTTGCAACAGTGCAGTGTTACATTGCTTCCCTCTCGTGTACCCAATAATACGATCCGTTCCGTCTATATCTTTTCCCCTCTGTATTTCTACTTTTCTCTCTCTGCCCCATTCACTTGTATTCTCTGCTCTCTTATTTACTTTTTCCTTTGTAATCTGTTTATCCTTTCATGCTTGCCTCACACAGTTTTATCTTCTCACCTTATCTCCATGTTTTCTCCTGTCTTCCGCATAAGTTGTTCTAATCCTCTTGGGGTGAATCCCCGTGGTTCCACCAGCCACTCCAATGGCCAAGAGCCTCTCAAGCTTATGTGTCTCTGTTTATGTTTTTTACGAGTGCGCCTCGAAGGGCAGAGAGTACTTCTTGGCTATGGAACATAAGCTGATGAAGTGGACCGCTGGCCTTGCCCTGCCATTCTTTTATGGCAGCATCTTCCTCTTTCTTCTTCTATGAGTCCCCTGATACTTACATTTTATTTACTGACGCTGCTCCTTCAGAAAAGTGTCCTATTCAGTGGTGAACAGTCAGAACTCAGTCATTTCCTTCGTGCACTCATAGTTGAGAAACAATCCTGTTTTGTTGAGGAACCGGTTAACAACTTGTATTTCTGAATGAATCATACCATGAACGTGCCTCACATCTGAACAGTTTCTATCTTAATCCACACTGTATTGCAGTATCCGCGATTAAGATGTTGCTTTGATTGCAGAAGATAAGAACGATAAAGTGTGTGGCAGAAGGAGAGGCGAGGTGGAGGAGGAAGGAGGAGGAGGGATGGAGGACGCGGCCGGGTCACCGACCACTGCCTGGTCTCGCTCGCTCAACCACTGCACGGCTAATCCACAGGTTTCAAGGAATTAAACAAATTTACCTATGGCAGGAATTTTATCTTAAGTTGAAAAACAATGGTTTAAAGGTTTATCAGGATTAATCACAAGGTCTTCTGTAATTTTGCCCTTTCCATTCTACTGCTTTTCCATTTCTTTCTGTTGTCAGTGTTAATTTCACTCTGCCTTTCCTTCAAACCCCACGCGGCAAAGACTAATTGGAATTCACGAGAAGCTGCTCTTGATGTTGGCGGGATTAAGTGCAGCATGGAAGCTGGCCGCAGGCAATGCTCAATTCATCATTTCCTTACCGATTTCTCCTTCTGCGCAGTTCACATTTCTCCCTCTCTTTCTCTCTTCTCTCTCTCTCTCTCTCTCTCTCTCTCTCTCTCTCACACACACACACGCTTTCTCTATCTTGTAACACTACTTGCACTTTGCCTCCAAAAGTAGTTAAAGTTATCTATGCATGACACTTGAAAGTGCAATCTTGAGGAGTTTGTTGGAATGACATTGAATTTCTCTTTCTTCCAGCATGAAAGATAAAGAAGGGGGATGATACGAATTTTTTTTCTTGTTAAAGGGAGTGGCGGAGTTGCGTGCGCGGGCGAGTGGGAATCACCAATGGACGTCCTCGAGCCATCATCGGCCTACCTTCTGCAACTTCTGTCGGGAGAAGCTGAGTGGAGTGCCATGGCATGGAATGGCTTGCGAGGGTTGGAATCTATTCCTCTTGCTTTATTCTGAATACCTTCTATCAAGGAAGGCCCCAGCAATGAATAATGACATTGAAACTATCAAACGGAATATTAGTAAACGAGGACTCTTAAGTCTGCAAGATCAAGACTCACAAGCGCTGCGCTCTGCAGTTGACTGACCCTTGCAAGTGGAGTGTGTTGGATTCCGTCCCTGCACATCTACAGTATGTCACTCCCGAGGTACTCTTTCACTTCACTCCTTTAGCCCATTAGTTTACTGTTGATAATTACAGAATACGGTCGGCCCCCATCAATGGATCCAAGGCAATCTACCGATGGGATCCCGTTGTTGTGTCTGTGAAAAAGCGTGTGGTTCGGTCCTCAAACTTCAGGTTCGCGTTTCCTTTCTCTTATTTTTAATATTAGATTTTCTTTCTCTGGCTGATATTTTCGTTGCTTGCTCTTTATATTAGCGTGTTTTTGTTAACATAAGGGAAGTAATGGTTGCAGGACCAGCGTTGTGTGTGGTGTGGCTTCTGCGTGCATGACTCGTGTGTCTCTGCCGCTTCCCGTCTCTGCCTCCTCGGCTCTCTCTCCCTCTCCGTCCTCCCTCCTCTTGCTGTCGAAGGCGTTGATCCTGACGGGAAGGCCAGGATACGGTAATGGGTTTGCATCTTTTCCTCTATGGTAGTTGTTCACTGGTCACTGTAGAATGGAGGCTATTGGCGGGGACTGCGGCGGCGGCTCTCCCCTTCTGGTTCTCGTGAATTCCAAGTCGGGCGACAACCAAGGGCAACGACTTATCCGCAAGCTCCGAAGACTACTCAATCCCATTCAAATCTTCGACCTCATTGCATGTGGCCCGGACTTTCCGTCAGTTATTCAGCACTGTATTCATTTTTCGAGTCACCAGTATCAAAAGTAGATTAAAGGTAATGCAGAAAACAGTGAATTAGGAGAGATAGCAAACAACTAGCAAACTTACTTATGTAAATATTAGATGTAATAGCATATATGTTACCAGGAAAAAGGTTTAGTATTGTATAAAGAGAATTCTATAAGAAGAGTATTTCAATGTGTTCAGAAGTTATCATCCATCAGTTGATGTTCTTGATTCTCCGTATTACTGTACCCTATTGCAGTTTGACGTTCTTCTCCCAATTCGACTCTTTCCGCGTCCTTGTGTGTAGTGGAGACGGAACTGTTGGCTGGGTCTTCAGCGCTCTCGATCGGCTCAATTTACTCGCTAAGGTTACTTTCTCGGGATGTACTTATTTCCAAAGAGAACTCTGAGCGTAAATGTTATTCTGTTTTCGTTTTTATGTCGTCAGCCCTGTTAACACCTGTTTGAAATTATTGATACTCAATTTGCTTTAATTGAAGCGGCGGATGCAATATATCCACTATGGAAGTGGATGAAGTAGTACTAGCTGACAGTTACATTGTAGTGCCAACTGGGTATCATCCCCCTCGGGACTGGGAATGACCTCGCCCGGGTGCTTGGCTGGGGCCATGCCTTCTACAACGATGCCCGTCTTCCCAATCTGCTCCGCACCTACGAGAGAGCGCACACTCGCATGCTTGATCGGTTGCTAAATATTTTTCTTTGAGAAATGAGTTCCAATTTTTTTAAATCATAAAGTCAACTTTGTTTTTGACACGGTTTTCATATGCTGATTTTAAAGGTAATTTTCTAGGTGGTCTGTCCTTGCGTGCGAGGGAGTTGTGGAGGACAGCCATGTTTTCCTGATGGAGCACGACGTGGCCGCCAAGGTCGTGGCAGTCATGGAAGCTGAGGAGATCAGTCATGTTGTGAGGGCCGTCAAGTTAGTACTTACATATGTGTTCCGGCTGTAATCCTGATCCTGAATATATTTTTCTTTCGCTGGTTCATCGAGGATAAAGTCGAATTGTGTAATTAACTTCTTTTAGAGAGCTGTGCGTGGTTGTGAAGATGCTGATGGAGCAGCTACAGACCACTTATTCCGTGGTAGAGAACTGGGAGAAAGAATACGGACACCAGAGTGACGATCCACTCACTGCCAAGTCAGATTAAACATGTTTCTTTCATTTGAGGGAGTTCTATATCTTGCATTTTTCATCTAGGTCGTTTTCCATTTTACTATTTCTATTTATTATGACCATAATTCCATTATAGAGGAAAATGGAAATAGATTGCAGATGCCAAAGTCTCCTGGCCAGATTAGATCCACTAATGAAGGATCTTGACGAGTGGACTACATGGGATGAAAGCGGAGTGGATTCGAGCGAGACTATTGGTTTGTTGCTTTCTGCATCCAGTTCCTTTGCATTAATTAGCGCCCCTTTTTCTCATTGGATGGTTGCAACGTAAAGTGGACTTTTTTTATTGCATGCAACGGATGTGTTTGAAGATGAAGAAGAGCGCGCGAGAAGAGAACGGTTGGTGCAAAGAGCGAATTCACTGAAGAAGGCACTGAAGGACATGCTGCAGATTGCGGAGGGGTCCATTGAGAGGTTTTTTTTTTAAATAGGACGTCCAATGAAAAGAGTCTTTTGCAGATCCGCGTTGGTCGCCACTGCACCCGTGAAAAGAGAACGATTCCGGAAGAAGCGGAGCAAGACAACTCCTTCCGTGCTAAAGGTACTTCATTGCTCATCAAGGGATCGCATAATAACGATAAATGACGTTAGGTGACGGGTGCCTCGACTCTGTCCTCGTCCTCTGCAAACACTCCCCCAGCATCTCCCAGTGGTGGAGGAGCACCCAGATTCGAAGGCGGCTCAGTTTCCGCTGGCACTTTCCTCAAAGTCACAGATCGACCGAGACGGGGCCTTCGCAGTGCCACTTCACTTGGTTTGGAACCGGCTTGATATTTCTTTTCAATACTATTTGTTACTTAGTTTGAGTATTGTTGTTGTGTGTACTGCAATCAGTCTTAAACAAACTTGTTTCCAGGAGAGAAACAAATATCAAGAGAGGCAGAGGCGGACGAAGGTGAAGATGGAGATGACGATGAAATGGAAGAAGAGGAGGACGCGGCAAAGAGAAAGACGTCGTGGTTTGTGCAGATGCTTGAATGATACGCTCTTCGGCTTATATACTATTAAAAAAAAATTGTTGCGTTGATTGTAGCCAAGTCGGAATAGTTCAACCGCCAACCCCATCATCGGGGAGGAGAAGATTGGCAGAGAACGAGAGCGCCAGCAGACCCAGCCGAACGGGTTACTTTCCTTGCTTTCTTTGAAAATTGATTTATTGGCTTTACTTGTGATTGCAATGCTGAGTGTGTTCCAGGCGCAACCACCAGATGCTTCGCCCGGATTGGCTCAGGTGCCGATGAACTGCGGCAGAGCCATTCTGACAGCAGCATTTATGGTTAGATTAAATTGCTGATTGTTTATTCATGTTAATAAAATGCGGAACTCCCATGCGTTTCCTCTACTCTTTTTTGAATGCTTGAAAAAATTTTAGAGATGAACCATTATTGGTCGATTGATTTCTTTGTTTAGGAGTCACACTCGTGTTATATAGATAATGTGTGATGATAGCTTCGCAAAACAGTATGCATACAATGAAAATATGAATAGAGTTTGTTGAGACCACAGCGCGGCCGACAGCGGAGCCACGAGTGGCTCGCCGTACAATGCAGGAGCGAAGAATGAGATATCATTGAACATCCTCGTCAAGGACAAGCAGAAGCAGACACTCATTGAACGACTCCCGGCACTCAAGCGGTTCGTGGCATTCCACATCTCAGAGAATGGTGTCAGAACTGAAGCACTTTCCAGCGGAATTCTCTCATCCGGCCTGACTGGTGGATCTCTCATCGCAGAAATCTTACTTCTCAACGCAAATGTCCATCGGGAACACACAAACAGCGACGACCAGTATGTCCTTTTGAATTCTATTCATTCTTATGCATTTTATTATTTTTTCACATGGAGTTGTTCAGGCGCAGAAAGTTCGGTGAGCTGAAAGTAATGAACAATTACTTTGGAATCGGTTTGGATGCTAAGATAGCCCTTGACTTCCACAACAAGCGTGAGGAATCGGACAAGGTTTCATTCGCTCTCACGTTATTTTTTTATCAGTTTCCTACCTTCTATTTCTTGTTTCCATATAAATAAATAACAGCTGTTATTGTTTTAAACCGTACCGTTTTTCTTTAGTTAGCTAAATTGAAACAAATAGAGCTGCGACTATGTCCTATTTGCATTATAGACAAGGAGTCGGTCGAAGCTCTTCATGTGGTATGGTATCCTGGGTGGAAAGGAACTCGTTCACCGCACCTACCGTAATCTCAATGAGCGAATTCGATTGGAGTGCGATGGACTGCCGATCGATCTGCCATCTCTGCAGGTTTTTCACTTTTGTTCTCTCCATTTTTTTTCTTTTTATTTCATTTCCTCCGTTACAATGCTTATGACATTTTCGTTAAGCAATGATAATTGTGTTTTTCTATCTTACACCATGATTTACATCAAAAGAAGACGCGTATTACAGGGTATCGTAATCCTGAACATTCCATCTTATTCTGGTGGTGCCAACTTTTGGGGTGATGGACATGACGAGAATTTCACTATCCAATCGTATGATGACAAAGTTCTCGAGGTGGGCGAGAACGTTTTTTTTTCGGAATCAGGCAAAGCAGTTTTGATTTTCATCCGATTCTATGTTCCGTCAGGACAAGCGTCTCGCTTTCAGGTTGTGGCCTTGTTCGGCGTCATTCACGTCGCTTCCAGTCGAGTTCCGAACGTCGTCCGCCTCCAGAATCACCGAATTGCCCAGTGTCGCCATGTCAAGATTACTATCTACGGGGACGAATCCATCCCCGTCCAAGTATCATTTCTGACTATTCGTCATTCAATCTTTTTATCAGTACTGTTGTTCTCCAGTCGGAATAATTTCAACGATTTTACAAGCAATGGCAAGAGTTCTCGGGTAAATACAAATATTTATTTCGAACTATAAATGATTGTTATAATGACAGGTGGATGGTGAGCCTTGGCTGCAGCCGCCGGGAGTTCTTCAAATCGTTCACAAGAATCGCGCCCAGCTCCTGGTCAAGAACGCGGTTCGGTTATCATCTGCAATAAAGATGTGTCTTTTTAAATTTTAATATTTGTAGCAATCATTTGATGCATCGCTTCGTCTGTGGGAGGAGCACAAGTCAACAACTGCTCCCTCTACGCCAACAGCTCTCTCCTTCTCCATTCCAATTGTTAATCTTTTTCTACCATTCCATAATCTTTCTAGTCATGTTTTAAGTTCAAAGTGAGAAAAAAAGTCATGCACAGGAGCCAATTGGCGGCGACCAAATTCCGTTCTTCCACCGGGCAGCTGCCTTTGTCTCCACCATCGAATCAGAGATGGCTCACCTCGGCTTGACTGCCAAATTCCTGGACACGCTGCAGGAGACGGCAAGCATTGTCCGCCGCGCCGAGTTGGAGGTTAGCCTGGGGCGGTGATGGGGTTACTCAGTTATTATCTCGATACTTATTGCATCAACGTACCTTGTTGCTAAGGCGACTCTGGCGATGGCAAGAAGGACACTTGGCCCGTGAACTTAAAAATATGCTATTAAAAATATACTTTACAAAATGCCAAAGGAATGCGAGCAAACATTTACCTCAAATGAAGATGCCCTTGCATCTTCATTTGAGGAAAATGTTTGCTCGCATTCCTTTGGCATTTTGTAGCCGCCAGTTTCTCGCAAACTACCATTGTTGGCGCATTTTGGTTCGCCCTGCCGCTGTTCATTAACAGATTGTATTTTACGTCTCTTCCACTTCTCTTTGCATTTTGTGCCTTTCCCCTCGGTTCCTTTATCTATTATCTAATGGAAATACCCGAGATTTTTTGCACTGGGAATGAAAGACATATGCATGCGCATTGGAGTGGAAAGCAAGGCGCACTTTTAGAGCAAATGAGAAATCGCAGCGTAGAAGAGAGAAAGAGAGCGAGCGAGAGAGACATAGAGAGAGCGAGCGAGCGAGAGAGCGAGTATGATGGAGGGCGTTGCGAGAGGCAAAGAGGAACAGAAAAGAGAATGGCCGAACAGAGTGAAAACGTTCTTGTCGTGTTTGGCGGAAGTACATGGACTGGGGCCAAATCTGTGCTTCACAAGGAAATGCGCTATTATGTTTTAATGTTTTGATCTGTCCAACCAAGCAGATGAATGTAGACGCTAACCTCAGAGAGAGGAACGATAAGTGGCGCATTTGGCCTGTAATCTGAGGAATCCGTCTTGGATTCGTCGATGAGTCCCCTGAGCGTGTGTTCTCTCCCTCCAGTTCTGGACTGCCCATCCGGGCTTATACTTCCAGCAGCCGCAGCACTGGTCGAGATGTATGAAATAGCAGAATGCGTGCTGGATCGGCGACTTCTGACAAGAGATTAGAGTTGAGATGACACGGAGAATTGGTGACTGACAAGAAGGTGTTTGCCTTCCGTCTCCAGATGTCTCTGCCGAGATGTGCAGAGTAGCAGACGACCACGAAGGAGAAGATACCGTACACCCATGCAATGGCTAGCAGAGTCATGGAAGTGGAAGGCTGCTTCGAGTTGCCAAGATGACCCTCCTGGAGTACATGTTGAGGGTATCTCCTATCAAGCAATAATGCTACCCTGGCTAAAGCGATGGAGAGCACGATGAGGGAGGGGATGAGCAGCGCCACTTGCATGCCCTTCCAGATGGCGTGGGCCACCAGTGCTGAGGCAGACAACCCGCTGCGTAGCCTTCTTTAAACCAACTTCTTGTTTTTAGCACGATTGCAGTTGTCATTAGACGATGAAACGATCAAATTGGATTAGAGTTCTGTCTTGCCTTAGAATTAATGCCGAAATGATAGAATTGGCGGAGCAGACCAGCGATAGCAGCAGGTTGAATGTGTAGCCTTGCCTTGAATAAAGGGCATCTATTTATGTTGTAAAAAGAAGGAGAAGAGTCTAACATGGCTGTGATTGCTAGAAGAAAGGCGATGGTTCCCGCGATGAGTAGCTCAATGAGCAGGAGCCACTTGGCTGTTCTCACGGCAGAACTGAACTTGCGCCGTCTGAAGGCTGCCCTTTCTGCCGTATCTCCTAGGAAGGAAGATGCCGACTCTTGGGGAAGAGACATCTGAACATACACTCATCTCAGTGAGTCTGGGAGAGCGCGTCACTATCTGGGCCTCAAATCTTGAGGCAATTCACGGATATCGCAGAGGTTTCCACTCCACGCATGCATGCACATTTTAAATTCTAGCGTCGGAGAACGGAGTGAGTGAGGTAGTGCCAAGGAGTCGATTCGTACAAGCAGATGAGGACAGCTGAATATGGACTACGAGTGTCGAAAGGCCACTTAAAATGTAATCCTCAACGCAGAGTTTTAAATGAAATACTGCGTTCACTGAGTACCATTGAACCCAGCTCTCCGTTTTATACTTCCGTGCCAAAATGCCGAAGCCGACTGGATGCGAAATCAAATTTAGCGCTGTTTTGCTACGTTGAAGTTGATATGGACATGGAAACGATGGAAGGGATGGCGTTTACTGGCAATTGGTACATGACAAATTAGTGAGAATTTTAGTTAGGCGTGTCAAAATACAATCACTCTACCAGTCATGCTTCTTTCGTACGTATCTCCTCTATCTCATTTCTCTTTCTTTCTCTCTCTCTCTCTCTCTCTCTCTCTCTCCTCTCTCTTTCCCCTCTAATCTCTCTAGCATGCCGCCATTTTCTCTCAATTTCTGTTTTCTCGCCTTTGAATTTTCAGTTCATTTTCTTCCACTAATCCCTTGTCAAGAAGCGATTTTTTAAAGAATTAAATAGTGGAATTTCGAGATATGCATTCGCCTGTTTCTTAAAAAAAAAAAGTTTAAAAGGCGAAAATACGCTGCGCAAAGTTTGCAGTATCATAAATATGAGTAAAGCATGTAAATGCACAAGCGAGATTTATTTTTTTATCTTATAAAAAGAAGTATTCTTTAGAATGGGACGGATTCCTCGGAGTAGAGCTTGAAACATTTGAGTCAATTGCCCCGGTCGTTTGCGGAGTGCTTTGAGGTTGAAAGTCACTCTCACTGGCAGATGGCATCAAGGCCTCCAGCTATGTGGCCCCTCTTCCTATGAGTCCGGGTCACATCGCTTTCTCTCTCTCTCTCTCTCTCTCTCTCTCTCTCTCTCTCCGTCTTTCTCGCTTTTTCTCTCAATCTCGGTATTTGTGTGTATTTTCCTCTCCTTCCACCTCCAACTTTCTTACTCCGTTGGTGGCTTATTGGTGCCTAATAGGCCATAAATGGCGCCGGAATTCACAGAAGGAAAAGCCACGAGACACCTAAAAGGCTATCTGGCACGCATGTACTCAGACAGAATGACTGCATTGGCATCGGGGACTGCGTTCAGGATTAGGGTCAGGGGGAGGAGTTCAGGTTGTGATGAGGACAGAAGCTTACGGGAGAAAAGGGATTCAATCAGTGGGAAGTAATACAGTAATGGGCAGAGTTCTATATAATAACTTGTTGATGACGAGAGGGAAATCTCCTTCAAGAAAATACATTCACTCTTCGCATGGGATGGTAAATTTGTCAGTCTTTGGTTTGCTACTTTTAGAACAAACAAGAGGGGAAGCTAGACTAATGTGATTTTGACTGGATCCTCATGTGGAGAATATTGCAGTAGCAAAAGTGCGTGGTACACTTGAGAGAAAAGATACATGTGCCGATATTCACTCCTTATGACGAATATAATTAGACTCAAAGAAGAGAATTATTTTCGTTGCATAAATGTATGTGACGTTGTATGCAAAAAGAGCTACGTTTGAATCTAAAGACGAGGAAAATTGAGCGGACGATATGAACTTGCACTCCTGGCGGTGCTGCTTCAGGAGTTGGGACGAGCTTGCGTGCTGAGGAAAGTGTGAGGACAGAAGGAGTTAGCGAGAAGGGGGAGAGGAAGAGAAAGTGAAAGAAGTGAAGAAAATGCATAGAGAGCAAAAGAGTGAGAGAATGAAGGAGAGAGAAAGTAGCTGGTGCGAAGTGTCAGGTGGAAGAGAGAGGAAAAGAACTCTGAGGAGAAGGCGCTAGTGCGCACACAACCATTCATTTCATTGTAAAGGGTCCAATTTGGTCTCCGGGGTGGGGGGGGGGGTACTCAAAGCGCGCTACATCCATCTTTTCCATAACAGCTACAATTTTCACTCTCATGGTATCGTAGCCTGCTGGGAATAAGATCTTTACAGATTATCAACATGGAGCGGTCAACAAACCTCGATTTTATGCCACACTGTGCTTGCAAACGCAGTTGTTGTCTCTCTCTCTCTCGCTCTCTCTCTCGCTCTCTCTCTCTCTCTCTCTCTCTCAGGTTCAGCGGCTTACTTTTCTCTCGCTGACCTATGTCTATATCTTTTGCTCTACATATATCGTTTTTCTCTGTCTTTTCCTCTTACCCTTTTTCCGTCTCGTTTTTATCTTGCTCTAGCTGAAATAATGGCCTCAATATATCAGAATCTGTCATTGACGGTTCTGCTAGTCCATGCAGTCAAGAATCGGCTGTCTGCCTTTTCGTCTGCAGTGCCGCTTTTCTTTCCGATGTGATATTACTGCTGCTATATGATTTACTTTATCGCGTCTCATCCCTAAAGACGCTATACCCCGGAATTCTGAGAAAGTGAATAATTCGCCATTACTAAGAAATCCACTGCGACTTGGGCTTCTTGTAGACGTTAATACGCCTCCATATAGTTGCTCCAGATCATAACATTTTCTACGCCTAATGTTTCTGCATCACGCATAATTTTCTGGTTCCCAACGCTTGTAGTCGCAGTTCCTACTTGAAGCAGTTTTTTTCTATTTTTGCGCGTATGTCAACTTAAGTTTGTTTTCATTTTCTATTGAATCTCGTGCCTTGGTGAACGTAGGGCTTGTTTCTATAAAAAAAAAATACATGTATGTTTGCTGGAATTCAAATCTAATGGTTTCAAATAAATGTGTTGGAAAATGGTCTATTTGCGCATATGTACGGGGTAAAATAAACGAGAATCAGTGCATAACAATAGTAAAAAATAGCCTTTTTCTAGGCGGACGAGCAGCACGATGCAACGAGAATCGGCCACAGCGGAGGAGGAGGCAGTGGAGGGGGCGGGGCCACGGCGGACACCACGGGGGCCAGCCTTCCGAGCGGGCCATTGGCATCCACCGAGGCAGACCGCCTCTCTCTCAGGGAGGAGGTCGTCGCTGCCGTCGAACTCATTGCTGACCAGCTAGAGGTCTCTTCTTGGCATGAGCCATTCGGATTTCAGATCGAGAGAATTATTCTACAATGAAACACATGCACAAGCTCTTATCCGCAGTGCGATAGAATTAAGATGTCATGAGAAAGCCCATGAGAATGAATGAAAGTATTAAGAGTCACCTCGGATGCCCTTCGGGTGGCGTGCAACGGACAATTCGCCCTGTTCCCTTGGCTGATGCCGCAGAGGCTGGCTCTTCTACATCCTCTGCTGCCCCATCCGCCCTTCTCCCACCAGCCGACCAAACTAAGCCGTCTCAATTTAACTTTGAGGTTAATGCCAAGGCTTCTCCAAGTTCGCATATTTATAATAATAAAGACTACTCTGTATACACGTTTTGCATATGGTAGTTTGATTTTGATTATGAGATGTAGTTTCAAATAAAACTGAATGCTTTTAAGGGCGAGTCTACCAACTGGCGCTTCCTGATCAACAGTGTTCGCCAGGAACTGCAGAAGGAAGAGGCGGCTATTAAGGAAGGTTAGAATTATGTGCTAAATTGCGGATAATTTTGAATGCACATGTTAGGAGTACTACGTTGGTCTTAGCATTAACGTTTGCGGTTTTTTTCTTTTATTTTGATAGAATTTTGAACTTTTAAAACGAATGGAAGAGACGAAACAGTAGACGATTTAGGTCGGGAAGCGGAGCGGAGCCAGACGGATGAAGAGAGCAGAGGAGGGAGCAGGGGAGGCAAGGCTCGCAGCTTCGCCCGCTGGATACGCAACAAGCTGCGCAGGAAGAGACATCCATACAAAAATGGTCAGTTCATTTGGAGGTCTCATCTCATTCAAAACATTGATCTTCCAGCTCCGAATTGGACGACGGACGAAGTGTCCAACTTTCTTGGCTCGATTGGCCTCTCGGCCTACGCTCCGCAGTTCATTGTTAGAACTCTCAAAGTACTTCTTGGTCATTCTGTGATCGACAGCGTCATTTTGTGTTGATGACATAAAGAAGGAATGGTTGAATGTTGAGACAAACGAGATCACGGGCCGTGAGCTGATTCATCTGGAACGCCAGGACATTCTCGAACTCGGCGTTGTCAAACTCGGCCATTCCAAGCGACTTCAGGTTAAAAGATTCAGCAACTTGTGTTAGTTAAAGAATCTCTCATTTCGTGAATTAGATTTATAAACTCTATTATCCCACTCCATCATACGCGTTTGCAGAATGCAATCGCAGAAATCCGCGAGAACGTGGCAGCCCTGGAGGTGCGGAAACTGTCTCGGAGACAGAAAAGGGGCGGAGTGTCAGATGAGCTGCCGTCCTCCACCAGTCTCACCACTACCACTGCTGCCACTGCACCTTCCTCCGCTGCTCCCACTCCCATCCCTGGAGCCAGCTCTGGTCTGTATAGCATTCTCTTTCTCTTATCATATTGCCTCTCTCTTTCATCACTTGTTGTCTCTCTGTATTTCTTCCCCATATCTTTCTGTCTCCCTCGATTTATTTTCTTCCCTTCTTGTCTCGCTCTCTTCTTTTCTCTTTCCCTTTCTCTATTTCTCTCATTCTCCTTCATTCTCGCCCTCTCTATTTCATCTGTGTATCTCTTTCCTTTGCAGGAGTGCGAGCGTCAGCTGAGCACCTCGCCCCTGGTACGGTAGGCGGAGGTAAGAAGACCAAGTCTCCTGCCGTCTTCACCCGGAGGGCAGATCCCGACCCACCCAGCACAGATCCCAGCCAGTCAAGTTACTAACTTTCATTCACATCCTTATGTACTGTCACACTATGCCACTTGTCTATATTTATAGAGAGGCCAGCATTACGTTGTACTGGAAATGCATGAGTACGGGTTGCTAGCATTCTAATCATTTAGTGATGTCTTCCTATTGTGTTTTGCCAAGTATCTCCTTTGCTGTCATTCTAATACTTTTCGTATGTCTCTCTCTCTTTCTCACTCATCTTGCTGCTCTCCTTGAAGGCCATCCTTGTCAGCCTTTCATCATATCGATGTAATAATCTCGAGCGCTTTCGCATCTTCCTCTTCTTTCCGATCTTTGGAACAGTTACTCATTAGTCCCTCCCTCTGATTAAACCGTTTCTCTCGTTTTCTCTTTCTCTCATTCTCGCACACTCGCTCATTCTCGTCATCTTTTCCCTCAAACTCAGCATAATCGAGGCCAACACCGCATCTCCTTAAAGCTATCATTGACCAACTCTTCTATTCCACTCTTTACTTATCTCATTTCAATTTTGCATATCCGGCATCCGATTTGGGATAGCCGACCGAAAAGCTCTTTTTTATATGCTTCCGGTTCTGCTTGTAGAAGTGTGAGTAATTTCAGTATATTAATTTAGAGTCTTTTACACTACTTTACATCCCAATTGCGTAATGTTCACCCGTGTTTGGTCTCTTTGCAAGCAAGAAGTGGTTGACTAACTGTAGATTGTTATCTGTCCATGTGCATAATAGTCTTCGCCACGTGCGGCATGGAAAGAGAATTCCTTCTTGTCTGTCTTGCATAATATCAGTCATCTTCTTCTCCTTCTACGGGTTCAAACCGAGCATGCATACTAACCTTGTCAAGTACAAGCTCTCGCCTTCTCTTCATTGTGGCTCTGGCTTTACTATTTCATCTCCCTGCCTTCTAGGAATTATAATTAACTCGGCTTATATTATTTACTTTCGACTAACGAGACTTTTAATCCTTATTTTATACTAATGTGACATGTGCGACTTGTTAATGCGAAAAGTAACACTTACACAACCATTCATAATGATTCATTGTACCATGAAGCACAGTTCCAACAAGCTCCTTCCGTATATCTCCCATTCAACAGTGTCGCATATCCTTGCAACGACTATTTATTTGTGCTTGTCTCATTTATTGATAGCATCTCCTATAATTGATGACTACTTTCTATAATGAATGAAGATATAACTGACAATACTTTCAATTAGCACACAAATGCTACTGTGACTAGAAGGTATCAGTAATTGACTCGTGAATGTGAGATAAGTGAGTTAATGAGATGACGTAGGAAATATGCAGAGAGGGAAAGAATCAAAGTCTCTCGAGAGACAGAACAAATCCTTTGCTGGGCCTGAGGATGATGTCGATTCTGTGTTTGTTCTCTTCGAATGGAATGGTCGCTGAGATGCGGAACCGCCGAAGAAACCACGACATGATCACTTTCTGCTCACGCATCGCGAACTTCTGGCCTGGATCAATGACATCTTACATCTGTCTTCTCATGAAGACATAGAAGATGTCATTGGAATGATTCCAAAACATGCCAATGCAATTGCGTGGTCCGGCTGAGAAGGGAATGTAGTCGTACGGACTGCGGTTGCCTGAACGTTCTGGCAAGAAGCGATCCGGATCGAATACGTGGGGATTCTCGTACACCTGGTGGGCATTTCTATCATTTTTCGTCAAGGCGAATTCTAAGGCGTTCACCTTCTTATTGTTGTGAAGAATTAGGTAGGGGATGACGATGGTGGCTCCGGCTGGCACGACATGGCCACCTACTCAGAGGATATCGATTATCTTGATAAGAAAATATGAGAGAGCAAACCCATGTTGAGATCATTCTGGAGTCTGCGGAGAGTGAGGGGAGCAGGGGGGAAGAGACGGAGCGACTCTCGGATGCATCTCTCCACGAAGTGCATCTCCTTCACGGCACTCGACGTGCACGCCGCGTCCACATCTTCGCCTGTCATTAAAAACAGCACTATTTCGAGGAGAGAAAATATTATGCGAGTAATAAAAGACGAACCAAAAATGTCTTGGACTTCTTTGCGCGCTCTCTCCTGAATCTCTGGATGGCACGCCATACACCACAGCATCCAGCCAATACCCACAGAAGACGTGTCGTGTCCTGATCAAGAATTACTACGTAAAAGTTGTTAATGAAAACAGACCTGCCACAAAGGTGTCGACCTCCTCTCGGATGCCCTCATCGTCGAGATCTCCCTTCTCTCCCATATCCAGCAGCTGATCAAGTAGACAAGGCCGCGCAAGCTCTCCTTCATCGCTTTCTCCACTCGCCCGCAGTTTCTTCCGATCGGCAATCACCTGAAGAATAATATACATTTATCGACATCAAAATATGTTTGTATACAAATAGAAATAATTAGACGAATAAGCGATAACCTTGAGAGTGAACTGGTTGAGTGTGGAGAGAGCCTTTCGATATCTGGCACTCCTTCCAGAGAGATGCCAATAGGGCGGGAACCAGCAACGAGGATCAATCGAGTAGGACAGCATCATCTTGCCCATCTCTTCGATGGCTGCCGAGTAAGGATGAGAGCCGCAACGTTGAATGTCGATCGAGACTCCCATCGCTGTCTCTGCACATCTCTTCTTTATGCTATTTAATATTTTTAAACAAACTGCGGCTTACATCAAGAAAGAAAGAAGCAAAGATAAAGACTGACTGCAGATGATGTCGAGAGTGCAGTGTTTGATATGCGGAAAGATCTCGAAAGGTTCTCCGACTTTCTTGTCGAGAACATCCATCATCGTCTGAAGGCGGAAGAAGTGAAAGGAGAAGAAATAGAAGAGAAAGAGTGGCTGACTCGTGTGCACTCGTCGAAGATGGCCATGTACCCGTCGAGCATCGCAAAGTGAAACGACGGCGTCAGAAGGCGGCGACGGAGCCGCCACTTGTCACCGCCACTCAAGTTCAACTTTATCTTTCTCTCCCTTTCTCTCTCTCTCTCTCTCTCTCTCTCTCTCTCTCTCTCTCTTGCACTCTCTCACTTATTGTGCAATAAACCTTGTGAGAAGACCAGTTCCAAGCCATGCTTCGAGGAACTTGTAATCGCTTCCTTTGGATATCTCTTCCGAAGAGTCGAGAAGTGGCTGAAGAATTCGGAAGTTACATATGTATGTATGTATGTACATGCATATATTTATACATACTACTTGTTAGCTGTCTAACGGAGGACATGTCCATATTTTCAGAGATATGTAATATTGAAATAGAATAATTGTTGAGAAGTGACCTTGGCAGCCGCTCCATCGAGTGGACAGACATAGAGCCTCGTGGCAATCCACAACTTGAGGACATTCTCACCCTCTCCCAGGATTCGATCCACCTCACCAAACAAGTAAGTCATTCGCTCTAAATACGACATAAATATATTCCTCACTGATAACGCCAATTGCTGTTTATTTGGGACGCGTACCCTTAGGCTTGAGTCCGACAAAGATATGAGCTGATCCAATGAAAGGCAACTCTGGCAAGCCGGGGATTGTCTTGGCAACTTGAGCCATTCTCCATTGGTCACGAAGGAAGCGAAGGAGTTGGGGAAACAGCCAGAAAGCAGCTGCAAGGGTCAAGACGACTTGGAACATCCTTGGAGGGAGAAGTGGAGAGCTCTTCCACTCTCAACACTCCCTCCGCCATCCGCTCTTCCCTTTTATGACACGAACCTCGTGCCCAGATGGGATACGGTGGGAGAAGGCGGGCCTTTCAATCCCCGTGACGAATAGACTCGTGCCTTTGTAAAATTTTCTATTTCTTATCTATGTACAGGGAGAACTAAGAAGGAGTGCGATAAAATGTTGCGAGTCTATCAAGATCAGCTCATAATCAGCGAGTGCACTTGTCAAACTAAGACTATTTTCATCTCTCCATTTTTGATTATGTTCAGACTCATTCGAAACTGCCACACTGTTATCAGTTGAGAGCAATCATTTGCGTGCACTCCTTCTGATCATGGATCGTGTCTTTCAGTGCACTTTCTTGATTGATAATCAAGTGCATACAGGGAGACGTGTGCGTCTTTAAAGAGAATACGTATTGACAATTGTTTGGTACTTCTTAAGAGAGCCTCTCCGTAAGCCTCCAGTAGGGCCTGCCCCAGATCCAGATGTTGGATTTCGAGTGTGAAAACATTGTCAGGCATGGTACCTGGCCCCAGTAGCAAGATTAAATGGTAAAAAATTTTTTGAAAAAAATATATTTGTGTGAAAAGTTAAAAGTATGGATAATATTTGAATTTATGTATCTCGCTTCAAACTCAATATTTTTCGATTCTATTTTTTTTATTGGCATCCCCGTTGAATTCTAAACAAGCGCTCTCTTGATGTATTTGTTCAAGTACTTTATTTTCATATCGAAAAATTATTTTAAATATTTCAATTTGACCGTAAAGTACCTTAAACTCATTTAGTTTTGGGTTTTATATCTCAAAATGTAGAGCATTAAAAACTGTATAACATATCTTCTTTTCGTTTAGCGTAGATGTCCCTAGGTGGGTTAAAAATAGTCTCAAATAGTGGTACCTCGGATACGTCGGATTCAAGGAATGCTCGAAGAACAGATTAATTTCTAGTTGTAACATAAAATGAACCACTTCATAAGATTCAGCGCGTGTTCTTTGTCAAAAAAGCTATTCAACAAATTTCATAATACTGTCGTTTTCCGTGAAAAAAACCTATTCTTCGATATTTTCGCTGTTGAGAGAAAATGACCTAAAACTATTCTAATCGCTGTATTTTCAACATTTTCAGCGAGAACAGAATACGGAAAGTACTTTTCAGTACGCGACAACATTCTCTACAACATACAGCGTTTTCATCGGGATAGGGCGTCCCTACTCATGACAGTATCGATTTTCCTATGGCGGTCACGCCAGAACTGTCTGATCCGCATTTTGAAACTTTTCGTGCAATCTTAATGTTTCTTACTCATCCAATACACCATTCTGCTCCACGAAGCATCCTGAGATCAGAACCGATGTTTATTTTGCATATTTCCCGTGGTAAAAGCCCGCAAAAGGATTTGCATGCGCGTGGCATCGAACCTGCGACCCATGATATTCGACGTGCACAACCAATACGACAAAATTACATTTAAAAATTCATTTCTCGAGACTGCTTGAACCAGTTATAAAGGTTGAACTATCAATCGATAGCAAGTTTTGCGCTCTATCGAAATAAAAATATACGTCAAAAAGTGTAAAATGATGGTAAGGCCGAATAAGACGCCAAAATATTCGAAAACAAAAAAATATATCAAACAATTTATTCATGAAGAAGTGATGTATGAGTGGGAAGATAAATTGCGGCTGGCACGGCATGTCCTAAATATTGATAATAGTACCGGAAAAGTGCCCGGACGGGCTTTGCAAATTAAATTTTTTTAAGAGGCCAGTTCCCGCATATTCAACCTATCACCACACTACAAAAACTATTAGATAGCTTTCGCGAAGACGAACATCTTTCCCATACATCACTTCTTCATGAATAAATTGTTTGATATACTTTTTTGTTTTCGAATATTTTGGCGTCTTATTCGGCCTTACCATCATTTTACACTTTTTGACGTATATTTTTATTTCGATAGAGCGAAAAACTTGCTATCGATTGATAGTTCAACCTTTATAATTGGTTCAAGCAGTCTCGAGAAATGAATTTTTAAATGTAATTTTGTCGTACTGGTTGTGCACGTCGAATATCATGGGTCGCAGGTTCGATGCCGCGCGCATGCAAATCCTTTTGCGGGCTTTTACCACGGGAAATATGCAAAATAAACATCGGTTCTGATCTCAGGATGCTTCGTGGAGCAGAATGGTGTATTGGATGAGTAAGAAACATTAAGATTGCACGAAAACTTTCAAAATGCGGATCAGACAGTTCTGGCGTGACCGCCATAGGAAAATCGATACTGTCATGAGTAGGGACGCCCTATCCCGATGAAAACGCTGTATGTTGTAGAGAATGTTGTCGCGTATTGAAAAGTACTTTCCGTATTCTGTTCTCGCTGAAAATGTTGAAAATACAGCGATTAGAATAGTTTTAGGTCATTTTCTGTCAACAGCGAAAATATCGAAGAATAGGTTTTTTTCACGGAAAACGACAGTATTATGAAATTTGTTGAATAGCTTTTTTGACAAAGAACACGCGCTGAATCTTATGAAGTGGTTCATTTTATGTTACAACTAGAAATTAATCTGTTCTTCGAGCATTCCTTGAATCCGACGTATCCGAGGTACCACTATTTGAGACTATTTTTAACCCACCTAGGGACGTCTACGCTAAACGAAAAGAAGATATCTTATACAGTTTTTAATGCTCTACATTTTGAGATATAAAACCCAAAACTAAATGAGTTTAAGGTACTTTACGGTCAAATTGAAATATTTAAAATAATTTTTCGATATGAAAATAAAGTACTTGAACAAATTCATCAAGAGAGCGCTTGTTTAGAATTCAACGGGGATGCCAAAAAAAAAATAAAATTGAAAAATATTGATGATGAAGAAAGTTATGGCGAATTATACTTTTTCCTTACTTTTGCATGCCTAGGTAAGAAAAAAATTCTTATAACAAAATTGATCTACAAAGGTTCCCTACAGTGCGTATAGGTACCCCTCATAAAATTTTGGATAACTGAATCAGAAAATTTTGCGCCGGGGCAGGCCCCCATTGAGGGCTGCTTGATCCTTACAGAGAGGCTCTCTTAATTGTGGAGTAGCCAGAGGACACCTGCAAGGGCCAGGACGACTTGGAACATTCTTGGGGGGAGGAGAGGAGAACTCTTCTTTCACTCTCATTACCTCCTCCGCCATTCGCTCTCCCCTTGTATGCCGCATCTCTCCATACAAAGAAAGAATACGATGGGAGAAGCCGACGTCGAGTGGACCTGTCAATCTTCCTGAAGAATAGACTCGCGCTTCTGCAAAACAACTTAGCCTCCTCTTCTTATCTTAATCAAAAAAAGAGAGTGATAAAATGTTGCGAGTCTAGCAAGATCAGCGCTCATGATCAGCCATGGGATTCGCACTTGTCAATCAAGACTCTTTTTCTCTCCATTTTTGTTGATGTTCAAACTCATAGGAAACATTCACACGGTTATCAGCTGTTTGCAGACATTTACTTGAGAGACGTGTCTCGGAGAGCACTTTCTTGATTGATGTAAACAAGTGCATGTCATATACATATGTAGGGAAATAGGATTGACAATCGTTTCTCTACTTCTTAATTAATTTGATCTCTATTTTACACACATAAACAGGCTGAAAAAACGTTGGTATGCATCATTCGTCATCATTTTATACGTACAAAACATGACATCACAAATAAAGATCAAACGTATTCTGCTCAGGAGTGAACTTGACTTCCTCTTCGAAGATTTCTCCGCTCTTCCCATTGCACGAGTAGGTGAACTTGACGGAGACATCGGGGGGATTTCGAAGGAGGCCCGGGATCCAGTCCGGGTCAGATGCGCACCCACTCAGAATGAAGTTGCCGTCGTCGCCAGTCATGGCAACTCTGCAACCACCGCAGGCATTCACATTTATTCTTTATCTTTGTCACTTGAATTTTCACATTTGGTGAGATAACTGTGCTGTATCAGAGGGGCAAGATATTGCTTACAGATATATTCAAGTATCAACTACTACATATTTAATATTTTTAATTTAGCAATTTTTTTTTCTAAATTCAAGCTAGAGTATTGGCATGAGAAATGCATGTACATATTAAACCATTCGTGACAAAATACATTAAAGCAGTGCAATTATGGACAATGAGCAAGATGCAGAGAGTGCAAAGATGCAGAGAGTACAAAGAGTGCAGAGAGTGACATCTTCACTTCTCGCCTTCATTCTTCATCCAACTCCACTTCGCGCTCTTCGTCTTCGAAGATTGGGTGCGGATCGGGAGAGATGGCGTTCTCCGGCTCGGGGATCTCGCGGTACAGGAAAATGATGCCTAGATCATTCTGCGAAGGAGTCAGAAGAATAGGCTCCGTCATGGTCAGCAGCTCCGCCGTCTCCTCCTAATAGGGTGTAAATGTGGAAGAGAGAGCGAGAGAGTGAGAGAGAGAACGAGAGTGAGAGAGCGAGAATGAGAGTGACAGAGAGTGAATGAGAGAGCGAGAGAGAGAGAGAGAGAGAGAGAGAGAGTAAGAGTGAGAGACCGTATTGCACTTGTGGAGAATGGTGACGAATGGATCGGGTCGGTTCGGGATGCTGGGCAGCCAGTCAAAGTCAGAAGCACAGCCAGTGAGTGTGAAGTAGCCCGTCTCGTTAGTGAAGGTCACCCTAAACTAGGCGACTTCCTCATTCGGGAGTCGCTCTCTCTTCTTCTTTCTCTCTTTCTGTCTCTTCCTCATGTGGGAATCGCTCTTTCTCTGTATGCCTTTTCTCTCCTTCTCTTTTTCCCTCCCTCTTTCACCCGAATAGCAAAAAAAAACTGTTCCAGTGATGTGCATAGTGAATTTGTATTTTTAAAAACTTTCTCAATGATTCGAAAACATAATTTACTACCTTTCTTAAGGTTAGAAAGAATAAGCATGTAAGAAGTTGAAGGATATTCAATCAATCAATGACTCTGCAATAGTGAGAAAGTGTTGACGTGATGAAAAGCGGCTGTGCATGTTGGACAAGTCAAGTGAATCATGCAGAGAGATGAAAACAAAACAAGCACTGTCAAACTTTTTCACATTTATCTCTTCTTTTCGCCTTCCATCTCTTTTCTTCTTTCTCCGTCTCAAACTCCATCACAGTCTATCATATTCATATCACAATCTATCACAGTCTATCATTTATCTCTTCCGTCTCTCACTGAAACATTAATGTTGAGGAGTGAGCACTGACCCCATGATATCGTCAGGGTCGATGTATTTCAGTGGGTACGGAGAGTCTCGGTCGATCGCCATCACCTTCAAAATGAGTTGAGAATTGAGTGTATACATAGAATGGGAGAAGAGTGAGAGCTTTGTCGACCTGAACACCGACGGCCGGCTTCCCCTGGCAGTCCACGTGGCCACGCACCCAGACACACTCTTGAGATGCTAGAGAACGAGGAAGCAGAAAAGACGCCACCACGGCCAGCCACGCAATTCCACGCATCTGAAGGAATGAAGACTTTGAATAAGCATAATCAAATAAGTTTCTTCAGTGAGTTATGTATGAGAGAATGACATTCAGCTGTAAACAGGAGGACATTATGAAACAAAGGAGAGCATCCTGAAGCACAATCATCTTCTGCAGAACAGCAAACTCTTAGACCGCGTGACGACAGAGTTCGGGATTGAATAGCAACAGGATGAGAGAGAGAGAGAGACAGGGAGACAGGGAGAGAGAGGGAGAGAGATTGGGGAGAGTGAAGTGGTAGATAAAAGAGAGAGAGATGGAGAGAAAGAGAGAGAGAGATTGGGATAACAAGGAAATTTGGTTGGAAGGATTAGAAGAACCAGAGAAGGAAAGAAAGGAGAAGATGTTCTTGAGGGAGCGGACACGGCAAGTTGAACTATGAATGATGCCAAGAGAGTGAGAAGAAAGACTTCTCTTCTGCTACTGCCTCAGCTGATCGATTCTTGCCAAGAAGATGAACGAATCACTCTGTTATTAGGGAGTGTGATCAAGTAAGAGAGTGCGAGAGAAGCGAGAGAAGGAGAGGGACTGGGAAAAGGGCTGAGAAAAATGGAAGGGAGTATTGAGCAGAGGGGGGTGAATGGGTGATAAATTGCCGCGGGAACTTTGAGTTATACTCCCCATGTTCTTGAGAGACTCTCGACCGCAACTGACCCATAATCTCAGATGATACATTCATTAGAGGACACTGAAAATTAGCTGGAAGCTATACTAAACTAAAGAGCACAGAAAAGAGAGGAGAGTATAGGACACGAGATTGGAGATAGAGAGAGGCAAGTCGAGAGAGAGAGAGACAGAGAGAGAGACAGAGAGAGAGAGAGAGACAGAGAGAGAGAGAGAATAATTGACAGAAAAGAACCAGAGAGGGGAATGCATCGAGAATACTTAGAAAGAATAGGAAGTTGCGTATTATACGTTCTAATTCACATTTATAATTTTCTTACCAATATAAGAGATATGCAATTTACTACTTGATTTTAATCTTAAAATTTTTAACCGCTCTCCTTATGGTATATACATGTGGCAAGAATTCACTCTACTCTCTCTCTCTCTCTCTCTCTCTCTCTCTCTCTCTTTCTATACTTTCTCTCTATTTCTCACTCGTGATATTATTACTCTCTCTTTCTCTCTCTCTCTCTCACTGTCTCTCTCTCTCTTTCTCTCTCCTCCCTTTATCTTGCCAACAGTCCGTTGGACGTTCACTCTTTCTATTCATTTCCACCTCCGTGCTCTTCGGTTTCTACTCTTTCAGCTTCAATTCTTCATGCAAATCAAAGAAGCGTCTTAAACGGAAGAAAGGACCTCCCTACAGCGGGTAGAAAAGCGAAGAAGAAGAAGCTGAAATACAAAAGGGAATCGTTTCCTTTTGAATTGGAAAACGCTGGTTGCGAAGGGAAAAAGGAAAAGATCACACGGAATCTGATAATATTCGTCCGTTTGAAATTAGAACAACTTTAGAATATGCATACGAATGTCTTTCCTTCGGCATACTTCAATGTTTCTTCTTTTCATTCGTTATTCCAGCAGTCTCGCTCTCTTGTCTCTGCTCTTTCTCTCTTTCTTTCTTTCTCTCCCTCTAATGGTTCTCCCTCTCTTTCTCTAACACTGTCTCACATGCCCATCTCCTTCCCTCTCATTTTCATTCTGCTACAGAGCCGTGGCCATCGCTCGGAATGATAATGAGGAGGATTGCTATTCTAGTTAAAATTTTGCTGAGAGCGTGAATCAGCATTCAAATGATTCAAGAATAGTCAGCTGGGAAAAATCTTTTAAATTTTCTGGAACATCCGGGAAATCCAATAAAGCCAAGCATTTGGGAACAACATCTACATACATACACTTATTGAATACTCATCGTCAGAGAATACAATATGTGAATACAATATGTACATTCATATAAGTAAATAAAGTGATCCGAGTTAAAAGAAATGATTATTGGAAATCTCCAATAGTGAGCAAGTCGATAACTGGAATGTGATATCTCGCTCAGCGAGACATGGCTTCACTGTACGGACGAAAGGCCGCCAGCTCTGCTTTCTTCTAAATTAAAGAAATACATACGTAGATAAAAAATAAGATGTGATTTTCTTTCCAACACATTAGCAGCAGAAAAGAAGGACATTGTTGCAGATCAGACAAGTGCGATGTCGCTCCCTCGCAGTTCTGCTCTGCCATGAGTTTTGGCAGTCGCCGCAGCGGTAGATTCCATAGCCGAGCTTGTCGCTGTCTTCAGGCACGACCCGCTGGCTCTGCTCAAAGAATTCTTCTAAGCACACATACATTTCTAAGGCTAAATAAAGTTAGACATAATCTAACTCAGAAACGGGATAAATAAAATGTTGTGCTGACAAGTGGGCAACGTTGAAGCAGATGATGGCCGGAGATGCCACAGATCTTGCAAGTGTAACGGGGACCAGGCACAAGAAGAAAGCTACGAGGAACAGCTAGAACCTGCAATTTCGGTGCGTCTTACTGTTGCAACATAAGCTAGAATTTTTATCCCAGGAACTGAAAACAAATTTGAAGGCTACTACTTTGAGATGCTGACTTCGTTTGCCTGAGCAGCTCCCGATTGAAGAAGGCGAATGAGAAGATCCGGCATAGCGAAAGGAGTGAGAGAAGGGGGAGAACGAGGAGGAAGAGTATAGGGATCTCAAATTGGCTTCATTAATCCACAAAATATAAAAAATAATAATTTTTTTTAATTAGTTTTATAGATAATTGAGGAAGTGAGAATGCGCATACTGTTGTTCTGAGTGAGATGAAGAGAAATCGGAAGCAGTGGACGTGGAGAACAAAGAGGAAGTTGAGTGGGTGAGGAGAGTGGGGAGAACGGAGTGAAGTGAGAGACTGTAGAAGTGGGAGAGGGAGGAGAGAGCGAAGAAATGGAAGAGGGAGGAGTGTGAGCAGAGACGTCGGGCGGGAGATTCCAGCACGGATTCCTCTCCTCGCGCCGCATCTTCTCTTCGTCGACGCCATGCCAAACTCCGATTTCGAAGGACGCCGGTGGCATTGAAAGAGACCCCTCAACGAATGATTCAGATGAGGGGCGGGCCAGAACGGATTAGGGAGAAAGAAATAGAGAAAGAGATAGGGAGAGAAAGAAAGAAAGAGAGATTCTGCAAGAAAGAGACAGATAAAGAGAAGAACATGAAAGAAAAGAACGAGAAAAGTGCATCGAAAATTGTAGATGAAGCGGTGGCAGCAAAAGAGTTGAAGTAACTTCTTTCTTTAGGCAATTGAACAAATGTAAATCTGGTTTTTTTTTTACAATAAAGCCTATGAGACATATTAACATAAGTGAATGAATCTGAAACCATGACTAGACGAGTTGGCCTTTCCACGTCATCTTCGCCACCTCTGCTTTTGAAGATCGCTGACCTTCTCACCACATCGTTGATCTCTTTCTAAATCCTGCTATTTGTCTCCCCCATATAAGCCCATCATGAGTGTCATTTCTGTGTAAAAGTGAAGCTTACCATGAACTGGACGAGTTCGTCGTCTTTTTGCAGTAGAAAAAGTTGAATGGACTCGTTCATACTTGGAAAGAAAACATTAGCGATTTCTTCACTTTAGTCTTCACATAACAAATAAAAGTTAAGAGGCAAGCCAGAGGCAATGAATTGGTCATTCGGAAAGGATCACACTCAGCTGTCCCGCCCTCTGGGGTTGACCAATCAACGAAGGCTTTCCTCTACAATCATTTGAATCATACCAAATCTCAGGATGAAGAAAGACTACTGGCAAATGGTTGTTTTTTTTGTCAGAATCGTCCACACGTGGTGCGAGAGAGAATTCAAGCAAAAGGCCAGAGAGATAACAAAGCACTCTCATTGAAGAGAACACCCTCATATTTTTAGTCCTTGTTTGAGCAACTAAACGAAAAATTCTCTCCTCTTTTTTTCATAAAATTGTAATGCACATGCAATATGTCCATTATTAGTTGTTATGAAAAGAACCAGAAGTTAGCTATTTCCCATCCGCTTTGTCTTTCATGGTCATTATTCTCGTCGTTACTTTATTGCATAATAATTTTCAGCCGGCGGTAATAAACACATAAGAGAATTTCAAAAAAATTAACTCAAAATGAAGAGAAATGAAGCAATATTAACAAGTTTAGAATGTAAGGTAGATGACGAGTCTGAATTATTAGAGCAGTGGAAGAGAGAGTCTCCCTCACTCTTCAGCCGAGTTTGCTGTGAATGGCGGTGAGAGCCCAGCCGGGGAGTTTCACCCACTGCGGTAGAAACTGGACGAGCCCCTCGAGTCCGAAACCGCTCAGTACCGGCCCTGCTTGACGCGGATTTGATGGCTTGCGTCCTAAGAGACATATATGTATATTGTAATTATTATTTAAATGCATTTTACAGGAGAAAATTTGTAAATTAAAAGGTGTGCAAAGCGACTATGCAGATAAATAATGTACCATCAACATCAACAAATCCGTATTCGTCTCCGAGGTCAGCGGCCAAGAGGATCCTGCCAGTCTTCTTTAGCTTCTGAGGGTCGTTGGCGAGTGCGACTACAGCGCGGCCAGAGAACTCCACGCTCTCGCCTGCCGCGAACACTGCGCCCACCTGCCAAACAATCATCTTTCATTCCAAAGGTTTCCAAAACTCACAAAGTCAGCAAAAAGAGCGATATTTATGCACATACCTGCGAGCCCTTCCACTTGTCTTCCTTGAGCATTCCATCCACGGCCTGAGTGCGTACTGGTCCCGGCCAGAGAGAGACCACGGTCACTCCGTCTCCCTTCAACTCCTCGGCTGCGTCCGCCGCAAGGCGATCCAGTCCAGCCTTTCCTACGCCGTAAGGCACGTTGAAGAGGTACCTTAACACGTAAATAAAATTAATTATGGCCACATTTATATTTTAAACACTTAAAATAAATAAATAAAAATAGTTGCTCAGCAGCTTACGAGAGTCCACCACGGGAGCTGACGTTGACGATGAGTCCGCTCTGGCGTTTTGCCATGAGGCGAGCAGCGTAGACCGTGCAGAAGTAATGGTTGCGTAGGCCGACATTGTTCACCTTAATCAGAGACGTCTGCTATAGCTTCGAGCATTACGAGGATTTCTATGCAAGCGGAAGAAAGGGCTAACCAAGTCCCAGAACTCAGGCTCGAGCTCATAAAACTTCTTTGTGCCAGTGGAGTCGAAGATTGCCTGGAAGAAACCGACTTGTGTCACAAAATGTTATCGCAGAAGGAATAGTTCACTTTTTAGGAGAAAAAAAATTATATTTAAAAGAAGAAGAATAGGACGGACCGAGACGGCGGCGTATGCATTGTTGACCAGAATGTCGATTCGGCCTTCTGTCTCCTTCGCAATTCGGTCAAAGAGCGCGTGCACCTGGCATCATACCCTTTTTTCCGTAAAAGTTAAGTCACGAATAAAATGTAGTACCTCTTCCATTTCTCCGTGGTCGACAAACACTGCGATGCCCTTCCCTCCGCGTGCAGTAATCTCTGCATGAACTATGCTCATTAGCTGGCAAAAACAGCAAAGCAGAAAGAGAAGAGAGGATAAAAAAGAGACTCACCGCTGGCGGTGCCCTCAAGGGTGGGGAGATCGTCGACGTTGTGGATGAGCTTGGCGCCAGAGTCGGCCGGCCTCCGCCCAGTCACATAGACCGTGGCGCCCGCTGCGCCGAGTTGGAGAGCGATTCCACGGCCGATTCCACGAGAAGCGCCAGTCACCATGGCGATTTGGCCAGTCAGTGACATTGTTGCTACTAAAAAGATTATTCAACAACCAAGGCAAATCAAACCATGCAAACCCTGTTAGACGGCCCGAAAATATTTACAAAGCAACCAATTTAACAATTATGTCTTTATATTTTTCTTGCAGCAAAAAAAATAAACTTGGCTGCGTGCACAAGAAAGCAGGAAAGACATGTTTATGGGAGTAACAGCATCGGCGCTCCTTTATACAACTACAGCGGGCTGTTGTGCGGCACTGATCCCTGTTCTGGTGACAAGAGAGAGAGTGAGAAGAAGAGAGAGGATCAGAATGTTAGAGGAAGATTACCATGGAGGCAGGGCTGATTGCATAAGACAAGGAGCACAGAGATACCAAGACATATTAGAAAACCAACAGAATATAGTTTGCACACAACAAGATTATAGAACGAGAGATCGTGGGGAAACTCATTTTATAAGGATGAGAAGTTTCTGAACTATCGTGGATCGCACAACAACAAATACGTATTTGTGCATGTACTTTTTCTCCAAACTAGAAGATAGAAATCTCAAATACAAACTATGCCTGTATTCACGAATGGGCGAATGAATTGCAGGCGGAATACTACGCTTGTTATTCACATTAAAATGTTTATCACCGAAGTAATAATATCCAGATTTTAAAGTACCAATGGACATTTAAAAAATCATTCTCTGAAGGAATCGTTTCACAGCATTACGTTTACAGAGGGCCTGTTCACCCGCATAGACTACAAACTATACATTACTGCAGTATAGAAACTCTAGAGAAACTATGCGGCTTTCTCGCATGTTGTCATAGATTTCCTTTCTTGCAAAAGAGTGAAGCCGAGTGCATTTATATACATAAATAACAGCAATACCGCTAGCTGATACAAGAAAACGTAAAAGATTTAATTTTGTTTTTATTATTAAAGACTTTTATTATTATTTAAAGCTGTTTCCAAAATGTCCGATGTTTTTTCGATAAACGCACCTCGATTGGATTTTCATATTTAGATTCAGGGACTCGGGATTTACCATAATCGAGCATTACAATGTCAAGATCGGCATGCTTCATGCCTCAAGCATTTTCCCTTTTATTTACACCAAACAGTCCTTCTGAGTCTGCTGATAAGCGGACTTCTGCACGCCTGGGAAGAAGTCATCTCCGAATCCAACATCGCAAGAGAATGAAGAAAGTTCCCGGTTGCTTCGAGATATGCGACGTCGCGCCCAATTATGAAAGACAATCTTGCCACGAGGTAAACCTGAACTTTTATAGTACTTGAAACTATAGATTTCCATGTCTCTCGTAGTTCTCATTCCATGTAACTAGAGAAGAGGGATTTCTCTCATTCTGCAATGGCTCTCGGCCTGCGAACGGTTGTCTCGCTGCTTCTCCTGCTTTCGCCATCTTTGGCGCATATGGATGAGAGAGAAGACGTCTTCCTAATCAACTACCAAATCCGAAACGCCGATTGCCTCTGCGAGTTTCACTTTCTCTCTGCCCTTTCGTTAGCTTTCAACATGTTATAATATAAAATGTTGTAGTCTCGGCAACGAGCTCGAAGATCTCGTTGTGGGCGGGCTCACTCGACTACGATTCCTTTCTTCTTAATCTCACGAATCTCTACGAGACACCCGGTTCCGGTCCGCAACTCATTGATCACGAACACGAAATCAGTGGATTGGTGGGATCTTCTCTTGTCTCAAGCATTTCTTGTGCGATTTGTAATAAACGCAATCCAGGATGTTTTGAATTTTATGGAGTCAATCTTTGCAACTTAAAATGTAACTGTTTTCTCATGTTTAACACTCTACTGAGTATTTGTGATTGGACGCAGACGAAGACGAATAGGACTGGACTGGCGGGCTGCGTCGCTCTCGGCAGGGCGGTTTGTGTTCCGCGTGGAGATGTCTTCTTCATCCAGATTCACGAAGTCTCGAATGCCTGGTCCATCCTCGACATCTCCATGAATGTCTCCTTCCACATCAATGACAATTTGTCAGGCTAATTGCAACTTTTAAAAAACAATTTCAATGCAAGCAGTGATAAAATTTTAAAATGTAAAGTAGAAAAAACAAAGTTAAAACTAAATAAATAATTTTTATTGAAAAAACGCATTTGAATATTTCTTTTCTGTTGCAGTTATGAGTGGCAGTTCGAGCAGCCCTCCCTGCTGCCGTGCTGGACTTGGCTCTCGCAACCGCTGGTCTACCAGTTCGGGCCACGCAATGGACTCGTCCTTGCTCACAAGGAGCTGCCCAAGGAGGGTCAATGGATTCGCGACATGGTCTGAAGGGGCACTCGCCAGGCCCTCTCCACCACCAACTCTTCGCTTTCTTTGGCCTGAAGGGGCACTTGCGAAGCCCTCTCCGTCACCAACTCTTCGCTTTCTTTATCCTTCAATATGTCTTCAATAAAAAAAACTTTTGTTCCTTTTTCGCTCTCCATCATATATCTGCAGTGCAAGTGTCCTTATTTGATTGCTTCCGATTGTTGTTGCACGTTAGATCAAGAAGTGATCATGTGAAGAACAGTCTGGCATTTTACAGAATGCGGAAGGTACGGAAGATTGGGTTGATAATGAGGACAGCAAAAGGAAAAGAATGGGGAAGAAATGTCTCCAAGTGGTTCTCATGTGGCTGGTCGAATGATCAAAAGAAATTGATAAAAAAAATTACTAATAACAAGATATTTTGCAGATTTTTGAACGAATCTTGTAATCATATGTGAAATCCATATAAGATGACAATGAAACAGGAGGAGATTATAGACAACGGTCTGCATCACATTCATGTTTCCCGTGAGATAGACTCGTATAATGTAGCGAAGACCTCAATAGAGTCACGGTGATTAAAGATTTGTGGAAGTACAAATGAGAAAGGAATCTTCACTTCGTGACCCCCGCTCAATCGTCTTAATATGCGTTATCAACCCCTCCCAACTAAAGAGGGGAGGGAGGACTACAAAAGGAGTGGAGAGAGAATGTCTGGCAGCTGAAGCCAACCATGGCGGCCATCGCCCTCTGTGTTCTTCTTCTCGTTATGGTCTACATCTACAAGTACTACGAACACGTCCGTCGATATCCACGTGGACCTCTTCCACTTCCTCTCATCGGCAACCTTTTCCAGGTTTGTGTACAGGCAACCTGGAGAGAGACTCTGACATCTTTTCTCATCAACTAATATTAGTTTAAAAATTAGATTATTTCAGTTCAACCCGAATCGTCTACAATACTTCCTCGAAGAGTGCCATGAACAGTACGGAAGCATATTTACCGTATTTACTCCTCATCCACTTGTAATTCTCATGGACTACGAAGATATCAAGGAGGCGTTCCTCGTACAAGGTCTGTCATTTCCCTAGAGTTCGGTAATTTTATTGATATAAAAATTTAAGGTGACAAGTTCTCCGGCCGCTCGGGGAGGTTCCCGGACACTGCTTTCATGACTCGAGTGAATGGAGGAATCATCTGGTCAGAGGGAGACGAGTGGAGAGAGCAGAGGAGGGCTTCGCTCGTCATTCTCAGGGACAGCGGAATGGGCAAGGGCGTCATGGAGAGAAGGGTACGCTCTTACTTCTAATGTTTATTGTTAGTACTCATTTTAATCCATGGTTTTTTGGTTGCTCAAGTGATCTTCCTCTTTATCTCAAGCAGCTTTGTCTGAGAGTTGACTAGAATACAAACATGTTTGCGCCGGCCAAGTAATCGGCCAGACAATTGGGGGCACATTTCACGTGGCAGATTAGCCAGGAGATAACAGTGAGGGACACTGTGAAGAGTTCATTGTTCCCTGAATAAGTCGACATGAGTATAAACAATGAGGATGTACATGCATGTACACATGCAGAGGCAATCATTTTCTTTCCTACTCCATCGTCGCATTTAATTATTATGGAATCTCATTTAAGAGAGCATGTCAGTAAGCTTCGAGCGCGGCCTGCCCCGGGAAAATTGTTTTCGAATTCGCTAACAAAAAAACATTTTTCTTATACAACTCGACACGCTCTATTTAATGAGCCGAATTTCATCATCATCCGATTTTTTCCCTTCGGGATACACTACCGTAACCCTGAAAATTCATTGAGCCATAACTTCATCCAAAACCTGTTTTGTGAAACAATGTACATATCATTCAATAGCATTTCGAAAGCGCTTCAAATTTCATCTAGGAACATGTTTTGTTAAGATTTCATTTTGATCAAGAAAATTGGCTTTAAATAATATGAAGGCTAATCACACCACTTTATGGCCATTTCTACACTCTGGGACCTAGATAGAAAGAAAGAGCGTGAAATTTGCTACAAAATAAGCACCTTTCAAACAAAATTAAAGCGTACGATGTCTTCGATATCACGCGAAAAATGGGCGGGAGTCGGTCAAAATGGCGCATTTTCGGTCGCCGAGGCACATTGCATGCGCATTCATTGGTCCATAACTACGCTTAATCTTAATATTACAAAATCGTAAGTATATCATCTAAGAGCTCTCATGGAGCTGTTCAAATGTTACATACATATTTTTATTGAAAAGTTTGGATTTATATGGGAAATTTCGTTTTGTATAATAAGAACGCTTAAAAAACTACTTCAGAAATATTTCTACATGCCCAAAGATACATCATTAGAAAGAGGATGAAATTTCGTACAAGATGAACCCCTTTAAATGAAATTCCATGCGTACGAACTTTTGTTATAAGCCATAAAAGAAGGGTCAGTAGCGTTACTGTCGTTTCGTCCAAGAATTCATAGTTTAGTTTATTCGAATTAGAATATTCCAATCCTTTTTTTCTACACTTTTTCCATAAGGCCTTGTTATCCTACTCTAATGGCTTATAACAAAAGTTCGTACGCATGGAATTTCATTTAAAGGGGTTCATCTTGTACGAAATTTCATCCTCTTTCTAATGATGTATCTTTGGGCATGTAGAAATATTTACAAAACGAAATTTCCCATATAAATCCAAACTTTTCAATAAAAATATGTATGTAACATTTGAACAGCTCCATGAGAGCTCTTAGATGATATACTTACGATTTTGTAATATTAAGATTAAACGTAGTTATGGACCAATGAATGCGCATGCAATGTGCCTCGGCGACCGAAAATGCGCCATTTTGACCGACTCCCGCCCATTTTTCGCGTGATATCGAAGACATCGTACGCTTTAATTTTTTTTGAAAGGTGCTTATTTTGTAGCAAATTTCACGCTCTTTCTTTCTATCTAGGTCCCAGAGTGTAGAAATGGCCATAAAGTGGTGTGATTACCCTTCATATTATTTAAAGCCAATTTTCTTGATCAAAATGAAATCTTTACAAAAATGTTCCTAGATGAAATTTGAAGCGCTTTCGAAATGCTATTGAATGATATGTACATTGTTTCACAAAACAGGTTTTGGATGAAGTTATGGCTCAGTGAATTTTCAGGGTTACGGTAGTGTATCCCGAAGGGAAAAAATCGGATGATGATGAAATTCGGCTCATTAAATAGAGCGTGTCGAGTTGTATAAGAAAAATGTTTTTTTTTTGTTAGCGAATTCGAAAACAATTTTCCCGGGGCAGGCTGCCGTAAGCGCATGCTCGACTCTTACAGAGAGGCCGTCTTAACTATTTTGAGGTTCACGGATCCATTGAGAACTTCCTGCATCACTTCGAGGGTGTGCAGGGCAAGGAAACGGGGTTCAACCCGCACTGGTCCATCCAAACTCTCGTGGCGAATGTTATCAACGACGTTCTCTTCGGCTATCACTACGAGTACGACCAGAGCGACCGACTCATCAATTTCATCAAACTACTCAATGTTCAGGTGCGAATGGCTTGAGGAAGGTGATTGATAATTGAGATATCAAGAAAAGCTTTCAGTTTGATCATCACCGGACGGATCCGCTCAGCTTTCTTGCCATTGCTTTTCCATTCATAGAGAGCATTCCCATTCTTGGTTTCCTAGCTGTCGGCAGATGGAAACGAGATACGAAGAAGGTGAGAGATGGCAAAGAGAGAAAGAGAGAGAAATAGAGAGAGAATTAGAGAGAGAGGGAAGTTAAGAGAGAGTCTTATTAGCAGCTAAAGCCTATGGTGCTCATTCCAGCTAGCTGATCATGTCCAGGAGGACATTGAACAAAGCTTGAAGAGATTTGATGCAGAAGAGGAAGGCGACTGCTTCGTGCATGCTTATATGCAGAGAGCAGCGAAGAACCCAGCCCTCAAGTTAGATCGATATCGGTTCTATTCCTTCTTTTCTTCTCTGTATCTTTTCAATACCACTTCTCTCTCTCTCTCTCTCTCTCTCTCTCTCTCTGTTTCAGTCTGTCTCACAATATGCCACCAAAATAAGCGGTAGTTTAGAGAGGAGGCAATGCTAAACGTCGTGGTTGATCTCTTCATCGCTGGTGTAGAGACCACGGCAACGACTCTTCGCTGGGCCACCCTTTATCTCGCTGCTTATCCGGATGCACAGGTTTGCAACTCATCTTGACTAAACTGATACATTCTCAGTTTGAGAAGCGTATACGAGAAGAGATCCACCGAGTGGTTGGCCGTGACCGCCTTCCCACGATGGCGGATCGCCCTGTGCTACCGTATACATGTGCTTCCGTGCATGAGACACTTCGTCTCGCCAACATTGTTCCTGTCAATGTTCTCCATCGATCTACCGAGGACACCAAGGTCTATTTGAAATGCTCTGAATTGCAAATAAAAGAAAGCAGAAAAAAGAAGGTTTAAGGTGAATGGCGTGTTCATCCCTGGCGACAGTATCGTAGTCGGCCAAATCTACCATGTCCTCCGATTCGGGTCGGCGTTCTCCAAGAAGTCAAACGAATTCCGGCCAGAACGATTCCTCCTCGCTGACGGAAAGACACCCAACCGAGTCAGCCTCCTTTTGCTGATCTCTCTTTCTCTTAATATCTTTCTTCACTCGTCAATTTTCGCCCTCCTTTTAATTACTCTGTTTGTGCGCGCAAAAAGCTTATGTGAATACTTCCTGTTCTGAATATAATTTTTGTCAGGAAGCAATGGATGAGATGGTGGCATTCGGAGTGGGGAAGAGGCAATGTGCGGGGGAGACTCTGGCAAGAATGGAGGTTTTCCTGGTGCTCGCCACTCTCGTCCAGAGATACGAGATCGGCCCCGCCCCGGGCAGAGACATCAACCTCACTCCTCTCGTCGGCATGATTTCTCTTCCCCATGAACAGCCCCTTTCCTTCCGCGCACTTTTCTAGGTCTTTTCTATCTCACGCTGGGAGAAGAGAAAAGCTCCTAGAATGTAGATATATATGTAAATATTTTACATTTTATATACATATCTTTAAACTTGCCGATGCTTTCAATGTGGTTGTCTCTTTCATTTGAGAAAATCAGAGCGAATTTGGAAAAAAGATCCAGGTAAACAAGAATGTCTGAAAACTATGTATGTGATAAGATGTTAGAAAAATGGAGATCTCTTTGAGCTCATGAGAATACCGATTCTTTTGAACTAAAACAACTAGAGAAATGAAATGGAAGCTACTTACCTTATTATTAGATGAAAAATTAAATCAAAAAATTACTTTGTATGATGAAAAACGACCTTTCATTTTCATATTTACCTTTCTCTTTTATTTGAGTTCGCTTCCGCATTGATTATTTTATCATCAGTGCTGCTTTTCGATGTTTGTTAATCAACATAGAAATAGACACGAGTGAAGAACTCTCCTTCTCTGTATGCTTCTTTTTTCCCTTAGCGGGTTGCCTCTATCAGGGTGCGACAAGAGAAGCCCTCGTGTTCTTCTTTCTCTTCACCCTCTCTTCTCTCTCTCTCTCTCTCTTGTTTCTCTTGATTCTCTTTTCTCTCTTGTCTCTCTCATCTCTCTCTTCTTTCTCTTGTCTCTCTCATCTCTCTCTTCTTTCTCTTGTCTCTCTCATCTCTCTTCCTCTTCGTTTCACGCTCGCTCTCTTTTCTATTCTTGCATAAAGTTGATGTCTTCGTCCACCGAAATAGGATTTGGCCTGGCGAAAATAAAGACTGAACAAAAGTGCTGAGAGATAAAGTTTTTGATAGTTTAAAACAACACCATATTTCGAAAATTTGTCATTTTCCTATTTGTATGCAGAATATTACCAGCTAAATTTATTCGTTGTAGCAACTGTATGTGCAAAAATATGCTTGTGCATGTTATAGAAGGAAAGTTAAAACATTTAAAAACTTTATTCATAAATTCAATTATCAATTGTTAAATATCAAAAATTTTTAATATAATATTTTAAATACCATTGATTGTAATTGGTAAAACAGGTCTAAATTGACAAGAACTTCCTTTCCGCTTGTTAATTTCGAAGAAGAGATTTTTCGCGCGATGAGAGAACCATGTCCTCATCAATCCATGATAAACGTTACTACATTTAATTTCCCTCTCGTCGTCTTAGTAGGTGTTATCACCTCCCCTCAACTAAAGAGAGAGAGAGAGAGAGAGAGAGAGAGGACTACAAAAGGAGTGGAGAGAGAATGCCTGGCAGCTGAAGCCAGCCATGGCGGCCATCGCCCTCTGTGTTCTTCTTCTCGTTATGGTCTACATCTACAAGTACTACGAACACGTCCGTCGATATCCACGTGGACCTCTTCCACTTCCTCTCATCGGCAACCTTTTCCAGGTTTCTGTACAGGCAACCTGGAGACAACTTTTCTCTTTAGTTATATTTAAATTTAAAATATGTGTTTAGTTCAACCCGAATCGCCTACAAAACTTCCTCGAGGAAAGCCATGAGAAGTACGGAAGCATATTTACCGTATTCACTCCTCATCCATTCATAATCCTCATGGACCTTGAGGATCTTAAGGAGGCTTTCCTCGTACAGGGTCTGCTTTATTTCATGCTCTTTTGCTATATTTTACTTAAAATGCAATTTGAGGTGACAAGTTCTCCGGTCGTTCGGGGAGGTTCCCGGACACTGCTTTCATGACTCGAGTGAATGGAGGAATCATCTGGTCAGAGGGAGACGAGTGGAGAGAGCAGAGGAGGGCTTCGCTCGTCATTCTTAGGGACAGCGGAATGGGCAAGGGAGTCATGGAGAGAAGGGTCTGTCCATCTCTTGGCCACTTCTTATTCTGAAACGATCTTCATTCTCTAAAGCCGCTTTGTCTGGTCATCGCAAACATGTTTACTTTGGTGTTGTCTTACCAAACGGTCACCTGTTCTGGGGTTTCACGTGGGAGAGAGTGGCAAGGAAAGCGTTGATGTCTATTCATGAGCAACAACAAAACAGCTCTGCTAGAGAAAAGTTTTTTACTTGCAGATATTTTTAGAGACATTCACACATGTTTATCCTTGTGTGGAGATTCAGACTGCTTCATCCTTATCTCCCATTTGTTGTTCATCTTTATCTTCGCTTCCAGAGGCAGATTTGAAGAGTAACGGAAACGTAATACACGTACATTCATACATATTATGTACATATGTATTTTTTAGATTCGAGGATCCATCGAGGAATTCTTAACATACTTCGAGAGCATCGCGGAGAAGGAAGCGGGCTACTACCCCCGCTTTTCCATCCAGACCATCGTGTCAAATGTCATCAATGACGTCCTCTTCGGCTACCACTACGAGTACGGAGACAGCCATCGACTCATGCAATTCATTCATCTCATGAATAAACAGGTCGCATTACTATATTTGCATCCTCAAAAATGTCTAAAATAACACTCACTGCTCCCAGATAAATCACCACCGAACGGATCCACTGAGCTTCCTCGCCATCGCTTTTCCATTCATCGAACGCATTCCCATCCTCGGATACCTTGCTGTCGGCAGATGGAAAAGAGACACAAAGAAGGTGAAGATGCAGAACTTGACAGTAATCTCATAGAAGAGAGAAGAGAAGAGAAAGATGCATCGTAGATGGCCGATCATGTCCGAGAGGACATAGAGGAGAGCTTGAAGAGATTCGATGCAGAAGAGGAAGGCGACTGCTTCGTGCATGCTTATATGCAAAGAGCAGCGAAGAACCCAGCCCTTACGTTCGCCCTCTTTATATTCATCCAACCGCCTTTTTCCTCGTTTTATATCTTTTTCCCTCCAACGTGGGATTCGCCCTTTTTTATAGCAAGGATGCAATGTTAAATGTCGTGCTCGATCTGTTCCTGGCCGGCGTTGAGACAACCACGACAACTCTTCGCTGGGCAATCCTTTATCTTGCGGCTTTTCCGGATGAACAGGTTGGCAACCTACTTTTAAAGAACAAGCTAACGGCTCGCTCTCAATTTGAGAAGCGTATTCGAGAAGAGATCCACCGAGTGGTTGGACGTGACCGCCTTCCCACGATGGCGGATCGCCCTGACCTACCGTATACCTGTGCTTCTGTGCAGGAGACACTCCGTCTCGCCAACATTGTTCCTGTCAATGTTCTCCATCGATCTACCGAGGACACCAAGGTCTATTTGAAATGTTCTGAATTGTAAAAAAAAAGAAAGCAGAAAAAACAAGGTTTAAGGTGAATGGCGTGTTCATCCCTGGCGACAGTATCGTAGTCGGCCAAATCTACCATGTCCTCCGATTCGGGTCGGCGTTCGCTGAGAAGTCAAACGAATTCCGGCCAGAACGATTCCTCCTCGCTGACGGAAAGACACCCAACCGAGTCAGCATCCTTTTTCTTTCCCCATCTTTCTTTTTCTCTTGAGTCGTTCTCTCTCGAATTCTACGCCTCAATCATTATTTTATGTATGTTCTTATGAAAGTGCTCACGCTTAAATTCGCGACTTATGCCTGACCGATGGCAAAAGAGCATGTGTTTTAGAGATATGCCACTGCAATGGTCAGGAAATTTCAAATATGTAGATTACGGTTGAGCTTCTTTCTTATTCAAACATGCCTATATATGATAAACTAATTATTCAAGGAAGCAATGGACGAGATGGTGGCATTCGGAATAGGGAAGCGGCTGTGTGCAGGGGAGACTCTGGCCAGAATGGAGCTCTTCCTCGTCCTCGCCACTCTCGTCCAGAGATACGAGATCAGCCCCGTCCCGGGCAGGGACATCAACCTCATTCCTCTCGTTGGCTTGATTTCTCAGCCAAGAGATCAGCCTCTTGTCTTCCATTCTCTGCTCTAACTTGGTGCAGGAGTAGAATGGTCCTTAAGTTCATCTTTTATTATGCGATGTCTGTACATATTTTTTAAACCAACTCTTTTAAGATAAGATCTACACTAATTTCCGCTCTTTTGCGGTTCCTCATCGTTTACATTGGTCAGAATTCGGAGTCAAACGATGTTCCAATGAGTGAAATGAGTTTCACTTTTATTGTGTGTCACGTAATACAAATGATACGGAAGAGAATCGACATTAGAAAAGAGATAAAATGATATTAGAATAAAAGGCACGAAGATGACTAGCGACTCGATTGGAGTGATTTCTTGAGCAAAGCAATGACAAGTATTTCACAACTATTCCTTCATAATTCACCACCATTACATTTAATGTTGAATCAATGAAAAAAGATATTTAATAAGCATATCTGGGCATCTATGAAGGTGTGGCAAACGAATCTTTCTTTTTAAGGGATGAGTGAAGAACTTTGAAAAGTGAAGAGTAATGATATTTTCGGCAAGGCAGAAGGAACGGCCAGCAGAGAGACATGGGATGGCCATTCATTCGCACGTTAAAGAAGGTTTGATAAATCCATTCACAGATTTAAAATACTTAGAAATAGAAAAGGTATGGCTAGGAAAGAAAGTAGAGTGCTATAAAAAGTGATTCATCAGTTTCTATTTCATTGAATTTCAGCCTAGTTATTAGTTACGAAGTGAAAAGAACTACATATTTCCTTCTGGAATTACATCAAGTGGAATGAGAGAGAACTGAGATAATTGCTTGATTATTTGCCTGAGGCAATTCCATTTTCCTGTGGGAGACTCATCGGCTCTTCAGACGGCGCTTCATTTCGGACATCCACGCTCGTTTTTCGGAAGTTTAGAATGGCTTTAAGCTCAGCGCCCGTTCGGGTTTGGTACTGCCAAGATAAACATCTACTCTTCACGATTTTTATGCAATTATGTAATACGTTAATTTAAAAAGGTTAAAAACCGCTAAAAAGCAGCAGTCGAAGAATTTCTCCAAGAAAAGAGAAAAAGATTGCTTACACCGGATCGTCTCTTCTGGACAAGCATTTGGCTGTAGAGTCGACTGCCTTCCTCGCGGCCGCAGACTTCCATCAACTTTGGCCGAGACAGAGAAAAGAGATTCGCGCCGTCCTGATCCGACAGCAATTCGATTGTTCTGCAAATCATTTCTGCATTCTGGCAGAGTTTACTTTAAAATAATAATTTTAAAAAAAGAACCTGGGAGAGAATCCTTTTTCTTCTAGCCAAGTGGCGACTTCTCTCGATGTGGATATCTCACTGAGCTGAACAGTCAGAGGAGTCTTCCTCGGTTGTAGATGTCTTCCTTCTGTCTTCGTCAGCGTCTCTCTCATTTGCATTGCTACCGCTTCCTCTGACAATGTTAATTATCAGATAAGTATTAGAAAAAGAGGCAATCGCTAATATCTACAATAAAGAGTCACCCTCTGGCCGGCGATTGATTATGAGAACAGGCTTGCGGAATCGCTCGTTCTCTTCGTCGCTGCGTTCTTTCTGCTGAAAAGGCAGTGTTCAGGTAAATGTCTACAACTATCCCTCATTGTTCGAAACAATGCAAAGTAGTATTCTAGTGACACGCTGTAGAATAGGCATCGCATAAATGTGCCAAATGTCTACCTGCGACAGCTTCTTGAGTCTGTCTTGTGCACTGGAGAGTTGTTGCTGGAAGAGAGAAGGGGGCGGCGGAGGCTCGGGAATGCGCGTGGCGGGCGCGGGCGCCGGCGGATTCGGCTGAGAGGCCGCCGCCGCGCCGGCCGCGTATCTCTGGTGGATATTCGTCTGGATCCCCGCATCCGAAGTGACGTGGAATGATGAAGAGCCACCTGCCAACGAGGCTCCTCGCCTTTCCTTCTATTCAGTGTGCGGGCTTCTTCCCATTTCTACATTGCCAAGTTCTAGCATTGCCAAGGCACACTTCTCGGTCTCGTCCCTTCTGCCTCAGGAAGGAATGAACAGTACTAAAGGGGGTCGCTCTCCGGTGAGAATCTCTTCCTTCCCCCCGCACCTCATGCTTCCCTCAAATGCCCTCTAGTACAGCGAAGCATAGACATTTTTATTATATTTCTGAAGACATACGTCATCTCTATGGAAGGAACTAGAAGAGTCTAGAAAGGAGAATGACGAATCAAAGAGGGTCTTTGAGAACATGAACAAGGATTCATCGAGTGGTTGAGAAGAAATGGGAAGTCACGATAATTGTTGAGTATATGATTGCATGGAATATAATGAGTGGAGGGAGAAAAAGGCAAGAGAGGGAGGGAGAGTGAAGGGAAGACAGGAGAGGAGAGACGGGCTGAGAGGGAGGGAGAGTGAAGGGATGACAGGAGAGGAGAGACGGGCTGAGAGGGAGGGAGAGTGAAGGGATGACAGGAGAGAAGAGACAGCGAGAGATATGCATCAAGAACACCACCAATCAAGCCGAAATCGTTGAGCAAATTCGAGCAGCAAAGAAAAGAATTGGCAAATTGGTAGAAGGACGCATACGAATTTGAATAAACAGAATAATTAAATGAGAAAGGAAGATAATAAGAGAACTGAGGATGGGAATGGTTATTTCAGTTGTCGATCACAACGAGTTACTTGAATCGCGTCTCTGCTTAGCATAACTAGAGACTTTGAACATGGCACAAAGAAAATAAACATTCCGCAACTTGAAAAAGAAAGAGAGAAACAAGGAGAGAATGGCAGATGCTGTGCTCTAGTAAATGTTAGAAGGATCACCGATTGTTAGATCAAATAGCGAATCAAGAATTCATTCATTGCGATATAAAATATATAAATATGTTGCAGAGGCTGATAGCGAGATAATGCGAAGTGCAAAAAAAACACTGGAACAGAAATTGATGAGACTGAAAGAAACAAAGAATCAGTGTCAGGAAGGAGAATGCGGAAGAAAGAGGACAACATAGTCACAGTCATGTAAGGGGACACACAACAGGTTGACTGAGAAAGAGAACACTCCGAAAAGTAAAATATATAGAGTGTTCACTGCAGATAACAAGAGAATGGAAGAATATGGGAGAATCAAAGAGACATTGCAATAAGTAGAGAGACGTGGTCAGGCATGAGAAGTCAGAGACATACATACAAAAGACATACAAAAGCAAGCGTGTGTTCATCGTTAATTAAGCAAGAGAGTCAAAGAGAGACACAGGAAGAGAGAGCGAAAATATGAGTTGGCCAGGAGTGTAACTAGTAGTTGCAACAGTTAGCAAGCTTGATATTTCAAAGGTGTATAGAGAAAAAGAGAGAAAAAAGGAGAACGAGAGAGATGGAGAAAGAGAGAAAGAGGCTAAGAAAGAAGGAAATAAAAGCGAGAGAGAGAGAGAGTTGTCTGTGCTCCGCTGTGCTTCTGTTGAGTTATGAGCGAACGTATATTTGGACAGATTGATTAGTGTCATTCACTCGCCTCTCACTTCCATTCACCCATTCATCCATGCTCTCAATTAGTATTGAATGGTTACTCTTAGATGTCCCATCAAAATGGTTAGGCTCGCAGAATTGTAAAGAAACTTTTGTTTGTTAGCCAAGGGAGCAGGCAACTTTGGACTGTACGAAAATGGACTATTTGATTAGGGAAATTTGGTTGGAAGAGCAGCGGCGTCCGGAGGAGCCCAACCACTTTGGAGTGAATGACCCGTCTGGCCTCCTTCTCTCCCTCTCTTACTCACTTAGCGAACTCCTGCAATGGATGGCCACGCCAGGTTAAGCGACAATCAGAAAGGGGCGGGGCCAGAGGGAATCACAGGGATTAAGCTTGCTTTTATCTTCAGGGCACAATGGCGAGCATGCATTTTTAGGCCGGGAAATCTCTCGTGATTAGCTTCTTCTTTTGCAAGTGGAATGAGCGCATGAGTAAAAGCGAGCGAGTGGGAGCAGCGATCAAGTCGAAAGAAGAAGAAGAGTCTACGGCTTTTTGTCGGCTTGGTTAGGCCAGTTGGAGAGGGGGCGGGGCTTGCTTGAGATGGACGGGGCTTTCTGGGAAGAAGGGGCGGAGCTTCTAGAAGTAACGGAATTCGCCGCGCTTTCCCTGGCGTTGTTTGACGTATTCGGGGGCGTCATCCGGAAGCAGCAAACCTGGCCGTGGAGAGGGCGCCGGCCGGTAGGCAGGAGAGGAGCCGCCCGAGACTCCCACCACGCCTCCGTTCGACTGCTGGTGCTGCACAAGGAGAGAGAGAGAGAGAGTATGGGAGAGAGGGGATTAGAGAGAGAAAGAGGGTGGGGGACAGAGGACATGAGTGAGAGAGAAAGAGGAAGGTAGAGAGAGAGAAGAAAGAAAAGAGTGTAACTGACAGGTGTATGCGAGTAGATGTCGTTGTCTCCTCCGTTGACGAGTGCCTCGTGTGGAGTGACGACAAGAATGGTGTGCGGCACGTAGCCGACTCGGTTGTGCATGTTCTTGCACTCCCACCAGTTCTTCTGGTCGTTCAGCACCTGAGCCATTCATTCATTGTTCTCCATCCTTCTCTGGCCAAAAATCCTCACCTCGAGGTACTCTCCGCGATGGACGCTGAGTTCCTTCGCGTTCATGCTTGTTCTGTCGTAAGTCGCCTGCACGATTTTGCATCTGAAAATAAAGAAAGCTTTTGCAAAAAGAAATTATCCTTTTTTAAACATGAAATGAACGAAAGAGAAGAAATGGATCCTTGATGAACCTTCTCGAGATCATGTCATTAATGAAGGTCTGCTCCCTTGGCGAACTGCCAAGATTGCTCGCGGCGCCGGGTCCCGAGCCGATTCCGTCTACCGTATCCAGAGTGGAGTGGCCATTCGGACGGGTTGCACCAGCTGGCGAAGGAACCATCGAAGTGCTGAAACGGTACACGTTTTGCTTAGGATGAATTTGCATAAATGAGGAGCACTGAGGATATAAAAGGTTAATGGATGAGAGAGCGAGAGAGCCAATCTCTGATTGTGAGAGAGCAAGCATAAGAATGCCTGACTTGTTAGAGTAGTTTGTATGTCCGCCGCCTCCAGGAATGTAGTGGCCACTGTTGACTGACTTTCTCTCTTGCTCCTCGTGCATTAGTCGCCTCTCCGCATCCAGCCGCGCTTTCTCTGCTCTGCAAGAATATTTGAGCTGAAAAGGCCAATCTCATTTCAGAATGATGTACAAAAAGTCAGAATACGCATCATAAGCGCATAAATGAATAGGAATAGGTTGAGTGAGGATGAAAAGATACCGAAGTGCCTTCTCCTCCTCGAGTAATCTCTTCTCCTTCTCGAGCATCATCTTCTCGAATTCAACTCGTTCTCGCTCTAGCGAAATGCGATCGAGATCGAGCTGCAAATAGACAAGCACTGCTTTCTTATCCACTTCACTCCTCTTCCCATGCAGATCCACCGTGTTTTCTAGTCGCCCTACAAAAGACTTTCCCGAACAAAACCATGCATCTTGCACATGCTACTAATTCGAAGGAAAGCTGTGAAGAAACAGAGGAAACAGAAGGGTTTTGCCGACTCTGACAGCCTGCGCCATATCTGACAATATCGACGCTCATATTACGGTAGGGCCGAGTTCGGCTCGAGTCGCGAGAAGTCGCCTGCGGGAGATGCTGGTAGGAAGAAGAGACACTGCGACGGGCCGAAGGGGTACCAGGCATGCTCTGAGAGTTTACGGTAGCCAGGTATAGAAGGGGTACTGTAGCGTGTACGGAGAGAGAGAACAGAAACGGAGTGCGAGAGGAAAGGAGAGGAACATGCGGGTGAAAGGACAGACTACTCTTTCGATACAATTGGAAGCATAACGTGCGAATGGAAGGTAATGTCGTGCTTTATGGAAAACATAAATCTTGCTGTGTAAATATAAATTACCCCGGAGATGTCGTAAGAACGGTCGCGTTCACGAGCTCCTCCTCGCTGGCTGGACACCTCATCACGGCCACGGTAATGACCGGGCGGAGCGCTCTCGCCCCGATGAAGCGGCGCTGGCTGAGAGATACGGTAGTTACAGGAGTTTCCCGGCAGTTTGTAAAGTTCATCTGTTCATCTGTTCATCTTGTTCATCTTTGGGCCCCATATAGGGCAAGATGAACTTTACAATATGGTATTTTCTATTGAAATTTATAAGATGAACTTTACAACAGATGAACGAGATGAACAGATGAACAGATGAACTTTACAAATTGCCGAGTTTCCCCCCATTCAAAGAGTGAAGACGGGGCGGCATGCAACCGATTCCCATAAGATGAAAGAAACAAAAGGCAATAGATGGCAAGTGAAATATTTCGCTGTCCTATTTAAACCATGCAAGAATAAACTTAAAATAATTACACTCTGATACATATAACATGGAAAATCCATATTCCCACACTCGTGATATTTTGTATAGAATCGGGAGAGCATGGCACCTGATGCTGAAGAGTGTGATGAAGGGAAGAAGACGAGTGGTGGCCGGCGCCAGGGGGCGCGGGGCCGGGCGCCGGCGCCGAATCTGGAAGACCGTACGGCGCGAAGCCATCGATGAACACCGGCCGATACGGGGCCGGCAACGGGCCCGTCCAGTCCTCACTCAAACAAGCGTCGTTCATTAGCATGCACAAAACATTTAAATTGTCTGGGAGTATTATTGAGGGACACTTGAGAGAAATGAGAGAGGAATAGAGAGATGAAGAAAGAGGGAAATGGCTGTATCATACGGAGGGGTTCTCCATGCGTCGCCAAGACTCATCCAGATGTCGGTCTCCTTGCTGCTCAGACAGTTCTGCATCAACTCGCGCGTCTCCAGCATCAGAAGCGGCGACACCACCTGCCAATGTCTTTTTATTAAAAAAAAAAAAAATACCCCCCGCACTGCCGCTACTTCTGTCTAGTCAATTAATTCGAGCGTCCTAATATCTCTTCGTCCCTCCTTCTCGATATCCTTCCCCTCTTTTACTTTATCTTCCTTTTTCTCTTGCTAGTTCATTTTCTCTTTCTCCACTCTCTCTCTAGAGTTCTCTTTATAAATTTGCATATAAATTTACCTGCGGCGCAACGTTCCTCCCGAGTCCCCAGTGGCACGCATCCAGGATGACAGTCAGTGGAGTGAAGAGGAAGTGAAGCAATTCGGGTGCGTTCGGCTCGTGAATGTGATTCTTCAGTTTCGCCTACAATAAGCAAATTTGCTTATACCACTTTAAATGGTGAGCTTAAATATCATTGAAGGCAGTTGTTGTAATTATCAGCATATGTAAGTCTAATCGAGAGTACAAAAAAGAGTATGGTATTAAGAAGTGAAGGAAGACTGACGAGTAGATTGAAGCTGAGCTTGAACTTCCTGAGAATGTCGACGAATTCGGTCTCATTCGGGACTCGTGATCTCATGTAGAGAATGCCGTGGGGGTCGGTGGGCGGAGGAGCCGCTCGCTTGTCGCGGCGGTTCGCCGTTCTCAAACAAACTATTCAGTCAAGAACCACGCGACTCTGATAAATTTATATACATATGTATATGTACATGCATATCCATGTAAGTATGTACATGAGTAATGGTAATTATGCATTTATGAAATATTTGTTTTTGGGTGCTGTTTTGCGCAAAGAAAATTTTTTATGATCACGAGAAAGTAAAATTTCGTTTAAAAGGGATAAAATAGTAGCGGGCAGACCTGTACCGTCTGGACTGGACTTCGATTTCTCTCTGAGCGATGGCCGCCGCTTGGATTCGAGCCACGAATCGTTCAATGTCATCGAAGCAGCGGTTCAGAGTATTCTCAATACAGTATGTTATTATTCAAAGTAGACTTATAGTTGTGAGAAAGAACAGTCTAGCAAGATTGCAATAAGAGGCGCGAAAAAGACTGACAACATCTCTTTCGAACATTTCGCTCGATTCCGAACTGATGGAGGCGTCGTCCCCTGCGGGCGGATAAGGAAAGGCTGAAAGATCATGAGGTCAGAGAGAAAGAAGAGAGAGAGAGAGAGAGAGAGAGAGAGAGAGAGAGAGAAAGAGAGAAAGAGAGGGAGAGGGAGAGAGCAAAGAAGAATGAGAGAGATAGAGAAAGAGAGAAAGGAGGACACAATTAGACTGTGAATATGCACTCTATTCTAGCCGCCATCTAATTGTCATTAGAAAGCATTCGCCGAAATGCGTGGCTTTTCATAGATTATGAATAATGAGATGAGTAGATGTAGAATGTGCAGGTGGGAGTGCGGCTAATAAGAAGATTTGAGCTTCTCTCGGTCCCTTTTCCTCTCTTTCCTCCTTATCTTCTGGCGCCGAACTGACGCCATTTCTGGCATAAAAGTGGGGTGGAAATGAGAAGGAAGGAAAGTCGTGGAGAAGAGAGAAAGACAAGGAATGCGAGAGGGTAAACAGCAGAAGAATGACGAAGGGATCAGAGGGCGAAGGGACGACGGAAGTGACGTCACGATGGATGGCTCTCTCTACATTCTTACATTCCTGTCAGGGGATGGGTGCCTGGTCATAACACCGCATGCAAAAAAGAGGTCAAGAACCGCGCTTCTGACTCAGGATGAGAGCGGAAGGCATGAGAAGCAGAGATATGTACATACAGAGATAGAGAGAAAAAGAGAGGGACAAAGCGAGGGGGACGTAGAGAGAGAGAGAGAGAGGAGAGAGAGAGTAAGAGCATTTAGAATCAAAAAGCTAGCTAATTCCTCACGAGATCCATAAAAAAAACTATCACACGAGGTCTTTGTGCTACAATTTATGGCGAGAAGATGCGCCTTAGCCACAAATTCTTTCTCTCTTTCAGCCTGCCTAGCCGTCTCCAGCTTTCCCAGTCTCTCTCCATCCCGTGAACAGAAGCCGCCAAGGGGAGATAATCTCTGCCGGAATGATTGAAGTTGCGCCTGCCAAGCGACAATCTCATAGCCAATCTCCCCTCTTATCACTGATAAGGAAAACGCTCAGCTCGCGAATTTCCGTTCATCTTCGGCGCGTGCGTACAATTCGACAGATCAAGATACATAAGAAAAAAGAAGCAAGATGATATGTACATAAGAAAAAGAGCAATAAATACGAGAGGATCTCTGACCGTGCTGCGAGTACTGGTGATATCCATTGCTCGCGAAGGCGGCGTTGCTCCTTCTGCCCGGCCGGACCTCTCGAAATGCTCCGCGGATGTACTTCTGCAGATCCTCCGCCACTTCCGTCGCTGCTACTCGATTGCACTGGAAGATGTGCATCTCAGTGGGCGTGGCCTGAGGGGAGGAGCCTCTTCTGGCCCCGCCCCTCGCGTCCTCGTTCACGACGAAGAGCAGCATGTTGTTGTACTGCTCCCGAGGGTCGTTCGAGGTGTGCGCCGTTGGCTTCTCGATCAATTCCATTGGGAAGGCTTCCACCAATTCCTGAAGTCGATAAGGAATGAGAGAGAGAAGAGAGGGAGAAAGAGAGTGAGAAGGAGAGAGAAAGAGAGAGATAGAGAAAGAGAGATGCACCCCGTTGTCATCCTCGACGGCGACTTGATTCGGCCTGAGTCTGAGCACCATTGGCTGTGCCCAGATGGCTGACTTCTTCTCCATGTCCTTGAGCTTGCGCACTCCATCGGAGGGATTGACGAGGCCGTACTGGCGGCCGACCTGGAAACGGACACTCACTCAAGAACTATTCGTGCAATAAGATAGAACACAAATGTTCAAACTTTCGCTACAAAATGAACTAGAAGGTATACGAATAAGAAAAAAAAGACGAACAGCAAAAGTGGCAAGATGCTCGACGGAATAGGAGGGAGTCGACTCTTCCACTCCGCGTGAACGCGCTAAATCACTTATTTTTTTTATGCATTTCCATTTTTAAATAGGGCTTTCTCGAAAAAAAATAATGTCGAGAGTAAATAGAGAGAAGAAAACGATCAAGGATAGAAATAAAGAAATAAACGGACGCGTAGAAGGGGGAGGGGGAGCCATGAATGCCTGCTGAGGGGGAGGCGGATGGTGGAATCCGTTGGGAGGACGATGCTGGAGAGGGGGCGGGTGGTGTCCGGGCGAGGGCGCGGAGGAGCGGGAAGCACCAGAAGAGGAGTAGTAGTAGCCGGATGGCGCTGGCGGGTACTCCCGGCTGCCGGAGGAGCCTGGCGGCCTGGCAAGGGAAGACGCTCATTATCACTTGATTGACAGAGTCTTCGCCAGTATCAATTCTGCTGTCCCCACACAGACAACGGGCTATTATTAGTAGCCGTGGAAGGGGAAAACATGATAAGGCTCAACACGAAACTCACCCCCACTTTACAGAGTATGAAATTCACAACCCGCGTAAAATTATCATAGAGACTTCGTAAAAGGCATCTTACACAGAGTCCTGGCGGCGAGGAAGAAGTTGGTGATAAAAAGGTAGGAAAGTGTAAAATTGCCGTGGTGCCACTACTAGAAAAAAAGAGCGTTTGCGACGACTTGTTCATTAGATAAGCTGATCGCAGTCGGTGTATAAAAAAGGAAAAAAAGGAAACTAAAGATTGTAATGTGTTGAGAGAGAAGGAATTAATTTGATGTGCGAACTCTCTTGCTCTCTTCCCCTCTCTCTCTCTCTCTCTCTCTCTCTCTCTCTCTCCCTCGCTCGCTTTCCATCTTTCTCACTCTCTCTCTCCTCTTCTCTCGCTTTCTCTCTCTCTCTCATTTACCTTCTGATCCATCTTTTCCGAATATCTCTGGGCGGAAGCACGGAAATGGTCAAACCGGGCAGAGGCATTCATACAAGCCGATGTGAAGAGAGAGACAGAAGAAACGAGAATATTTAGGAAGAGAGAGAGAAAAAAAAGAGAAAGATAAAGAAAGAGAAAGAGAGAGAGAGAGGGAGAGAGAGCGAGAGAGCGAGAGAGAGAGAGAGTTGACGGAAGGAGAAAGCAAATCCTCTGCGTACGAGCAACTCCCAAACGAGAATCGTGCGCCTTTTTTCTCTGCGTTATACCATCTAAGGCATATACTCGCGATCTCTCTCTCTCTCTCTCAATCTATCACTCTCACCTTCTCTTTTACTCTCTCTCTAATTTTTTTTACTCTCTTTCTTTCTATTTTTTCATTCTGTCTACCTCTACCTCTCTCTCCCTCCCTTTTCCACTCTCACGATCTCATCGCACTCTGTCACCATTAGAGGCAGTCTCCCTGATCGAGAAAGGAAGTCGCCTTAAAGGCGACAATTGGTGCAAGTTCGTAATCAAAGTGGGAAATGTAGATTGATGAGCTTCAAGATAGAAATACGGTGAAGAGAGAGAGAGAGAGAGAGAGAGAGAGCGAGAGAGAGAGAGAGAGACAGAGAGTGATAGAAAGGAGGATAAAAGGTGGGTTCAAGAGAACATATTGGAATGAATTGAATATAGATCTGTGCTTCTAAATGACTGACTGTAAAAATCGCTAGAATTCTGAAAAGTGTTGAATGATTGGCGGCACGAAAAGTTTCCTGCCACTGGAAGAGTGGTGTGATTGGTGAGAACGACATGCTGAGGGCATTCTGCCCTCAGAGCTCTCTCCGCTCCCTCTCCCTCTCTCTCTCTGTCTGTCTCTCTCTCCGTCTCTCTCTCTCTCTGTCTCTTTCTCTCTCTGTCTCTTCTTTCTCCGCACACCTGGACACTCTCTCTTTCCACTTAGACTATTTTGTATTTTCTCTGGCTCTCTCACTCGCAATCGCCTTGGGCCTACTTGCTCAAGCGCCAGCCGTGCTTTCCGCCGTCTGTGTCTTTCTCTTCCGAAGCAAACATTGTTGCGCAGCCACTGAGAGAATGTGCGCAGGGAAGACAGAGAGCAGAGAGAGAGAGAGAATAAGAGAGAGAGAGAGAGAGAGAGAGAGCGGAAGAGAAAGATGAGGCAGAAAATGGAGGCGAGAAAAAAGTGAAGTGTGGACAGCATCAGATGCTGCAGACACTGGAAGGCAGCTTATCCAAGGGATAGAGGAGAGAGTGGAAAGGAGAAGCGAGGCAGAGAAGCAGAGAGAGAAAAGCGTAGATCAGCGGGTAGTGAAGAGAGAAAGAGGCAGCAAAGGGACAGTAAGACAGATAGAGACAGAGAGAAAAGTGAGGGCGAGAGAGAAGGAGAAAAAACACAAAGCCAAAACGAAAAAGAGGGCAACAGCGAAAGTGAAAGAGATAAAGAAAACAGAAGGCGCTGATGAGAACGAACGGAAAAGAAGAAAAAGGAGCAGTTCAGCTAGAGCTATTGCTCTTTCAGCTATTGCCCTTGAGCAGATTATGAAGAAAGAGACAAAAGGGGAATGCTAGAGACAGAGGAAGAGAGAGGGGCAGAGAGAAAGAGAGAGTAGAAAGAAGCAAGTAGAGAAATCGAGAGAGATGGAAAGAGAGAAAGCCAGTAAGACGCCAAAGAAAGGGTGAAGCAGAAAAGTGGAAAGAGAGGCAAGAGAAAGTGAAGATAAGCGGGAACGAAGACAAAGAAAACCGCAACAAGTGCAAAAAGAGACTAATAACGTTTGTGTAGCCAATTCGTAGAAGGGAAAGTGAAGGTCTGCATTTCTTTCTCCCACTCTCTCACTCTCTCATCTCCCCCTCTCTCTCTCCCTCCCTCTCTCTCTCTCTCTCTCTCTCTCTCTTCTTACTATAGGCTGTTCACCTCAAATATGCCGACCTCTCAATAATTCATAAGGCAGATTGATTGCACGCTTAATACATGAAATGCCTTTCTGCAGGAGGGCAGACTCGCTACGCAGGAAGCGGCGGAAGGGATTGAAGCAAGACCAATCGGAAACACTTGGAGAGAGAGAGGGGAGAGAGATAAGAGAGAGAGAATGGAGAGAGGTAAGAGAGAGAGAGACAGAGAGAGAGGGAGTGGGGTGAGGGGAGAGGAGGGAGAGTAGACAGAGAGGAGAGACAAATATGATAGTGAGATAGTAGAGAGTGAGAGTGAGAAGAGAGAACTTGAAATGAATAGATGGCAAAATCCACAAGACATGTATAGTCGTCTTGAAGGCGCCTCGATACTTGAAGAGTTGGCGACCGTGATAAGCATGATAAGATGTTAGCAGTAGGGAGGAAGACACGAGAAGGAGGCAGAGAAAACGACAGCGCGAAAGAAAGAGAATAGAGAGAGAGAGAGAGAGAGCAGAAGTGAAGATGAGAAAGGTGAACTAACAGCGAGAGAAGGTATTAAACGAGATGAAAATAGCACTGAATCGAAGAGAGAAGACGGGAACTAGAACGATTTGATAAGAGAGTAGGTAAGGTCTTGCGGCAAAAAGGATAAACAAGCAGAGCCAGATAGAGATCATAAGGGATCAGGGAATTCAGAAAGGTCTAAGAGAGCGAATTAACATTTAAGACGCAAAGCAAAAACTTGCAAGAAAAATAAATAATATAAGAGGAAAAATACGTTCCAGCACATCCAAAATTTCACATAAAGGTCAAACTAGTTAATATTTATGAAGATATAAAAATAGAGATCTCGCATGATATCTTTTACATGCAGTGCCAGTCTCACAATCTGGTGTGGCGACTAATCAACTTG
>CALZFC010000329.1:0-187500 GCA_945643635.1 Allodiplogaster sudhausi | reverse complement strand
GCCCTCTGAAAAGGCGCAGCACACCCCTGCTGCCCACTCTGGCCAAACATGGAGTGGGCGAGATCACTCTCTTGGTCAGGTAAGAGAGCGAGAGTATAAATATGTATGCAGAAAAGGGAGAGGGAAAACACTGAGAGAGAGAGAGAGGAGAGAGAGAGGGAGGGAGAGAGGGAGAGAGATAGAGGTAGAGAGTCAGCTTCGTTCGAGAAGAGTCCGAAAAGAAAGCGAGAAATAGAGATAGTGTAGTGAGTGGATAAACAGAGAGAGAATGCACGTGGCTGCAAGCTTTTCCCCGTTTGAGGAGCTGCCCACGCACCGGCTAGATGGATATCTTCAGAGGAAGAGGAGCATATTCATCCTCGCTAACTTACTCGAGTACGTAAAAGATATCAAGAGAAAAGAAACTAATAGCCGGCAGTGAAGCACTGAGAAGGGAAAAGAAATTGGAAGACAAGCAAAGGATGGCAGGGAAAGATTTCTAAGACTACGAATATGTTTAGAGGGGAGATGAATCAGCCAAGAGCACAAAAAAGTCATTGGGAGGAAACATGTGTGAGGGCGAGAGAGAGAGAGAGAGAGAGAGAGAGATAGAGAGAGAGAGGAGAGAGGGAAGTTCCATCTCGCTCTCTCATGATCCCATTCTGGGAATGAAGTTGCAGAGTGCGCCAACTGCAGTGGCGTGCGCCCGATCGCATTCTCAGACCGTAAAAGAACAAGGTGGGAGAGGGGCTAAATGGACGGTTGCAGGGTGGGGAATCCAGGAAGCGAGAACGAGAGGATGTGAGAGGGTATCCACAGAGTGAGAGATTATGAGAGTATGTGAGAGATTATCCAAGGGAAAGGGGGGGGAGAGATGAGAGGGATACAAAGCATTTAAACAGGTATAAAAAAATCCAGAGGAAGGGACACAAAGAATCCTCAAAAAGTGATTTTGGTGTTTCAAATAAAGAATGGAGCAGCCGCCTGTTCAGAGGAGAATCTTCTGCTACTCTCAACATTCAATTCATCCTCTCACGCTTTTCCTTGTACAGTGCTTCTCATACTCGACATCTCTTTCTCTCTCTTTCTCTCTCTATCTCTCTCTCTCTCTATCTATTTCTTCTTTCTCCCTCGTTCTCTCTCTCACCTTTTTCCTGAAACCTCTCTTCACTCGTTCTATCTCTCCCTCTCTCTCTCTCTGTCTCTCTGATTAGCGTAGAGTCCCTCTCATCTGCTTCTCTGGCCCTTCTCGACTCTTGAGATGCGGCTCTTTCGAATAAAGAGGAAAAGAAGAGTACCGTTCAATGAAGGGGCCCGGTATGGAAGCAGGTAAGGAGAGCGAAGAGAGAAAAGAAAAAGACAATGGGAAGATGAGAGACATAGAGAAAAGTAACAGGCGACCGGGAGAGAAACGAGGTCGGGAACACCAAATTGAACTGCGCAGAGGGAGAACGAGAGAGAGAGAGAGAGAGAGAGAGAGAGAGAGAGAGAATTCCTTCTTGATCGCTCTCGGTGGAAGCAGCGAATCGCTTTTAGAGATCCACTGGAGAAGGAATCTGTCTCTAGCCAATGGAAGGGATCATTTTGTAGCAGACCGAGAATGGAAGGGGAAGCGAGAATCATCACGAATTTGATGCTACAGAAAAGGAACAACGAAGTACAGAAGGGACTATAATTGTTGGTTATTCTGGAAGAATTTTGAGCCGTCTCTTGGACAAAGGTCCTCAAATAATATTCCAAGAAGACATTACTACGAGGGGTTGATGTATAACAAATTGCAAAACAAAAATGCGCATATATGATATATCCAGTAAAAAAAAGGTTGACAGCAAATATTCGTACTGGTGAGGAGGAGGAAAAGAAGCATAAAGGAGCAACAGTGCGATATGGAAGAGCGGAGATGGGAAACGGTAGTGAAAGGGATAAGACATGTTTATCTCTTCGTCATAGAGTCGGAAGGAGAAAGAGAACGAGGTACAGGGAGAGGGGAGATGGAGAAAGAAAGAGAGAGAGAGAGAGAGAGAGAGAGAGAGAGAGAGAAAGAGAGAAAGAGAGGTAATATTTGAAGAAAGAGATGCGCGAAGAGCAAGGACTCTGACAACGAAAAGTGATAACAGATGTGGAGTCAGAGAAGTCATAGATTAGTTGAGAGGGAGAGAGAGAGAGGAGAGGAGAGAGAGAGAGGAGAGGAGAGAGAAAGAGGAGAGAGAGAGGAGAGAGAGAGAGAGAGAGAGAGGAGAGAGAATTACACCAGTGAAACTTCACCGCTATGTTCGAGAAGTGACCACAGAATTGGAGGATATAGACGAATTAGGAGAGAGATAGAGAAGTTAAGAGAAGACAGAACAAGAGAGACAAAAGATAAAAGGGAGAAAGAGAAAGAGAAAGAGAGAGAGAGCGAAGATAATTGGGAGAGAGATGAGAAATAGAGAGATAAGTGCTTGTTTGACCAGCGGAAGAGTGGGGGCAAGTCAGTGATTGGCTGGGTTGAGCGGTTGGTGAGATAAGAAGAATAAGAGAGGGAGGAGGTGGCCGACTGGATGGGGACAGAGATGATAAACACTCCTGCAAATGATGGGACGATTCCGCGCACTCCTCTGACGAAGGGAAGGACACGACTACAATCACTCCTCGCGAGACATTGGGGATATGCGCAAACCGATGAATACTATTTACTAACTTTTCTCTGAAATTTTGGAGCGATAACATTCTCAAACGCCCTCTATTAATGATTTTCGTTCTTCCTCTCTTTCTCTCCATCTCTCTCTCTCTCGCGGCACTTTGACACCAATTTATCTTATCTTACGGCAAGAGGCGGATTTTACAGGGATGTTCGGCACGAAAGTGAATATCCGCGTGTGGTACAATAACCAATGATAACTGTAAAACATGTCCACGAGACGAGTGAATAACAGAAGGAACGTGTGTGCGAGCGTGTGAGAGAGGTGGGAGAAACAGAGAGAGAAAGGTAGAAGTTGAGAGAATGAGTGGAAGAGTGAGAGAGATAGTGTGAGATAGAGCAAGAGCAAGAGAGAGAGAGAGAGAGAGAGAGAGGGGGAGAGAGAGAGGGAGAGAGAGAGGGAGGAGAGAGAGCGAATGACGAGAAAGAAAGAGGGCGAGAGACCAGAAAGGAATATCTAAAAGGCCAAAACATTAGTTGAACAAGATAAGTAACATGAACAAAAAAAAGGGAAAAATACCAGTCTACTTTAAGGAAGTTCTTCGGGGCCATTTCACATAACTAAAATGGTACAAAACAGGGTAACTGAAAAGAATGAAGATTTGAAAGGGTGAAAGGGTACGCCAAAAGGAGGGAGGATATAAGGACCCACTTTTTGTGCACTTGTGGTTTGGTTTGTCAGAATAAAAGATGGTCTGGATGAAGAATGTTCGCATTCTCAATGGTGGAAGAAGCAAAAGTAAGGAGAGAAAGACTGGGGAAAACTCTCTCACACTCCCTTTTACAACTCTGCACTCTCCGTCTCTCTCTCTCTCTCCCTTTCCTCACTTAGGGTAGTCAGCCTATGCTCGAACTGCGCGTGCGCGTACAGTGGCTGACTTGCACGTCAGCCGCTTCCTCTCTCCTTATGTCTACATCTTTCTCTCTTTCACTGCCTCTCTCCTCTTTTCTTCTTCAATCTCCCTCTCTTTCTCTCTCTGGCCACCTCGCTGAACATCTGTCTCTTCCCCCTCGCACTCCAGCACCCTCTCTGTCTCTGCCTCTCTCTCACCTCAATGCTATTTCTTCTGCTGTAGCCCCCAAGCATACCTGGCCGACACGGTCGATGCTGGACGGTACAGATCGGTTGGGGAATCGCGGAAGATGCGAGAGAGTGTGCGATCTGAAGAGTGTGGCAGACAGCGAGAGTGCGGAGAGGGAAGAGAGGGGCTGAGAGGGGGGGGAAGGGGGTGCTGGTGGTCACTTTGGGAGGGAGCGACTTTCTCTAGCACGCGCACCGATTGTCAGTTCTTTGTAGGCAGACGGGCAGGAACAACAGCTGAAGAAAGCAGATCGTCACATCTTCTCTAAATCACTTAAAATACCATGATAACCCCGTTTAAGTAATTAGTTTCTTAGAATGTCAACGGCCTGAACGGAAGAGAGGACTGCAAGAAAGAAGCCGATAACCATGTGAAATGAAAGTCGTCTTCAAAATTAACATACTGTGTAGCTGTTGTGTCATTGAACAAAACAGCAGATAAATAAGCTTCATTAGAAAAGAATACCGTCAACAATGGAAATAAAAAAGAATGGAATATTATTCTTGCATAAAATGGAAGCAATAACATGCAGAGGAATTTGGTGCGGGTGAGCGAGGAAGGAGTTGCAAAAGACTTCATAAACAAAAGAAATCTCCTTCCATGATATACGGCTACTGACAAATAGTGTCAATTAAGTGGAAATCATTGCCGAAAAGAGTATACCAGTTTAAGAGATTTCTCACCAAAATGGTATAAAGAATGGCCATGAAGTGATGAAAGAAGACATGCCATTGACAAGGAATAGAAGGTGAGGAGGGCAGAACAATAGGAATGATAAAATTCGACCTTGCAAGAATCAGACAACTTCTCTCCGACCATAACCCGCAACATTCATGCGGGGCTCCCCCGCTCTCAAGCCTTGGGGTCACATCCGATCAGAGCGAGGATGCGACTCATCACAGTCGTCTGCAGACCAAGGCGCTCTGCTTGCTGATTCACCTGCAAAAACGTATCAGAAAAAAGTACGGAACTTAGTAGTAACCTAGTATTCATTATGTTTTCATCATCATACGAGCAAAATGGGTCTTTACTGACCAATTTAATACTTTTAAAAACCAACCTACAAACCCTTCAAAACTTTGTTTATCTAGAATAATTTCGCTGTAGGAAAAAAAAACTAAACCGAACCTTGGCACGGAAGTTGCGGAGACGAGTGCTGGCATGGGCGAGAACAAAGAGAAGAGGAACGAGCAAGGAGAATAGAAGCACGAGAACCGACTGAAAGCATCACTTTTTCTGTTTAATTAATCATTTATAATTGAGAAGTCTTCAGGTTAATCTTGATGTAAACAACCGATCAATTGCCTTATAACCTGAATGGTGTAAATGAAGAAATAGAATGAGACGACAATGGCACTAAGAGTCACGAGAGGATGGTCACGGCGAGTCTGCAAAACGACTACTTTCCATCTTGGCCTAGCCAATCAAATACCATTAGCATGTTACGGTATTTTGATTTATAAAAAGAGTGCAAATAAAAGAAAACTTTACAGATGAATTGTTTCTTATGCCAGAATTTCCGTTGATAAGCTTGCGAACCTGGATGAACATGGAGTTTGGCGACAGAGCAAAGTAACCCGTTGCACCGATCGCGCCCAGAGCACAGAAACCTATGCAAGTCAATGTTTTGACGTCTTTTTTCATATATCATTTACAAGGCAATATTGAGAAACTTACAAATTCGTTATGCACTTACACTTCTTCCCTCAATGAATATCACCCACTATCTTCTGTTGTTATTTCCAAAGCGTGCTCTTCAATAAAGACTATTTCCACATCCTTCGCGAGCAATGATCGATAAGCTTACCGATAACGAAATCGCGTGCATTGAAGAGCGAGAAGAGAAGGAAGACAGCGAGGATGAAGACGAAGTAGTTGGTCTGGTAGTAGAGGAGATTCGAGATGATGCGGTTGTTCCAGCGGGCCAAGTCATTCAGGGGAGGCTGCTGGAAGTGAGGAGGAATCATAGTAAAAGGAAAGAAAGATTCAAGAAAACATTCTCTAAAGAAATTATGGTGTTTGTGTTTTTCTTATACCTCCATCTTGAATCACTATATACACTAGTTTAATCGCTAATATCTATATTTATATGTTATGCTATCACCACAACATACTATCTTCATTGAACAATCTTTATCTGTTGTGTTTAATCATTAATGCCTTTCATTTAGACAAGTCATCTTTTGAGTAGTTATAAAAATGTTATGCCTAGTGGTTTTCGAGTTGAACTCTAAGAGAGAATACGCAATGAACCTCAAAGCGAGCCTTGTCAAGCACGAAATCGTCGACTGTTCTGAAGAGAGAAAAATTCAATTTTGGGCAAGATCAAATTTTCCACATTATGAGGCCAGCACGAAAGAATGGCTAACCTTATCTTCGGAAGCTCGACTCCGTTAAACTGAAAGGCGACTCCATCAAGAGGAGAAGAGGACGCATCTCCAGAGGCCATTCTTGCAAGGTTCTTGTCAATCTGGAAGTGATCTTGCACGCGCGCTTTCAACCTCTTCAATGGTAAACAAAACAGTTTCAACGACGCGATTATCAGTACTCCAAGGAGACTTCGTTGTTTACTGAATGAGGAGGTCCTAGAAAGAGCGGGAATAAGAACAGAAGCACAAGCGCGGGCACATCAGCCTGCCAATCGATTGAGAAACAACAGAAAGATCGGGCCGCTACTAGGTCAGAGGCGGGGCATCCTCAATATTACTAGCTTCCTTGCGCAATTTCATCTTTTTCATCGTGACACTTCCTTGACATCTCGCCACATATTAAACCCTTAAACTAAAATCAACAGAATTTTAAGCAGACATCCACAAATAGTGATGGACTTCTTAATCCTAGTATTCCCGTATAGCTTCTCTAAACAGAAGTACGCTTGCCGGACAGCTGCCAACTCTCTTCCCTCCTTCCTAAAAAAAAATACGCTACACACTTTGAAATGAGAGCCATCGCCAACAGATGTGAAACGAAGCGAAATAAGAAGACTGGAATGAATGGTGGGTTGAATTCGTACAAATGGAGGAACACAATGAAACGGAAGATATTTATAGAATTTGGATAAATATTCTCGTTAATTCGGGAAACTTGTGCATACGTGCATGGAAAAGGGCGAGAAGTGCCACGTCAGATGGCGTTCACAAAATTTTGTTTAAAGCAATAGTTATTTCTATCCGATACTGTGAGCAAGCACTGCCATGGCCGACAGGATATCGCTTCAGAAGAAAAAGAGCTAAATAAATTAGTTACTAGACTGGTATCAAGAACAAAACTATATTTGACCGTACAAAAGCTAGCGAAATGGTGCGCGTAGAAATTTAAATTTCAGAAAATATATAGTGCGAAGTACAGTATGCAGTCGTGAAATGTCAATTCATTGGGACAGAATTTGTGCTACACAGTTGACAAGTGGTAGAACTACGCGCTGATGCTAGGATTCCCAGATTTTAGACAGTTCTACTAAAGTACGGCATATTTACTAGAATATGTTTTTGACACGGTGCACGGAATTTTTTTTAAGAATTATATATGACAAGGTCAGATGTATCATGCATCGAGGTTAGTTGCTTACCCGCTTAGAGAATGGTTAGTTTGCAATGGGTGTAAGAACTCCGGGAAACGCCTGAGTCTAGGTGCTGTCTCTGTGTCTCTTTTTAACTCTCGCTCTCTCATTAAGAAGCTGTCTCATTTGCATGTTTTTTTCTCTCTATAGACCTAACATGTTGCTGTATGCAAAACCTGGCTTAATTCTAATATTCTTGATTCTGAAATAGTTGCAAACCTTCCTCTGTATCAGCACCAATTAAAGTTATTGAGCGTTGAATTCGTCTGAAGCTTGTATGGTGGTCTGATATGCATCACATTGTGCCTCCACAGCAGCACGGTTTTTGCTCTCGTCGCTCTGTCGAAACTAACCATTTAATGGCTACAAATGTTGGTTTACTGCGTCCTAAGACTCAGTGCGAAGCGGGTGGGCGCTAATACACTGGCTGAACGCCGTGACTTACTTATAAAGCCCACAGCTTCAAATAAAATATAGAAACTTGCTGAACCCGACAGTATTGCTGTGGAATGGGTACGGTAGCACCCGGTCCGAGATCATTGTGGCAAACTTTTGCCTACATGTGAAAAAGCGAGCAGTTGCTTCGCACTACAATAGCAACAACTTAGCAGGATTTTTTTAGCAGTTCAACCCTTACACTTTTCAACTGCTAATGCATTTTGTCACTGCTAGTGGACTGCTTTCCGTATTTGTAACTGCGTAGCAACTGCTCGCTTTTTTCCCGAATACTGCGGACTCTAAATGTAGGATCCGAAACACACTGATTACTGCGATTCCTCTAGCATGTTAAACGTATCGTTTACTCCGTAGGTTGTTATATAGAAATCAACATTTGAAATTTACCAAACTATAAAAAAAGAAAACATATATGTTTGTATGTATGGAACATCACCTTATTCTATTAAAAATTATAAATGTATATCCATGGATAAAATGGTAAAAGGCACCGGTTAGATGAGCAGAAGTCCACCTCTTCTATGTACTGGAGTTAAGAGTGGACACCATACGTGAACAGTCATGCAGATATGCAAAGCGAAGAGAGAACTGGCCAGGCGAGCAAGACAAACTTCGGTTGCCTGTCATCACGCAAAGTCAACATTACTTTGAAATATAAAGATTAACTCACAAGGTGAAGGAGATTGTGAAATTTGAGTGGTCTAGGGGCGCTTGCTGATTTCCTTACTCTAGTCTTATGAAACCCTTCAAATTAATAAGTACTCATTAATATTTGCTCATGAAGTTGGTAAATCCGAGACTTGGCTTCCTAATTAACCTACAAAATGTTTTAACAGTATACCCAGCATGCAAACTGCGCTGTGCTGGCATCCACTCCAATGATACTACAAAAAAAATCCCAGTGCATTGTAAGAAAGGGAGCAATGCACAGCATCGTAATAAAAAAGCTGTTAGTAAGAGAGCAAAGATCACGAGTGGATGGAAAGGAGATAAGCGAAGTGATGTGGAGGGAAGAAGAGAATCTGCAGGAAGGGACCACTCCAGAGACTCAAGCAACTCTGCATACAATTTAGTCGAGCCCGCATTTCAGAAACACAAACAAGAAGTGGCCATCTTGAAAGGCCTTAGGCATCACATAGGAAGACATGTCACGGAGTGCAATATTATCATTTAAATGACACCACTTAAATCTTCTGGGCCTCGTGGAGCCTTCGGTTCCTCAGGATAATCTGAAACAACATGATGCCAATTGAATATATACTCTCCGCGTTGACAAAAAGCAATACCATAGGCAAAAAAAGATATTGTGATCAAAAGCAAGAACTTAGATAATAAGAACCTGGTATACTTGTTCCCTCTTCATCGTCGTTCTCGTCATTCTTATCTGTTACTTTGTTCCCGTTGGCTAATGGTGCCTGAATAGCCTCAGTATTACACAATCCAATGATAAGGAGGTTGAATAATAATAAAGTACTGTTTCCACTCCCGTGCTATTTGTGACACTGATATCCATAAAATATATTTACATGATCATTGTGAGAATGATTGTGTTCCTGACCGGAGGAGCGACGAAGGCGGGAGGAGAAGGAAGAAGAGGAGCTTCCAAGTTGATGACCTGGCCATCGTTGGCTCCTCCACATCTGCTGTCTATGCTCACCCTCTCCATGGCCCCCAGGGGAGCGGGCATTCCCAATGCGTGGCGGCAGTACTGGCCTATGCAGCGGTGCACGAACTGGTACTGATCCTGTAACCATCGAAGCTTGTGCAACTAAATCGCACAGAACAGTTCTTCGATATCAAAACTGATGCCAGATCCACATCTGTTACCTGCGTCTGAACCATGGATGAGCGCTGCTTCCGGAGTGTCATGACCAAAGAGAAAATGTCGAGGTCGTAAGCGAGGTTCTGCTTTATCAGCTCTCGGACATAGTTGACGGCGATGATTGTGCCTGTTCGGCCAACGCCAGCGCTGAAACAGAAGATTGATTAAAAGGAAAGAGATAGCTATCGAACCTGCAGTGAACGAGCACGGGATGCGAGGGATGCTCGGCTGCCAGCTCAGCCAACCGGTCGATCATATTCAGCAGTTGCGTGTCTCCCGTTGGGCAGCCGTGGTCTGGCCACTCTCTGCAAGGACACACATAACAGAGGAAATGTCGTAAGTCATGGTTTTAAAAAAAATCTTAAAGAAAAAACAAAGTAGGATTCCACAAAAAAAAACATTAATTTGTAAATTGGGCTATTTTGAAATTAAAAAAAGAGCGAATAACATTGCTATCTTCTTAACCTGTAATGCAGCTGATGAATGAGTTGCTTACTTCCAGCAGAAATTCCGCTTTCAATAGAAGCCACCTTGGATATTCTCTGCATGCTCAAACTCCTCAGTATGTACTCATCGTCATCAAATCTAAACATGTTATTTTGTTGTGAAAGGGACAGTGGTATTACAGAATAGTAGTACCAAATATATCAAACCACAGAGCGAAAAACGTACGTTTCTTCCTTTTCAAGAGTGACTTCATAATCACCGTATATTTCAGTTGCACCAATATGCTCTGGCCAGTACCTCTCGCACTTCACCTGAAAATCACGACCATATTATTTTCGGCACATCTGCCCATAAAATTGCAAACGATGGTGAATCAATTGTGGGAAAAAAATTTTGCAGCGGGGAAAACGGGCGAGATATACGCCTGGAGCGAGGAAGATATCTCCTCTCCAACTGCAATTGCAAGACTCACCTTGCTCATTTCGATAAGCTTGCACAGCATGACAATGAGTTGCACGCCTTGCTCATCCACCATCTGCCAGAAGTCTTCGAGGGTCGATGGGAGCGGTGCCTGAATAATTCCACGTTCAAAAATACACTAGGTTGCGCAAAACTGTGGATATAAAGACAGCACAAATATTGCGATAACCTCCTAGGAACCACTCAAAGTAATAACAGTAGTGAAAAAGAAAAGAATCGTAACCTGCGCAGCAATGAACTTTGTCTTCCCTCTCGGTAGTTCGATATGGGAAGCATTGATATATCCGTCGTCATTCTCCGTGTCTTCAGTTCCATTAACAAGTTGCACTCTATTCGAGTCATCTGTCAAAAAGATATTCTTACAATTGAATAAAATGATCATGTTTTAGTCCATTTGCTGAATAATCTAAAGTAAACCAAAACTGATGCTAACAGGGTAGAATATCTCGATATCTGTTGCGAATGTAGTGGGCAGGATGAGACGATGTCATGCAAGTGTACGCTTCTTGAGTTCGTAAAGACTCTTGTGCCATTCGAATATCCTACAATACTCGATTTTGCACCCATGCTATGTTATTCATGACTTCACCTCGGCATATATCTTCATGAGAATTTATTATGTTGATGAACCTCGAATAAAAATATATAATAAATGAAAACCTTACCATAAACCTTCGCATGTAATCGATGGGTGCAGTTTTGCATTCTGTTTCAATGAAAGAAGTCATCCATCTTCGCTGCCGTTCTTCAGCTGCTGCAACGTAAATATCTTGTTTGCATTTTATCGTTTGTATATCGAAGGAATCTAAACGATTACAAGCTTGTTTATTTATACACCATTTTTTTCTATCAGAAGGTACATGTGTACAAGACACATTATTTATTAATCCCTTGACATGCAAGATTATCCAATAATCCGACAATTTTTGTGTTTTCCCAAGAGTTGATGGAAATGGACTTGAGAGAGAAGAGAAACAGGAAAAAAAGTCTAACAGTGGGGTTCATCCTCCTTAGATGCTGAAGATGTATCATTTCCAGGTGTGGTTGAGTCAGCCGAAGCCAAGGAAACTGCGCTGACCTTCAAAGAGAAACAAATATTTGCAAACATTTTCCACAATTGCTATGCGCACTGCACAGTAAAACATAATCTGAGGAGTCACGTGAGGCATGCTACATAGTACAAGCTGATATTACCATTTTGCGACCTACATTTTCTTGTTTCAATTTGTCTAAAATCCATTTAAGAGAACTGTACTCTACCGGTTCGACGGTCTTGGGCTTCGTTGTGATGAGGACGGGGAGTGGGGGTGGAGGGGCGGAAGGTTCGGGAGGGATGGCCGTGGTCGCCGAGGGGGCAGAGACACCATTCACTTCCGACGACATCTGCAACTGTCTTGTCTCTCCCATCGATTGAGCAAACACCACGGCTACCGCCGCAGCTACGAAAAATAAGAAGCCGGCCAGTCACGGCATCCATTGGCGAAAGAAAAATACACGACATTCTAGTATACATAACAACGATTTCTCTGCTTCTAACACAGGCGTGGGGCAAACTCTTTGCAGTGATAAGCCGAAACACAACAAATACAGCGAAGCAAAAGGCCGGTAACTTCTTTTCCACATTCTCCTCAAAGTTCATAATCTTCTGAAATTATACGTGTAGCAACATGTATACTACTTTTACTACTCGAGAGTAAGGAGTAAGGAGTCCACATTCAAGGTAAAAGCGGACATACCGTTGAAAGCGTGGGCCAGATGACTCGAGGCAGTTCATAAATCATTGCAAGATCAGGCAGATGGGCGAGAGGAGAAGCGACTGGATAGTCAGAAAGTGGAATTGACTGGAGGATAACACAAAGCCGCCCCTGCGGGGTCTCAACGATTCTCTGCTCCTCCCAAAAGCAATTGAAAGTACTTGCTGGGGTTAATCTACGACTTGTTCCGGTTCGAATAGCGACAAGACAGAGAAAGCGAGAACGCGCAGGAAGCAAGAACGCCGACGATGAATTCGCAAATGAGTTTACTCCGCCGGTATTAAGAAGGTGCGAGATTAAATATAACATGTTATTGCAGCGTACGCATGAGAAAAGCGAACTTGACGGAGAAATGTGCAGATGACTCATCATGAGTGACAAGAAACACGAGGAATGGGATTGACGAAAGCACTCCTCTCTATCCGAAATGAACAGGCATTATGCCTTCCGTGCCACTTCACATGGCTAATCACTCTTCTTGAGCAATTGTACTCCCTACCATTTCTCTCTATCCTTCTCGCTTCTTCTATTGCGTGCACTCTTTCTCTCTCCCCTCACCTCTCACCAATCTTCACAAATTGGGTCATGTGGAAAATCGAAGCGTGACAATGTGACTGCTAGCTGCACCAAGCCTCCTTGCATCTTGGAAACATCGTAATATAAGACATATTCACTAACAACAATAGCTGTCCTCCCAACAAGAGGGAATTGAAAAATAATATAGAATAAATCATCTTTAGAAGCCGATTAAAATCAAAAATTAGATCAGACCTTTAAATGCAAACGTATTTCGAGAAGTTAGGTCAAGGAAAAGCTTGCCTTGGCTGGCGAGGCAGCAAACGATGGCGTTCGCGCTTTTTTCATTCCGTTTCTCGTCTCTTCGCTGACGAATATTCGCAGCCACTCCCACCAAGTTGTGTTTGCCGTGGGCCGGCGGAGTGAAAAAATGACCTGAGGTTCGCCAATATTTCGCAATCTTTGTAAGCTAAAGCATACGTCATGGAAGTTATCAGCGTGAGGATGAAAAGACTTGAAAGGGAAAGAAACAGACACTGATGGTGCTATCATCGATTGATAAGGAAGAAAGTGTGGCGTGGCACCAAGAGGGCCGGGAGAAGCGGGAAAAGTAAGCATGGAAACGGAGTAGGGGGGTTTGAAGCTGGGCATGATAAGCCACACAGGCAAGTCCCAAAGTTGTCATGATGAGGCAGCTGTACTCCTGGCTTCTCCTCTTCGTTCTCCCCACCCTTCTTCTGTGCTCTGCCAATCGTCTCTACGGCGGCGATTCTTCCTCTGCATCATCTTCATCATCCAGCAATGAAGAAAATGACGATAAACTAGGTTTCGACTGATCTGATTTTTCAAAAACTAAAAATTAATATTATTCGTTTTGTTTCAGATGCCATCCCCCTGTCGTGCAATCCTGTCGGAACTCGCCGCTTCTTCAGACCATTTAGGTATATTCATATTCGTCTCTATAGTATTTCTGACTACGGTACCGAATTGTCGTTATCTCACTCTTCCTTCCACTGAGTTTCTAATGTTTGTAATCTCTCTCTCAGCCTCCGGCTGCCCCTTCCTGCCGCTTCATCGCGTCGCTGTTTCTGTCTCCCCGGCTACTATGGAGATCGCTGTGAAAACTATCTACTATGCATACATGGAGAACTCACAAGAAAAGGGTTATAACTGTTCTTTCTAATCCCATTCGTTCGCATTCAACTATTTTAATTATCGATCATTTATGTATTGGTTTAGACTTTAACTATTTCAGTTGCTGGGAACTCGATGCAGATCACCCAGCGCTTCATCGATGCAATAAAATGAATGGAATCATCCCGGTTGGTTATACATATGCATAAACTAATTAATATATACTTTAAAAAAATCCTTTACAATACAAAATATCTCAGTTTTCAGGTTTGCGAATGCAGTGTTGGATTCAAGGGAGAATCATGTGGAGAAGAGCTCGACTTCTTCGTTTCTGTTGACGGTCGAAGGAGCCAGAACGGTCCTTCTGTCGTTTATGGTCAACACAAAATCGCTGGCGTTGACGCGAAAACGGTTCGAATTCTCTTGTTCTAAAAAAAACTGTTCTCGAAAACTTAGATAGCGTCTTTCCATGGTTGTACAAAAGAACAATTACAGTTCTACGGCCTCGTCCTCTTCATCCTCGCTGTCATCTTTGCCTACAATTGCCTTGCCATTCTGGCGAAGCTGTCAGTTTGTTAAATCTATATAAACCATTATGAATACCGTCAAAAATTTTCAGTTCCAACCGCTGTCATTCGATTAGACGACGTAACCAACGAGGTTTTTCTATAACGATTCTTTTTTCTCTTTCTTTTAATGTTCAATCTTCTCTCCAGCTGCTGAACTCGTGAAGAGTCGAGCACCGCGACTGCCGGAGAAGAAGTTCCTCGTTCAACATGAATCGGTATTAGATAAGAATGTCGCTTCGTCGCATCATCTCTGCTTGTCTTTCCAGCTTCCTTCTGCCCCTCCTGCCTACACTCACAGCGTGAACACGCCACCCACTCCCCCGGGCACTCCGATCGTCGCCCGCCAAGAGATTTTTGGAGAGAAGAATCTTTACACTCATGTCTGAATATTATCTTAACCAATCATTCATCCTTTGATCATTTGTAATTTTCTCGCTAGATGCAATAAAATAAGAAGCGTCTCCAGTGCAGACTTAACATTGCGATCTGTTCTTTTAGAATGAGTGCTAACAGCAATCATTAAATATTCAATATGTAAATCGATTTACATATAGGAGTCCAGAAAAAAAAACTGCCATGGTAAGTCGTAATTCAACTGAACAATATTATGGTTAATTCTTGGTCGTACTTACATAATTTTGGCACCAACAGACGTGCTAGCAAAATTGAATTGATGCCGTTTTCCTGAAATGTCGCGAAGAGTGTGCAACATTACACCTTTATTCGATTTCCCAACATGGGTTTCAGATTTCTACCATGTGATTCATCTACCATACACGTTCATGCAATCCCTAAAGAAGTCAGCCGATAACACGACAAGGCATCCGACAATCAGAGAAGTTAAAGCTGTCACAAAACTGACAGCTGGATGTACAGTGAATTTTATGGGCAATACATAATGAAATGGCTGAAGTGAGTGGAGTGGGGAATTCTCAGAATAGTTTGTTCTTCATCTTCGCCGCCACTCTGGCGACGTTCTGGAACTGCTCGACACCGAGACGCCAGCCGGTGAAGTAATCGTCCACCATGTACGGCAGACCGTGCTCACGGCAGAACTCCTTCACACGAGGCATCACCTGAGAGGAGGAGGACATGAGTAATCACAGTATGTTGTAGAAGAGAAGCAGAGAATAGAGAGAGAGTTGTGAATGAAAGATAATTCAAAAACAAGAGAGAGAGAAAAAGAGAGAGAGAAAGAGATAGAAGTTAGCTAGAGAGGCGAGCGTGGACAAGACAGAGGAAGGAGAGTGCGACCGATGGGATGGACTCAAACTTTGCTATGAACCTTGGAAAGGTTGTGACGAGGCATTGTAGGGAAGAGATGGTGCTCGACCTGAAGTAAAAGGAGTAGAAGAGAAGAGAAAAGCCTGGCAAACCTGATAGTTGAGTCCACCCCAGAGCCAGTCGATGAAGATGCCCGGTCTCATGTTGCGAGTCGTGCACACTTGCAGGCACGGGTAGCTCGACAGAATACGAGAGTTGTCTACAATATTTTGTTTAATATACAATCTTTTTTAACAATCTATTCCTCCAAGATCCTACTTTGCTCATCAGAAATCGCTTATCATGCTTTTTTTAAACTTTACTTTTTGTTGCTGAAATCATTTCCAGTCTACATATGATTCCCATTGAAGATAAGAGCGCCAAAGAGTAAACTGACAGGGGAATTTATCAGTTGAGTAATGATTGTAAGTCACGACGTGTGCCTGCAGGAATCCGCCGAAGATATTGCTAATCTGCAATGGAGGTATCGATTAATTCTTAAGGATATAAACTCTTCTCCAATATTCTTAATATAAAAAAATAAAGTGGAAGATAGATTACGAGGAAGAAAGCGAGTCGAGTGTATGCATCGGGCAGAAGATACAGCTGATAGCCAACGAGCATCCAGTGAACTGCCAGAGTCGTCTGCACAAGGGCAATTAACTAATTCAAAGTACTCATTTCTTATTGTAATTGCTACTATAAAAATATTAGTGATAGTAATATGTCGCTTGAATTTACGAGCCACCTGTTCATACAGCGCCCGCTCCCGGTAGATGTTGTAGTAACTGGCAGGCATGCTAACCACAAACGAGATCGACTGCGACAGCCAGGAAAGACTATAAATTTATTGATTAATTAATTCCCAAGCTCGCAAGTGAAAACATAATTAAGACGATAATGAAGGAAACTCCAAACCGAAGAAGTGGCAAGGCGAATGACCAGTAGATGTGCTGGTATGGAAGAAGATTCAGCACCCAGTTATCGACCAACTGCAGATGTTTTATATACACATGTACGTACATATGGCTTTATCTTCTGAATTCTGACAACGCAAGCGAACCTTGAGATCTTGGACGACAGTGGCCCAGAAGGGAAGCAGATCAAGATCGCCGTCTCTTCCAACGACGTTCGTTGCTGCGTGGTGGATGTTGTGTTGCTCCTTCCAACCACCTGATGAGTAGCCTTGAAGAAGATTCCCAACGAAGTAACTGAAAGACACCATCTGCTCGCTTCACGTAAAACGAGAAACTTTTTTGTGTTCAAGGTCGATAAATGAATAACTATTGGAATAGAATCTTTCCAACCTTGTGACATCATTATAGAAGCGATTCTTAAAGATCTGCTGGTGACAGAACTCGTGGATGAGCCAGCCGAGTTGCTGCCAGGCGAGGCCCATGAGGAGGGCAGCCACCACGTACCATTCATGGGCCACTTGGAAGTACAGAGCAAGGGAGATGATTCCCAACGCCTCCACCACCTGCAAACAACATTTCCTCCCAGTCCCCCATCAATCGTTCATATCCACCATACATTGATTCATTACTAACAACAGAATATATGTCTGTTTATAAAATCGACATTTTTATAACTCGAACCTTTCTGATGTAGAAGAGAATGCTGGCCTCCAGAAGGCCCGAGCGACGCACTTCAATTCTCAGTCTCTCGAAAGCAGCCGAGATCTTCAACACGAACTTTTATTATAAAAGATTAATTGCGCGAGAAAGAAGCAGAAAATGGGAAATGAGTCAAGTGAAAGTGAAAGCCTGCCTCGTCAGCCCTCTCTGGCGAGATGTTAAAGATGCCCATGTTGGTCGCTGCTTCTCCAGACAGCTGCTCGTCCTGCATTTCTCACATCTCAATATCAGCAAAGGGAATCCCAAGCAAAGCCTAACAATGTCCTCCTTGATATCTGGTTGTTTATCCTTCGACTGCGCCTTCAGCTTCCCTAGCCACTGGTAGGCCATGGTTGATCCAGTGTGGAAAGAGTGGAAGACAGTGGTCGCCTGAACACTTCGCCTCATTCCATTATTCAAGATAAGAGACATCCCATGGAACGCGATTTATGTCGTCAAAGGGACTAATGTGGTTGCTGACATCACGGTTTCGGTAGGTTGTGATTGCAGATCCTCCCGGGTGAGACTTCATCAAATCTTCGTCGACGTATACCCATCTGGATTTATGAGAATATTGTCATTTCGTAGGATTAAAGAAGATGAACAAGTTGAAAAAAATAAAGAGTAATCAATTGCAAGATTGAAACCTTCCATCAACTTTAATCCAAAATGGATTTCGGTCGACAGTTCGGACGACCATCTTCAGAAAGAGAAGAAAGGAAGGCGACGAGAGAACACGAAGCGGCGAGCTGGCAACACAAAATAGAAATGAATCAGTTCACTTCTCCTTCCACAACTATGAACTTTAGTATCGGCAGGGTAAGCAGCAAAGTGGTCTGATCGGCTAGCCATCTGAGAGAGGGAGACAGAAGGAAAGAGAGAGAGAGAGAGAGAGAGAGAGAGAGAGAGAGGGATGGAGGGAGGGAGGGAGGGAGTGAGAGAGAGGGAGAGAGAAGGAGAGAGATTGGAGGGCGAGAGAAAAAGGAAGATAAAAAGAGAGAGAGAGGACAAGACGAAGAAAAAAATGCACACTCACAACGGGTTATTTATTATTAGAGGTGTTAAGCAAGAAGAGCTGTACTGTTTTATTATGGTCAATAAATATGTACATACTATGTACGTAACGACATTCAACTATTGTTTTTAGGTGACTTCTGATAAGGCAGTTTTTTTAGAAGAACCACGCCAGAGGTGTTCTCTGATATCAAAGGGAAGGAGCTGTGATCTGCACGTGGACAGCACGATTGAGCCAGGAGGAGAAATGGTAAGAAGTGTGCAGAAATTGGCAGGAAACGAAAGAGGATATGTATCTTCATGATTCGATGAATACTAGGAGAACGGGTCATCGAATGGAAGGAGAGGCACTCTCGTTCTTTGATGGGATAAGTTGAGGAAAGGACAAGTAGACATCCAAAATTAACCAGCGCTCCTTATCTCGCTCATTCCTTCACCCCTTTTGCCATTCCTCCTTCTCTCTCTCTCTCATTCTCTCCATCTCTTGTGTCCCTCTCAGCTTCGACTGTCTCAGAAATGCAGTTACCAAGAAGATCCGCACGCAAACGGACAAACAGTGAAGTCAACGAAACATCAGCTAACGCCACGTTGGATGGCCTGATTGGGCACAAGAAAGAGACAAGAACAGAATGTGGAAATGGGAGAGAGCGGAGAGGGGGGAAGAGATGTGGAGGGGAGGAAGGGAGAGAAGCGAACGCCATGCACAGGCAGTGGAAAATAGAACGATTGTCAGGAAAAGAGAGATTGCTGCAAATACTGGAGATAACATCAAATAGGAGTGAAAGAAGAACAGGAAAGAATGACGCACAAGTTTCCTGGATTCTATCACGAATAGAAATCAAAGATGGACTGAGAGATGGAAAGTTTTTTACATTTTGATATTGCCGGTCATGACGAAGCAGCACCAGGAAAACAAGGCACAACAGGGGCCGTTGACGGTAGTATCCTACATACAGTACCGCCCAGCATTTCAGGTACATAAATTAATTAGATTAATTAGATTAATTTAAATAATTTCAATCGGAATTTGAGCGATATCAGGCACTTTTACGCAGTTTCTTGTGTTTGTTAGGGTGGTTTTTGACATTCTGAACAAGTACATACAGTCAGATTTTAAAAATAATCTGAAATTACCGTTTAAAAATGATTTCGGCCGGCCGGCCGGTCATGGCCGTCTTTTAGGTGCTGTCGATCTTGTGTTATCGAAGGCACCTAAAACACGGCCATGGGCCTCCTAAAAACGGCCGAATTCGTTTTTAAACGGTCAGTTCAGATTCTTTTTAAAATCTGACTGTATGTACTTGTTCACAATGTCAAAAACCACCCTAACAAACACAAGAAACTGCGTAAAAGTTCCTAATATCGCTCAAATTCCAATTGAAATTATCTAAATTAATCTAATTAATCTAATTAATTTATGTACCTGAAATGTTGGGCGGTACTGTACATTATTTAAAAAAACAGCTGACTTCTCCACCTTTTTGCATGTACATAAAGTTGTTCACACATTTTGTTCATCAACATTAAATTTACATACATTTTGATTCACACGCAAGAAGAATTTCTGGTAGGGAATAACAATGGGGTATACGGAGTGGTTGCTGTCGATTGCAATAAAAAAACAATACGATTTGACATTTGCATGGGTATCGTAATTCATAATTATATCAGAGATCATACAACGACGCTCATATCGATAGCCAAAATATAGGGCTGGTTTTAACGGGAAGTCTGCCGCCCTGAAGAGAAAGAAGACTCGCAGGGGGAAATGGCTGTGGCTCTAGGGGAGAGAGGGGCGGACACGGAAAGATGCTGTGCATGGGATGACCCGAGAGGGACGAGAGTGTGGCAACATGAGAGAGAGACAGAGAAATCGAAAAGTAGGGCGGAGGGGAAGGAGACAGGGGCAGAGTCAGAGGGGAGAGAGTGGGTTGCGAAAGAGTGAGAAAATAAGAGAGTGTGACAGAAAAAGAGAAGGGAAAGAGTGGGAAATCGAAAGAGCGAGAGAAGCCAATTTATCCCCTGGTTTGCACAATTGGCGCAGGCCACGTTGAGACCCAGCACTTCTCGAATGATGGATGCGTTGCGAAGCAGGAAAGGCTGCGGCGTTCCTCCTTCTTTCCTGCTTTTTTTCCTTCTATTCATTCTCCCACCCAACAACTTCCACTTTTCATTGCACCTTTTATGCTACTGTCTTTTTCCGTCTTCCTTCCAAACAATGCGTCAACCTTTCCACGAATATAAAATGTCTTGTCAGACAAAACGAAAAGCAGAGGGCTTTATTGTTGTTATCTCATTCCGCACACGCACTTTGTGACAGACACGTAGTTTATGTCATGGAGCCAAGATGACGAGATGAAATGAGTGAGTGGGGAGAAGTTCCAGTCAGTCTTGCAGTGCTCCAGTCTCTCGAGGCTTCTTTCGCTTTCAACTTAACAGAAATAAGTTGAAACATATTTATGCATCTTCAATCTACTCATTTCATAGCCTTTATAAAAAACAAAATGGAGTGAAACGCACATCTCAAAGTCGTCGTCTCTGTAGTTGTCAGTGCTGGCTGGTTCCCTGCTGTCCCGTAAACATCTTGGACTCTTCCTCGAGCTTCGCCACCAACTTCAGACGAAGTGATTCCGGCATCTGGGGAGGCGGTGGACGGGGAAGTTGCATCGCAACCTCAAGCAACAGTTTTAAATATATAAAAAAAAACAAATGGACGGAACCTGAGTAGGACACAAAATGTATAGCAAGGGGGGGATACCAATTCTCAATGCGCATCTGAGTGGGCAGTTCGGGTGAGATCAAAACTAGGCGAATGTAACGATGTGAGGGGAATGGACCTTGAAGCCGTCGTAAATGAGCCACTGGAGAGCAGAGATGGAACCGATCATGATGAGGCGAGGCAGGAGACCCGACCACAGACGGCGGGGGCCAAGTTCACGAGCAACCTCAGGGAATGCAGAGGTCAGTGGACAGCAACACTCGTGCCATAATTATCTGCTATTTACTCTCTGCGCTGAAAAGATGAAATCTTCTGAACCTAGACAGCTGACTTGCGACATGACTGCCTCGAGTTCAGAGCAGAGACGATGACATCGGCAGGGTGAGAAGCAACAGCACACGCAATTCCTGAAGAGGGATGGTACTAGAGGGAGAGATTGAGGCAAGAGGACTGGAATGAAAGAGAAAGTGAGAGGAAAAGAAAACAACCATCTAATAGACAAGAATCTCCATAAAATGAGCCCTTGAGACAAAAACAACCTGCAATGTATCCAGCAGCGAAGGAGCTGCTCGACTTTGTTGCACTTCTCCTGCAAAATCAAGTAGACAATCCTTCACGGCAATACCAAATCTTAATTTATCTCAGATTTAGCTTCGTGATTTATTTTATTTTCAAACAGGCTTCACAAATTGACTGAGTGCACCTTGGGCTTGGGCACGACGTGCTTGTAGATGGCTTCCACCGTACGCTCGAAGCACGCGAACTTCACCATTGTGTACGGAAGCTGACGACCCCACAAGGGAGGTAAGCCTGCAGAGAGTCAGAGAGAGAGAGAGAGAGAGAGAGAGAGAGAGAGGATAGAGAGAGAGAGAGTGAGAGAAAGAGATAGAGAGAGAGAGAGAGAGAGAGAGAGAGAGAGGAGAGAAGGTGAGAAGATCTGAAGGACCTTTGAAGAAAGTGCGAATGCCTTCCTCGCGGTACATCAACGAGTCGCACTCCCTGAGGCAAAATCTCAAGTTTATTCCACGTTTCACCAATACAAAGTAAAGCTTTGCTTGAACTTTATTATATGTCTGAAAGAGAGAGAATGGCTCGCGAACCTCATTGTGCAAGGCGCTCCGGTCGAAGTTTGCATGCGAACCTTAAGAAGAAATTAAGAAGAAACTATGTATTTAACTCAAAGTTGTTCCATCATCACTAGGACTTCAATCTAGATTTAGATATAATTTCTACTAGCCTTAATGGCCTCGAATGGCGCGAGGGGCACATCGGCACAGGCCTCGGCTGCGGCGGCGGCCGTGAGGTACAGGGTAGTTCTCCACTCGTACGCCGCCTCCTCTCCCACCACCGCCCCGAACAGGCCCTTGAAGCCCTCGTAGTATCCAAACTTGCCAAAACCCTACAAGCAATCTCGGATGACTTCCTGTAAGGAATAACAAAGAAATTGAGAGTTCGAAAGAGAGAGAAAGGTCTAGATTCTGCTAGCATCTCCTGCCTGGAGGCTGTATCCGATGGTGGTGGGAGCCCATCCCTTCAGAAGTGCCTGCGGCCCTTCCTGGGATACGGTAGCTTTGAAGGTCGAGACGAGACCAGGGAAATATCGGTCTGCCTGAATCAGGGAGAGTAATTAGTGAGGGAGAAAGGTGAGAAGAAGTCTGGCCTGCATGCGACACTTGACGACATCGAGAGGGAGAATGGCATAGTGAGTGCCACCACAAGCAATGGCACCGCCCAGCCCGCAGAGGGCGATGAAGGAGGCAGAGCCGGGCTGAAGAGACACGGCCGAGGGCTTCTCTCCCTCATTCACAAGGGAGGCAGTCTTCATTGGCAGTGCAGTTCTCTGGCATGGCACGAGATATTCAAAACAAAACAGGTGGGAAGAGAAGACGAACCAGGAGATTAGTAGAAGAAGAGGTGGGAGGGGGATCGAGGCAGAGCTCGTGGTTGTCCCTGAGAAGCAGCGAGAGCGGCTTCTCCTCATCCTGGGCCGTTGCATAGACAACAAAGTTCTCGTTGCAAAATGCAGTCCGAGAAAGAGATCCCCATGGAGGGAGCATTTCGAGTAGAGAGTGAGGGTCAAGGGGGGGCGGAGAAGGGGAAAATGACTTCCCCGCCTTTATCCCAAATCAACCCAGTCATGGAAATAATGGCAATTTAACTACGGCTTTCGCCGCACTTTGTCATGAATAATAGCGAGTCAAATCAATCACTTCTCAGTCAGTAACTTCCTGAAAATGAGAGGTTCCAACCGACTTTTTGAATCCTAACTGATGTGCTCTAGACCTGCAGTAAATAACTCATAAAACGGGTTTACGCGCTTTTACGCACAAAATGACAAACTAAGATTCAGCCTTTGAGGGCTCATGGAAAAAAACGGAAGGTTTACTTAAGAAGTAATATATTAGATATAAGCTATATAAACAATCTCTCAAGAAGGGAACACAAAATGATCTCATTCTCAGGGAAGGCTCAGCCTATTAATTTGAAATACACGCATGAAACACAGGAAGAATTACTATATTTACAATCACATCGCAGAATTCATCAATCTGTAAAGCCAAATCGTTCACAAACGCATTAGTTATTAAGGGGGAATTGTGCAAAATATGTTATTCGATCTAAATACGTGGGGAATAGAACAGGCGAAGAGCGCATGTTATGTTACAAAAAATACGGTTCAGTTATCAAAAGAAGATGGTTTTTAACCTTTAACAATGGTATCCATACCCAACGGCGTGTAGAGATGCGATTTAACGGTTGAGCATCCCTGAGGTACTTCAAGAACCCTGTCCACTAAAAAACAACACGGGTTATTATTTTTTATTATTCCAACTACGTTAAAAACTTTTAACCGATGGCGTAAACTATCATCGAATTTTGCATGTTGTAAGCGCACGAATTTGATAAATTACAAAGCAGCCATTAAAATACCTGGTATCTTGAACATTCTTCGCGGGCTTTCTTCATAACGAGAATAAGGCGGAGGGTCGATGGACTGAAATGGCTTCAGGTGACAACTAGCAAAACAAACAAACAAACAACTATAAAATAAGAAGAAGAAAAAGCCAATCAAGATACAAAGTGTTTCGAAGCAAGATCACTGCATCTTCCAGTAGAAATTCTAACCACAGTCTGGTGCATGACTTCCTGATCACTGCTCTTGAACACAGAATCCTTAGGCCTTTGCGAATCACGAATGAAGCAGAGAATGCATACGAAGAAGGCAGCCAAGAGAAGCATCAAGACCGTTCCCGCGGCCAGAACTAGAAAAAAAAGACGCGATAAAAGAAACATTCCAAAGGATTAAATGAATACGAACCGAGAACGGATTCTAGCGAGATGTTGATGTGAATGTGCTCGGTGTGAATGGCTGCGGGTGCTTGGAGCTGCTTGTCCGTAGGGTGCAGAGACACGATCTGCCATGACTCGCAACGGTCGCCGTAGAACGGGAAGGGGCACTCGCAGACGAAGCGACCAGCCGTCTTATTCTCAAGACAGCGACCACCGGCATTGCAGGGCAACTCCTGAAAGCAGTGGTTTCCCAGCAAAATGCATGCAAGATCAAACTATTATGCTAAGCTTTTTTTTAACAGAAAAGCATCTTTAAAAGTGTTTTTTTTTCATTAAAAAACCAAATTGATCAAGTTAAGAGTACAAAATGCAGAATGAGAAACCATGAACCTTGCAAGAGGATACTTCCGAAGGAAAGCCGCAGCAGACAATGGCGAACTGTGCAAGCCATACAACCAGGGCAAATGGTCGATGCATCTGACCGAGGCAACAGTCAGCACAATCAACGAATGCTAGTGAATGAAGCAGAGAACAATGCTGCTGACGATGCACATATCGAATATGTTGGCAAGCTATTTTTGGTGTTACTTGGTTTCGCCCGACTAACACAGAAGTTTTTACCATGGACAGTTCGCACAACAAAAAAAAAGGATACTGAAAAGCTAAACTACCATCTTTTTTTTAAAGTTGATCTAGGAAAATTTTAGTAGCTTGAATATTTGCCTTATACCCGACATAATTTTCTCCTGGCACGAATTTGTTCATACTGTAACATGCCAAAATTAACTGAATTCTGTCGCAAATTTGTTCATACTGTAGTAGGCCAAAATTAATTTGATCTGGAAAGAATTTGTTCATACTATAGCACGCTATAATATTTTAATCTGTCACAAATTTGTTAATTCTGCAACATATCAAAATTAGTTTTCTTCTGACTAAATTTTTTCATTCTGTGGCGCTCTTAACTTGAATTGCTTTGCTAAACAATGAGTTTGTAATTTTTCTGCTTGCAAAATGCTTTTAGATTATTCTAAGCTAAGCTTATCAAAGCTTTTCAGACTTTCCTTCACAACAGCTGCCATGCGAAATATTAAATACAAAATTCTTACACTAACCTGCTTAAAACATTCTTATCGATTCCTCAAAATATGCGAAATAATAAATAAATAATTTTCATATGTAATCATATTGCAGGAGGACTTTAAATGAAAGATATAGTTTTAAGCATAGTAAATAAAGACAGTTTCACTGCTTTCTTTTCTTCTTGTTCTCACAACTGTTTACATTCAAAGCGATATTTGTAATAACGCATGCATATATAATACTTTTAACTTTATTATCAATGAACTTCGATTCATATTGTTGCAACCAAGCATAGCAGTGTCCAATCGAGTATAAAACGTTGATCTCCCGCATACATTGTGGTACCTCTTGAGTAGAGAGAGAGAGAGAGAGAGAGAGAGAGAGGAGAGAGGAGAGAGAGAGAGAGAAGAGAGAGAGAGAGAGGGGGACAGAGAGAGAGAGAGAGGGACAGAGAGAGAGAGAGGAGAGAGAGAGAGATGGAGAGAGAGCGAGAGGTGATGGAGTGGACGAGTATCGTGTCACTCAGCCATCCGCAGTAGCTGGCGTGGTGTCCGAGTAGTCACAGATGTGTCTGTTAATTCCAGCATCAAATGGTGCCACCTTGTCAGATCCAAAGTTCTGAAGCAGAAATGAAGTAGAGACGCTTTATAATAAGAGAGCGAGCACCCTATCGATGATTTCTTTCAACTTCTCGCCCATCCAAACGGTCTGCGGGTTGGCGGTGAAGCGACCCTGTGGACATGGCTTTCCTCCTTCTGCAAATGAGGCATCACTAATAATACTCAAGATATACGTCGATCAAGAAGTTAAAAAGAGAGAAGTACTTATTGTTTTACAGAGCGAAACCAGTTTTTTTTCGTAGTTGCTGTAGTTGTTGGTGTAGTGGACGTCGGCGTCGTCTCTAAAGGTAGAATGCTTTAACGGACAGAACCTGGCAATATCTTTAATATATATATACAAGGAGAAAATTATGAAAAGAGCAATATAAAATGGAGCACCATTGAGAGGAGTGTAGAGAGCATTGCAGAGAGACTCCGTGCACGTGCAGATCTCTGGCTGTCCCGGCAGATGCGTGCATTGAGCAACTACATCTCCCGTCCACAGTGAACCGCAGTACGAGTGGGGGTGCGAGCCGCGTTCGAGAAAGGAAAGAAAGATCATGGAAGTAGGAGAGAGAGAGAGAGAGAGAGAGAGAGAGAGGGAGATAGATGGGCAATCAGGGAGGAAGAAAAGCAACCAACTGGTCATACAGTAGTCCCCATGGCACAGGTGAGACATCTCACAAGGCACGTTCAGTAAACCGTATCCCTCAACGTAGAGCCGCCCGCACTCAAAGCATTCCGTTGGCAAGGAGGAAGGAAGCATCAGCGTAGGCGGAGATGAGCTGTAGGAATTCTCATCTCAGGAAATGCAAGATTATATGGATAAAGAAGGATTTCATATCTAGCACCAACTTCCGTGATTTGTCTGCTCAAAGTAGGTAAATACATATCTATTTGTGAATTTGCCTGATTTCACTGCTAGGCCAGAAGGTTTTCTTGAGGTGATCGGCGACGGTCTCGAAGCGATTGCAGAAATTGCCCGAGCAAGTGCACTTCGTGATGCCTCCCGAGTACGTGCAACTCAGACCGCGCTCTAGGAGGAAGGGCTCTTTATAAGATTGAAGCATTTAAATAGGAAGGAGAGGAGTTGGCGAGCAAGGAGGAAACCTATGCGAAGGTCGGTCTTCTTTAAAGCCCCTGCCTTCCAAACTCCGGTGTCCCAGACGGCTACAAAGGAACAAAAACTGTAACAACTGCATGCTTGAGGCCTTCGTTGCAATAAATGCTGTTCACGACTCATAAAATAGGAAAGAGTTAATGAAAGAGTGAATACGCCACCAAATTTGCATCCAATCTCGCTGGCCGCGAGCATTTCGAGAGAGCAGAAAATGCGTCGAGAGAGATCGAGAGATCCGTGGCATTCGTAGCAGAGAGAAGGCAGAGGGAGGAGACGGAGACGGGCAGAGTCAACCATTAGCAGAGAGGACAGCAGCAGGCTGAGAAGCATTCATACAGAGCAACTTTATTCTTCTTTTACAATTACTTCCAACGTCCTCATCATAATAATTTTGAATAATTGCAAATTTAGAGTATGCAACTTATTAATGTAAGTCAACTGACCAGACTGTGAGAGTTATCATCCTTGCCACTTCAAAAGTATACAAGAAATCAGCAACGTCGATAGAATAAATATTTTATGCCAAAAAGTGGTATAGCACACGATCTGATGAACGGCTCGTTCACTCTTAATTGGTAGGTGGCGCGTGTTTTCACAGACTCAATACTTCACATAACACTCGTAAGCTGTTCAAAACACGTGAGCATTTCGATCCCTCTCGCTTCCTCTTCCATCGTTTTGAACTCTCCTCTTTATGCCTATCTCTCCCTCTCTCTTTCTCTCTCTCTCACAACATCCTCTTGTTAAACTCTCTTTTTTTCATTTCCACCTTCTCCTTTCAGTCTTTCCGATTGCTCCAAACAGCGTTCAGAAGTTGCTCATAGAAGATGTCGGAGTAGTATACCATTCTATATCCTTTAGCAAAAGCTTCGGTATAATTAAAGAAATGACACTGCCGACGAAACAAATAGGAAAAAAACCGGGAACCTCTGAAGCAAATGTGTTTATATTTACATTCATCCTGATGTACGCAATGATAGTTTATTAACATAAACAAATGTATGTATAATGCTTGAAAATGTCGGATGCAGGGAACAGATCAAAGGAAAGAGGCAAAAGAGGGGAAGAGAGAGACAAAGCGAGATTAAAAGAGAGAGACGGAAAGAGTGTATGTGTATTTGTGAGAGAGAGAGAGAGAGAGAGAGGGAAGAGGGCTTAGAAACCAGGTACATAAGAGACGAATAACGTTTCAGCCATCACTGTTGGCAGGCGTTGAAACGGAGTAGTCACAAATGTGTCTGTCAATGCCAGAATTGAAGTATCCCACTTTGTCGGCTCCAAAGTTCTCAAAAGTGATCAGAATGAAAATCTAAAAAGACATTTGAAAAAGTGAGAGAGAAAGAGAGAGAGAGAGAGAGAGAGAGAGGAAGAGGAACAAGAGAAAGAAAGAGAAAAAATATGGGATGTACCCTATCGATAATCTCTTTTAACTTCTCGCCCATCCATGCGGCCTGCGGGTTATCAGAGAGTCGGCCTTGAGGGCAAGGCGTCTTTCTTCCCACTGTTCAAAAAGTAAAAAGTAAATGTTTGCTTGCTAATGATGGAAAAGTCTTGGCACAACCAGTTGGCTTGCTCGTTGCAGTTGTTACTGAGGTTGCTGGTTTTGTTGTCTCTAAATAAAGGACATTTTCATTTTTCTAATACAAAATTCTCAAATGATTGCTTTGATATATTGTAAAGCAAAAGTTCATGAATTGACTGAGAGTCTTGTCTCTCTCACCCTCCCTCTCTCTCATTCTCCCTCTCTTTCACTCTCCCTCTCTGTCTCACTCTCCCTCTATCTTACTCCCCTCTCTCTCACTCTCCCTTTCTCTCACTCTCCCTTTCTCTCACTCTCCCCCTCTCTCTCTCCCTCTCTCTCTCTCTCTCTCACTCTCCCTCTCACTCGTTCGCTTTCTCATGGACATTTATTGATAATTAAACAGCGTTGGTAAAATTGCATGATAACTAGGATATAGAAGAAAAAAAATGAAACGATTAAGAGGAGAGTAGAGGGCGTTGCAGAGGGACTCCGTGCACGTGCAGATCTCGGGCTGTCCAGGAAGGGAAATGCACTGAGCCACTGCAGGGCCAGTCCACAGTGAACCGCAGTAGGAATGGGGAAAGGAGCCGCGCTCTGGAAAGGGAGAGAGAGTGGAGGAATCGAGGGAATACAAAATGAAGTGAGATGAAATGAGGGATAAAAAGAAGAAAATGCTAGAATGGCATGGGAACCAACCGCTGACGCAGAAGTCCCCTCTGCACATGTGATCCATGTCACAAGTCACGTTCATCTCACCTTAACTATTATTATGAATCAATAATAACTTTAGCAAAGCGAAATAAGTATGTACCGTTTTCCGGAATGTTCAGCTGTCCACACTCAAAGCATTCCGTTGGCAGTGAAGAGGGGAGCTGCAGCTGAGGCGGCGGTGAACTGATCAAAATAGCAAGTAGCAATTGCGATTACTGATCGGAAATTTAATGATGAGTTATGGCGGATTATTGGCTCCTTGACATGGATGCTCAAACCTAATTTGACTGGACGGCCAAAAGGTGTTCGTGAGGTAGTCGGTGACTGTGGCGAAGCGATTGCAGAAATCGCCTTTGCAGGTACACGTTGTGGCTCCTCCCGAATAAGTGCAATTCAGTTCATATTCTGAAAAAAACCATTGCTATAAATTATTTTGCAATGTATGCTCGGAAATTATCAAAGTAAACCGAAATCGCTGCCAGTGGCACCTCCGGCCGACCAGGTTCCGTTATCGTGAACAACTGCAAATCATGTTTTGAATTTTTTTGTCTTTTGCGAATTGATACCGAATGTGCATCCGTCATCGTTGACAACGAGTTTGTTGAGAGCGCAGAAGCTGTTCGGTTGGTCAGGGAATCCACCACGGCACTCGTAGCAGACTGAGGGTACCGAGCGAAGTCGAATACTCGTGGAAGGCACCACGCATAACAGCAGAATGCACACTTCCAGGAAGGACACTCTTCTAAACCTCTCACTTTACAATGTTGAAGGATAATAAAGTCGGAAACCTTTCGATAGCTCTCATCTTGGATGGATCTTCCAAGCAGCCGGGGACCTCGTCAATGTCAATGTAACATACAAGACCACTTACAGTCCCCTCCAATCTATCTCTCTCTCTCTCTCTCTCTCTCTCTCTCTCTCTCTGTCGACAAGTTCAGGCTTGAGCCAGCCAAATCCCCTTCGATTCTTGTCAACCTCTGCATGCACTGTAAATGCGTTGGTTCTATCATCACTGTAATCTTGCTCGCTCGAAACTATTGTATCCAAAAGTTCATTTCTGGGGAAGGAAGAATGGAACAGGATCGGTGGGCGTACATCTCCATCTACTGGATCCCTTACGAAGCAATCCATCGCCATAAGAGCCGGTCGTCCCTCCCTTCTCTGGCGAGACCATCTTCCCTGTTGACTCTGTCTCTCTTTCCCACTCGATTCCCGCTATAAGTTATCGTTCGGAGAAATATAGTGCTGGTCAAAATTCCTTAACTCTTGGATTTTCATGCATATCTTTCTTCTTAGTCTTCTACATCTCTGTGCCCATCACACAATCTGCCCAATGCAACGATAAATTGAATTGAATTGGATTTAGGAGAGAAGACGAATTGAAGATATGCAAGGCTAATTGGAGGATGGCATCGAATTCTTTCTGTTCCACTGAAAGGATTGTGGTAAACCGCTCAAATCGCATCCACCACTTTATATTCTCTGCCGATCTCTTCATTCTTCCCCTTTCTCGCTCTTTATCTGCTCTTTCAAGTTCTCTCTTCTACAGGCTGTTATATCGTATAGTTTTGCCATCGTTTACAGTTAACAGCAATCCATTCGGAGGAATTTATCTTTCAGTATGTAATCTGAGTACAGCCATAATTTTTACATAGATGATCCGGAATAAACAATACATAAATACAGATGTTGTATATTTATAGAGATGTATGTAAGCATCACTGCATTTCGGGCAACAGTTCAATTCGGTTGCCTCAAAGTAAGAGTGTTCAGAGGCATCCAATCTTACGATCCTTGAATAAAAACGCTGACAGTACGATCATTCTTGCACCTTTATCCTTCGCTCTTTGCATGCATTCCATTAATAAAGATAAATACATTTAAATGCAGTCATATTGTTTTAAAAATTATGAAGTGCTTAGGTAATAGAAAGTAAACAAGTAATCAGAATGATTACATATTGAGACCGATGTGAACGAAACTAGAAAGGTCTGCATATATTCTCATGATTACAACATTGATATTTCATATTTGATATATTCGGAAGTCCCATTTAATTTCTTCTTCAGGATCATCTCTTTCCAAAGTTTAATCACGTGAGCATCAGAGATGTCAACGGTCCTAACATTTTTGGGCCGGCCCGGCCCATCGGGCCCAAACTCTCGGCCCGGCCCTGCCCGTACATTTCCGGGCCTTCGAATTTTGGGCCCGGCCCGGCCCGATTTTCAAAAAAATTATGGTATCAAGGCACCGAAATCACTTAATCTATGTTTTGCTGTAATCATTAATTTGCTTGATACTGGAGCGGTTTATTTAGCAAATTGGAGTTAATAAAAATAATTCAAGTTCATTGAACAACAAATGAGATCGAATCTCAAACAAAAGTGTAACAAAAGAATATCAGTGAGTGACATTCAACGCATTTTCACATAAGCATGACATTCGAAAGTATATAAAAGTAAACAGGCCTTGAAACAAAGGGTAGGCCTGAATGCTGCGACGTATTGATCGAAGAGGACTGCCTAAGGACTGCCTAGTGCAGAGAGGAAGAGACAGAGAGTACCAGACGGCAAGAGTGACGAATTTGAAAGGTGTAGTAAAATGTGTCAACTATATAACCCTTGGCCGTTCCCCATTTTCTCAAATAACTGGGCCCAAACGGGCCCACGGGCCGGCCCAACATTTCGTGGGCCCGGCCCGGCCCGGCCCGGGCCCATGGAATGTTGGGCCCGCCGGCCCATCGGGCCGGGCCGGGCCGACGGGGGACACCTCTGGTGAGCATTAGGATTTTTCTAATAGCAAACTTATTCTGCTGAAAACTTCGTTATTGCGATCCTTCCGCAATCTCTTCTCCGTTCTCTCTCATTCTCTCTCTCCTTTCTATCTCTGTCGTTCTCGTTTTTTATCTGGCTCTATCCCTGAAGCCCAAGTTTTCATCTTGTTGATATTGTTTATAGATCTGATCCGACAATTTCTCTTCTTACCGGATTACTGAGCGGCTTATCCGTTAGGGGAAAACTCTGCTAATCCCCTTTCGCCAATTCAGCAATCTTGGTAAAAAGGTAGAAATTTGAAGGACTTTGCTGAGGGAGCGGAGAGAGTGTAAGAGAAAAATAGAGGAAGAGAGAAGAGCTAGAATCTTCGAGCATTGCCCTCGGCAGTCTGGTGGAATTATATTTGCCTGCTACTGCCTTGGTAGCCGGATGCATATCACTATGCATGATGAGGCAGCCTCCAGGTGGAGAGATCACTTCTTCCCGATTGGCAATCTGTCCAAGTGTTTTCCTCTCAGTCTCTGCCCCTCTCTCCCTCCCTCTCACCCTCTCTCTCTCTCATTCTATCTCTCTCTCTTCTCGAGATAAGCGGGACAGCTTAAGTGAAGGAGGGAGGCAGCAGGTGCCTCTGGTCTCGTCCTCTCTTGCCTTCCTGAATCGTTGGGCTCTCTCCTTGTCGCATCACCTGGGTGGACCTCGGTGGGAGTTCTGCCCTCCTGACCAACTCAACCCTCCCACCCCCTGGCCATATATATATAAGTGCTAGGAGAAAAGTCACGATGGAACGGGTTCTCGTAGCGACCCGCCATGGTTACCGTAATCCGTCCTCTACCAGAGCGTGAGCTGCAGATCTCGTGGCGCAGTGAACAGATTCAGGAAGCACAGTGGAAGGAATTCCTGCAGCATCGAAGATCCAGGTATGAGCATCTCTTTTTACTATTACTGATATGTTATGCTATGTACATACACACATGCCTGTATATTGTAGCCAGTGTGCATATTTACTTATATTTCAATGATAAGCTCTTACAATTCTCTGCACATGCTTCTCTGACTAGATTCGGCAGCATGCTGGAAGATGTGATCTACGAGGTGCTCCCCGTCATTGGAATCGCCGCGATGATCTCCGCCGGATTCGTCCTCGTTGTCTTCCACAAATCGAGGGACAATCATCGACTCTTCGCCCTCCTCGCCATCGCTGGTATTCCTTCTTCTTCTCACCACATATTCCTCTTCACTTAGATTCCCTTACGGTGCGAGCCAGAGAATACTCAGGGGATATTAATAAACATACATATGTATGTGTACATACATCCATACGTGTCCCTTGCAGTTCTGAGCATACAGTATGTAGGTGGGGATTTCAAAACGGCTAAAAGAAGAAGTCAACCGGAGAGAGGCCAGGGATAATCAGAGATAATCATTGCGCAGATTTGCTCGGCGGGTGCGGGGATGTCATGGCCGGCTTCTACGGAATCGTCCAGACTCTCCGCGGACAATCCAGCGAGGTCTGTCATTCTCGCCCCTTTTCACTGGCCATCACTCATAATTCATAGCACAGCTCTCTAATGTAATGAAGAACGTTTCTTTAATCAATGAAGAAGATAGCCACTAACGTGATTAGAATGAGATGTGAATGGAAAATTTTGATATCTGACAGTATCAGTCAACGCATCCCCTCTCCTGCCTCCTCCGGGGTGCACACGTCGTTGTCTTTGCCTACGCTGATTCTCTCGATGCAATTCTCCTCTCTCTTTGTCTCCTTGACAGACTCATCCAGATCTTCGTTCCCAACAGCTATGACAAGGTGCGCTCGTTTATCGATACATCAAAATACTATTATAAACATTTAAATATTTTCTATTGATGGTACTCTTTTCTCCAAAAAGTAGTTTTCCGTTGCAGATTTCCCGCGTGTACCTCTGCAACCGCTTCATTCCCTTCATGTGCATCGCCGCCCTCGGAGGAGTGATTCCGGCATTCGCCGTTCCATTCTTGGAAGCGAAGAACGAGACGGCCAAAGTGGCCGCGCTCTGTCGCTACGAAGAGGTCTTCCTCCGCTCTTTTCTTCTCTGCTCTTCTTCCACTCTCTCTCTCTCTCTCTCTTCTTCTTCTTCCTTCTTTCCTCCTCTTTCTATCCTCTTTCTATGTCTTCCAGGTAGTGGGTGCCTCTTTCTACTCCTTCCGCCTTGATCTCCTCCAATGGTTGCCGACGATCGGAGTCTGCGTCGTGGCCTTCGTATTCTTCGTCTACTTTCTTCGGATGCGACGCCCTTCGTGGTGCTACAACTGGGCCGAGAAGCACACGAAGGAGGTGATCCATCACTCTTCTTCGCTTTCTACAAGAAGAGCAAAAGCATTGGCACAGATCAATGTGGATATCTTGAGATGCTGACGGCGATTCTCTTCCGTTGCCTGTTCATGGAGGCTGCCGTCCAGTTGATCGTTGTAAACTTTGCCTCAGAAGGAGCGAGTAATGAGCTCCTCACTCTACGTGACTACCTCCTCAGGTATCCTTCATTTATTCTCCTTCTATGTACTACATTTGCATACTCGCCATTTCCTTCCATCGAGTCCACTCCCTCCTTCCAGAAGTGCCATCTCTCTGCTGGTGACAGTGTTAGCACCGGCTGTCTACATGGTCATCCTCAAGACGTTCTCAGACAACGTCTCCACCATCTTCAATGCCTACGGCAAGGAACCCGAGAAGATGTGGCAGAGCGCTGGTCGGTGAATTGCATTCAATTTCGAATTTGCAATTTATTCGTTAGAAAAGAAAAGCAGCTTGACTAGTAACCTTTAACGAACATGATAAATAGATAGCGTTATGATTAGCTAAAGTAAAGATTAGAGAGCGCGGATTCGACCTTGAAAATTATGGCGGTTCAATTGTGGATTAGCGTCTAATGGGAAGGTGGAAAGCCGAATTTCAGATTTTAAGCAGGCTTGAGAAGAGTGGATCAGATGAGGAAGAAAATAGAGAACGGGTTAACATGAAGAGATAGTCACAGAAAGAAGGTGAGGGAGAAGGTTAGAGATTGGGAGAGAGATAAATCAAGAGAGATAGAGGGATAAAGAGAGAGAGAGAGAGAGAGAGAAAGAGAGAGAGAGAGAGAGAGAGGAGATTACGACATGGACTTTTATTCGACTGAGTCATGATTCTATCAAGAATCATTGCATCCAAAGCGGAAAGTGGAGAGTGTCTTCAGATGACCCTCCACCTGACATTGTGATGGAGAGGGCCGAGTACGGCTCATGGTACTCGATGACGGGGAACATTGTGGGCGAGGCGGGCGTGCCAGACAGCGGGCCAGCCGTGCGTGTAGGAGAGGGCCGCTCTGCCTCCTTCTACTTTGACAGTCCGCCGGTTCGTCCTCACACCACATACCATTTTTGTTTTCCATCCAATCCTTTCTTTTGTTTTCACATTTATTTCATTCAGAACTGAAGATACATTTTTTTTTATAAAAAGTAAATTCGTGCTAGTGTTTGTGATATTCGAGAGAAGCGCCAAACACTTTCTAAAATGTAACCCTTGGTTTCGTATAAAGAAACATTTAGTTACATCCTAATTTACTCTTCGTTTCCGTCGGCACCTGCTTGGCGACACTCTCTTATCGTTTCAGCGTCCAGCGTATGAAGCTTCCATGACGTTTTTGCACACTAACGCGATCCATGAAATCAGTTGTGAGTCGAAAAGGGCGGGGCGGGCGGCCGCGGACATGGCGAGCGCTCCGTGGCACGCGGACGCTGGCGCCGGAAGGCGGCGCGTGACGCAACGCGGCTCGCGTTGCGGTCGCTCGGTCTCTCCGTCGCACTTCATGACGCTGCGCGCGGGAGTGCCCCGCGTGCGGCACGAGCAGAAGTGCGCGGAGTGGCTGGCCAGCTGCCGCTCGCCCTCGCCCGCTGCCCGCGCCCTCTCCGCAGCCGCCTTCGCCGTCGCATCCAGCTCGTGTATGGCGTCCGGGTCCGGTTACACGGGGTGGGAGGATTTCCCACCCATAACCACTTTCTAGCCCCTCCATCGCGACCTGGACCCGGACACCAGGTACGAGGTGGTTTGCGGCGAGGGCTCTTTCTGTCTCCTTTTGTTCGCTCTTTCACTATCACCTCCTATCTATCCTCTCTCTCTCTCTCTCTTCTCTTCCTCATTTCCTCCCCCAACATCTCACTCTTCTGCATGCGAGGGCATGGTTCGGTTGTCTCCTAACTCGCTCTGCTTGCAGCCCTCGGATGCGAAACGCCCCTGCCCACCCGCTCTCAGCCATAAGTCGAAGAATCTCAAGCCGCCCGCACCCGACTTGCTGCTCAATCGTCCCGACCTGAACTGCAAGAAAACCTAGTCGGACCTCTTTTCTCCGACTCTTCCTCTCGGCAGAAACAAACCAAATGTGCCATACTAGAAACACCGGCCGAACACTGCTCTCACTCATTCCTAATACACTTGCCCTAGTCTCCGTTCTGGATAGGTGTTTCAGCCATATATTTTTTTTTCGAAAATCTCTGGGAGATGTTTCTGTAACCTCTGTATTTTCTTTTATTTCGAGGTAGAGGAATCCACGAATGTGCAAAGTGGTAATGGTGCTACGTCGTGTACAAGTGATACTAGAAATGCTCTCGTTCTGATTATTTTCTCATTCCATGTACACATACTCAATATTTTAGAGTTCTTCCATCATGAATGGTGCAGGCGACTGGCCAAGGGGTGCTAACCATTTCTGTCGTCTTTGCTCAGCTTAGAGTCATAAATTTGGCGACAAATGACTTTCAGAAGATGCATTTAACATCACAACTAGACAGTGAAGACTCACTACTAGGTGGAGAATTGGCGTGACTGCTTGGCGCAATGGTAGCGCGTTCGACTCCAGATCGAAAGGTTGGGCGTTCGATCCGCTCAGTGGTCAGAATGTTTTGCAGTATTTTAGACCTTTTCTGAATGATATCATACGGCGTTTAAAGGTAGAAGGTTACATTCTGAAGGTGTTGTACTATCATATCTTCTGATGTTAAAGCTGGAAATCAAGGTCAGCCATTTGAAATTTCGATCTCTGACAATTTCATCCGTCCAATCTTCAATTTATTACGACAATAAAAGTTAATCGGTATAAAAAAGAAGCACAGACTATACACGGGATGAGGAAGCATTTTGCTATTGCTATCCAAACAGTAAGAGTACAACTATTAAAGAATGTTAATTCGGAAACCCGAAAGTCATTGTTTAAGCTCTTTCTTCAATTATGGAAAAAGGTACATAATACTTACAAAAGAAAACCATTGCGATACACGGGGAAATATTCATCAGAGAGACGTAATCCACGGTGACCTAAGACGGCACTTAGTCAAATTTTTGGTGTTACACTAAATGGATTTAGGATTTTGCACTAAGGTCGCACTAAATAAAAAAATACACACTATTTCTTATTTTTCTCTGACCGATATTTAAATGGTGATGATACTGGCACGATGTCTACCGTGTTTTTGGCAATGTGCCCAACTCTACTAACTGCGCGAAATGCATTGCGCTAAGTCACCGTGAATCTACTTAAAGTTCTCTTAGACGCCAGATCACCAGATGAGAGATTAAATAATAAATGTGCCAAGTTAAAACAGCCTTTCTGAAAGGCTTCTACCAACGCGGACAGTAGACGGAATGTGCGGTTAATGTGCAAGAATATTAGTTTCTTCTATATATATTTCAAAATGCTTGGGAAGCTGCCAGACTGTCCACAGTCTATTCTAGTGAGCTGGCAGTGAGTGCTGAAGAGCGTCCTTGATTCTCTGCTCAACCCACTGGATGGGAATGGTCTTTCTGCGGAGAGTGCCGAGTGCTGCTCCCTTGTCGAGGATGGCGATTCCCCTCTGCCGGAACAGTTCATTCGCTACCGCCACTCCCTCCTCGTCCAGCCCAGCACTCAAATACCGTTTATTCAGTAACATCCTATGCTTTTCATTTTCTGTTGCTCTCCCTCTCTTTGTCTCTTATGACTTCCTTTTCAATGACAGTATGAGTAACAAAAAACCTCGCGTCAGTGGCAATAGCAGCCAGGAATCCAGCATCCACGGCATCCCTCAGCGTGGCCTGGACACAGATGTCGTAGGCGAGGCCGACTCCGATCACGGCAGTCACTCCGTGCTCGCGGAGGAGGTCCGCAAGCTCCGTCCTTAACAGCTCCTCAGTCCTTCTTGTCCGAGCGACACATCATTCATATTTGGCTAAAGTATTCTTGCTAACAGATGATGAAAATAAATTGCTTGAGAGCTGAAGGATAGAGAGAGAGAGAGAGAGAGAGAGAGAGAGCGAGAGAGTGAGATAGAGAGAGAGCGTGAGAGAGAGAGAGCACATCGGACAAAAAAACTTTTAATTACCAGTAGCAACTGTCAACTATATCTTATGGACAATAATTTTTTGAAGAGCTTTAAGAAAGGAACTTCTTATGAGCGCCGTTATCCTGGAATGCAGAGTACGAGTCGATGAGGACATCCTTGCCCTTCTTCACATAGTACGGCTCCTGATAACAAATTTATTGCTTCTCAAGTTATATTACGATGTTTAATGGTTTCAATAACCGCAATAAATAAATTAAAAGGGAATATTATTGATGACACAACCTTAACGACGTAGACCTCCTTATAAAGATCAGCTCCCCAGCTGCCTCCGACGCAGTGGATGGGGTAGAGTCTCTGAAGAACGGAGATGGAAGCTGATGGAAGGGGACTAGCCAGACCAACCTGAGTAACACTGGGGATGTCGAAGGTGACCTCGTCGAAGTCCTTCAGGGAACGCGCGCGGTCTGCTTCTGAGAGTCGACGGTCGCTGCTGTTGCGGCAGTGAGGGAGGAAGGAGATGTGGTTGGGAGGGTGCCAATCCTGCACAACATCAGAGATGACAGGAAATCAAAATATACTAACAATATATTAATGCATGTTTATAACTTTTATCACAACGAGGAAACAATTATGATTGGAAACTTATATGACAACTATCAATGAATAATGGAGAACTGACCATGGTGTAGACAACCATGTCGGCGCTATCGTCTTTCAGCAGCTCGTTCAACGTAGGAATCGCCTGCTTGCCTCCCTAGAATTATTCTCCTTTAATTGATACTCTCTCTCCATCTCTCTTTCTCTCTCACTCACACTCTCTTTTGCATCCATCCATCTCTCTGTCTCTCTCTCTCTCTCCCTCTCTGTCTCTCTCTTTCGCTATCTTCTATCTCTCCCTCTGCCATCTTTTCTTCCAACCTTGACAGTGAGACTTCCAGAGACAAAGTCATTCTGAAAGTCAACGACGAGAATGGCAATGCGGAGAGTGGGGCTAGTGAGAGAAGAGAGAGCGTCGGAGAGGCGAGAAGTCAGAGAAGGTTTAGAAGCGATTTGCTGAAAACGATACGTGGAATCTCTTCATTTTTCATCTCTTCTCTCTCTCTCTCTCTTCACAAAATGACCTTCCGAAATGTACTTCCACAGCCCCCAAAGTACCTTCACCCACCTCCGCAACCCTCGATACGATCCTGTCGATCTCTCCGTTTGTAACTTCGTCGCCAACCAGCAGACGAATCTCCGCTGCAAGGGCCGCGGATTCGAGAGAGAGCAACTTGGCCGATCCCATGGGAGGAGCAGAGAGAGTGGACAGAGAGCCTGGAAGAGCCGAGGGAGAGATAGAGAGAGGAGCAGAGAAAGAGAGAAGCGGAAAGTGCAGTGAGGGACATGGGAAGAAGCAGTGAAGCCACCCGAAGTGGAGTTCACATAGAAAACAAACGACAACGTCAGCACAAAAGACACTTTAATTCATTATGCAAACATTTTCAATAACTTTTGTTCCGCTCCAAAACGATCTCTCGTTGATATCAGTCGCAATATTTTTGTCGTATATGATCTCTAACGCGGGAAAGCGAAAAAAAAGAGCGGAAGAAAATGTATGAGGATACAGAGCGAGAGAGTAGCAGATAGAGAGGGAAGGAGAGATGGAAAAGGTGACAGAGAGAGAAAGAAAGAGAGAGAGAGAGAGAGAGAGAAAGAGAGAGAGCGAGAGAGAGAGAGAGAGAGAGAGAGAGAGAGAGCCCATAATACATATAAAGGAAATCGGTGTAATAGCCCAGTGATATAATTTAAAAAAAAAGAGAGAATTCGTATGCGCAGATGACAAAACGAGGCCCGAAATACAATGGTCGTTAAGATTTGCAAAGATCGCCGTTCTCTTTCAGTCTCTCCTCCTTTCACTCCTTTCTCTTTCCCTCAATATCACTCTCAGACGTTCATCCCATTCTCTGTTCCCTTATCTTAGAAACCTTTTCATTTTCTCGCCACTTTTATCCTCGTTCTCTCTCTCTCTCTCTCTGTCTCTCTTCCTATTTCACTCACTCTGCCTCTCCGTTGTTTCAGCTAACTTTCGCAGAACAAACATTTCGCCTTCAGTTATTCTCAGACCTACTTTATCTTGAAACGCATCTGGGAAGACCTTTAAATTCCGAGACTATACGGAAGGGCGCAGAGATGAGAATATAAGAATGGGCGATAAATAGTAGAAAAGGTTGAGGCAGACAGTAATGCAATGACAAAACGAACGTCACAGAAAGGAAGAATAGGAACTGTAAATGAGTAGTCTCTGCTCATTGAGAGGGTTCACCTCGCATTATCGGAAGCATGGAAGGGATTAAGCGGACCGTGAAGGAACCAGGAAACCATTCCAGAAAAAAGAATACGAGAAACTACACTTTTTCTTGCTTACATAAAAGGGAATGGAGCCGAATAAAAAAAAACAGTCTGAAGAGAGCCACTCTCACCAGCGGCCAAGCGGACAGTCAGGAATGAATGCAATGGCAGCTGTCAACATCACAACTACAGTACTCAGAGCTATGACGGCAACAATGCTGTAGTGCTTTTATATCTCTGCGTGAATCATTGCATGCGCTTTCTCTGCAGGCTATAAAAATGGCATGGGGCATGCTAAAAGCGTACGGGGACGGAGAGGAAAGCTGGCTCAAGCGTCACCAGCCGACAGCGGAATTGCGAGTGCAAGTGGGGGGAGAGCAGCGAGAGTGTCACTGAGAATATCCTCGCTAGGCTTACCACACAATCAGGAAGTCGCTCAATTGAAGCGTGGCGAAGGCTGAAGGTCGAGGCAGGGCATTGCAACCGACGCTGGCCTTCGTAGCCATGGCGAGAGAGGGACACAAAAGATCACAACTCTTAGTTGACGAAACAGGCAACACATGTCATAACCCCAACACCGCTACGTCAAGCCATCTGGCCGAGTCCCGCCTTCCACGGGTGCATTTCTATGACACCACGTCATGCACAATCTTGCAGTGCCAACAACCCTCCGAGCATCCCCACCATTCACTGTGATATTACGTGGAGATGCATTACCAAAGGTATTCTCATGAAAAGTTATAATAAAGTACTGACTTTATCAGAATAGCAAGTTCAAGCAACTAAAGATTGGGAATTCTTAGCAATAGGCTTTGTTATTCCTTAGAGGTTCAATAACCGGGAATACCTTTGAAGCGACTGAAACATAAAATGATGCCAGATTATCAATGCAACGAACTAATACGAGTGCATTTACAGATGAATATCTCTAGTCAGCTAGAGTGAATTACAAATAAGACAAATGAGAAAGCATTCAGTTGTTCAATTACTCGTCAAGTACGGAGACTCAGAGGTTCACTTCGCCGTAATGAAGGCAAAAAAAAGAATACTGGAGTTCATCATTTGCAGCATAGAAAGGCAGCTTTAACATTCCTGCGAAAATAATGATGTAAATTGTTAACACCGAGAAATGTTTGTTGACTACAACATGGCGGAAATTCGACACAATCCTTCAAAAAATTATTAACACTATCAATTGTGGGGAAAATAAGATGTGCGATAGGAAATAGGGTATCGGTAAGGAGAAGATACGTGGACATGGTGCAACAGCCAAAATGCTAAATATCTCCTAGTCCCCTTTATATAATATAAATAAAATAATTTAGTTGGTAAATGTTTTAAGAAAGTGCATGTAAGAAGATAATATTTAGTGTACCCGCAAGAAAACATTGACAGGGGAAATCAAACTGCCTCATCGATTAGAGTGTTGCTGCTATGGCCAATGTTTGAGGGCAGGTGTCTGGAGAGAAGAAAGAGGAGGGGGTTGGTAGAAGAGGGGATCTTGCATGAGAGGATGTGAGACGGGGGCTCCAGGGGCAAGCGCTGGAGGCGCTGTGGACGCCGGCGTCCTTAAGAGAGGGGAATGACGACCGCCAGCGTTGGCGAGAGAGTAGGCCGCGCCGTAGTGCAGCTTGAGGAAGGCGTGCGCAGCTGCGGTCACTTCTCTCTGTGCCGGAGTCGACCCCGTGCACACTTGCCACCAGCGACGGGAGTACTGAACACAACTCATATCCTCTTCTCTCTCTCTCTTTTCGCATCGGGAATCATCCAATTTAAACAGTGAACGACCCATAAAATCGATTCTTGCAGATAAACAATACAAACCGGTTTGAATGGCTTCTTCGGTGTCCGGAAAACGGCGGAAGACTCTTGCTTCTTTTTGACCTTCTTCCCTGATATACACGAGTCCTCGCCAGCTGGTTGCTTCGTTGGTGATTGCTTCAAAAAATGCAACTAAATATTACAATTACAAATTAACTATTACCGCTATTGCGACAAGCTAGATCAGTAATATAAATAAATGCAAAAAAAATTGTGAACCTCACCTCTTTGACAGTTCGGCTTTCCATCGGGCACATGAGAGGATCTATGTTACTCTGCAATAAGAACCATTTAACCATTTGCCGTCGTTTTGTCTAATCCATAACTATGCTATCTTCCCTCCCCACCGGCTTGGATAACTCGCTCCTCACTCTCTCTCTCTCCCTCTCTCTCTCTCTTCTCTCTCTCTTCTCTCTCTCTCTTTCTTTCTCTCGCTCTTACCGTCATGAGCTTTGGTCTCTTTGAATCCTGTGAAGAGGAGGCAGAGTGGATGTCATCCTCCGTGCTGGTTCTCTTTATCAGAAGAGCAGGTCGTTCCTTCCTGACTGGCGCCGACTGGGAGTCTTCATTCTCAGTGTCGTCTGCTTCTGTGGTGGCGTCGTCATCGAAGTAGACATCCTCGTAAGCTGCCTCGGGGAAAAGCGGACCGCCAAAGGATGCAACCAGGCTAAATTGAATAACATTAATTATGAAAAATGGAAATTTTTTAGAAGGATTATGGAAAATACTGACAACAGAGATGGGTTATAAGAAATTTTTTTTTTTAATGCAACACAGAAATGTAAAGAAAAAGAAAAACTGTACTTAATTTTTAATGATAGCATTTGAAAGAAATGGGGAAAACATTAAGAATGTGCACCTTTGCTCGAATGGCCCACTGGCGTGTTCAGGAACTCTGCTAGCCAGGGGAAGCCGGATGGCCTTCATCTCGGCCTCCTCTTCCACATCCAGCATAGGCACGTCGTGGTGAGAAGAGGCCTCGCTCAGATAGAAGCTCTCGTTCAGCTGAAAGCAATTTGCCGTTTCATCATGTGTTCAGCATTAGACTCACTCATTCTATTATATAAATATAAGGATAAAAAATGGAGCAAGCAATGAAGAACCCCTTGTACCTCATTACAAGCGCCGCATTTGCTTGGCGTCTCCAAGTGCTGAGATGGCTTTTCTCGGTTCCCACAGACAAGAGGACTTGTTGGCCTGCGAGAGAAAAGAAATTTAAAAAAATTTTGATTAGTGCAGAATTCAGAAGGGAAAAGTAATCTTAACGCACCTAGGAACATCGGAGGGATGGAGACATCGGGCAACAGGGCGAGACTGTGATGAGGAAGAGGAAGTGGACGCAGAGGAAGTGGCCCCTCGGGCCAGGTGGTGCACTTCCACTGGTCGATCACTTCGCACGTCTGCACACGTAAAACGCACATCTGCAAAGTAGAATAAGAGATATACAAGTGTAAATATATATATATATATATATAAATCATAAGACTTATTATAACAAACCCCTTTGATTCTCAAGTTCAAGACTGAACAAACAATATCCGAATATCTCCTCTCCCTCTCTCCCTTTTCTCCTGTTCTCTCTTTAGATCTCCTCTCTCGTCATCTCCCCCTCCCCTTTCACTCCTGCCAATGACCTCATCTCTCCCCACATCCTCTGGCATCACTCACCCGTTGAGTTGCGCGGGTCACTCAGGCGCGGCGATGTCAGGCAGACCTTCTTGAGTTCGAATCTCCTGAGAGCATAGGCTAGATAGGGCTATGAACGAGAAAGCGGTAGACTGAAAGAAAGAAAATAGAGGGAGAGAGAGAGAGAGAGAGAAAGAGAGAGAAAGAGGAGAACGACATGAGAGAGAGAGAAACAAAAACGCCACGTAAAAGATGGTGAGAATGAAAGATCGGAATGAAATAAGCAAACGGCCAACCTGAGTGGACTTGGGGAGGAGGAGAGATGAAGAGTGTTGAGGGTGCGCGGTCTCAGGACATCTCTCTCTGTCGGTGTTCGCAGGAGAGGAGTGCCTCGGCCGTTCACGAGAGTGTGCTGAAAATAGGACTTGAATAAGTATTATATCTAATTGTATACAAAAGTTTGGAAACGTTTTCATTTAACTTAAACAATATCTGCAGTCGATAACTGAAAAAATTCCACCAGATACAATTATCATAATAAACTGTAATCATCATCTCCCGGACCAAGAAAGCCTTGGATGGTTTGACGTCGTCAATATCAAATTGTAGGGAATCATCCTCATCATGCAGCGCCAATGACTGCTTCCGTCTCCGAGTGGAAGGTGATTGTAAAGAAGAAGAGTTGGAGGAAGGAGTGGAGAAGGCCGACTCAGAATCAGTCGACTCCGAGTACTGTGGTTGCTGACGCAGCCACTCCCAGATGTGATTGGTTGGAGGAGGCAGAGTGACGCTCATCTTAGACTGCCACGCGTAAAAGGAGTTGCTCACGAGACGCAGACGGAGTGGAGGTCAGAATTGCATCTGTGGATGACAACTTCTCATGACTTGTACCGAATCAACAAGAGAACCGCGAGGAGGGCAGAAACTGAATTCGAAGGAGAAAGGAAGAAACCACGGAATTGAACGGATCGCTCAAGAGAATTATTCATGATGCAAGACAGATCGATCACAATCTCCTCGTCTCACCAAGGATGCCATTATCGCCAGTCCAGTCCCACAACCTCCTTCAACGGTTCACAATAACATAGTCGCGTCTCTCTCTCTCTCTCTCTCTCTCTCTCTCTCTGTGCCTCTTCCATCATTCATCTCTCCTAACTCTCACCACATCCTCTCTCTCATACTCTCGTCACAACGTGTCCCTCTCAATATCTGCACGCGTCTAATACAAACCAAGCTTTCGGATATTCAATCGTTCTCTCATGAGAGGGATTGTGAACGACCGAGAAAGAGAAAAGGATGAGTGGCGTGGCGAGACATTAAGAAATAGTGCCATAGGCCATAGCGAGCAGACAAGCCACAGACAGGCAGTGAATAGTCCCACCAAAGATCATGAGAATGCGGCATTTGAAGGGTCAAGGTCAAATATTGCAATAATAATAATGATGAAAAGCTATCCATGTTTAGATTATATGAAGGAAAAATATGAGAAGAACTCCACATCGATAAAGGAAGAAAAAACAAAAGCGGTCTCACCTTAATGAACTCAAGCAAGAATTAAACATAACTGTGCATCTAAAGGAAATTCATTATGAAAATGAAATAACCAAAAGTACTAACATTTTTTTTCTATTTCAAGTTACACCCACGGTGCAAGGCATAGTGAAAAGATATCAGTAGAAGGCCAGAAATTGTTCGCGCACTTAATATGGTGACTGCTTGGCAGGACATCTGCTAGCTATTGGGGAGACCTGGATTTGCAGATGCAGGCAGATAGGGAGAAACTACGAGAAAGAAAGAGGAGATGGAGAGAGATTAATAGAAGGAGAGAGACAGGGAAAGGAATAGAATGAGAGAGGAGAGAGAGAGAGAGAGAGAGAGAGAGAGAGAGAGAGAGAGAAGATGAGGGACTAGTAGCTGACATGCTGAGGCTCAACTAAGAATAGGAAGCCTCATCAGCGCCTGAGTGACCCACTACCCCAAGACCTTACTCCCACTCTCCTTTCTCTTCCTCTCACTCTTCTTCTCTCCTTCCACTGCTCTCTCACCACGCTCATCCTCACCTCTAACAGTTGTCGGCCTGCGCAAGCTCAGCCCCCATACAGGCTAATGTTATGCAGACTCAGAGAGACTTCTTTTATCGCCACCCTGTCCAGTTCGTCTCCCTTTCATTCCCCGCCTTATCTCACTTTCTCTAATCTAGAGATTCCTGAATCTTCCAGCCATGTTTGCAATATAACTTCGCAAAACAGAATATACCGAAAACATTACGATTTAATAGAAGAAACTATGCAAAATAAAAGTAGGCAATTGAATTTAGACAGTAATTTGATACTGTAGAATGCCTGCATGGATGTTACGCCAAAATAAGTGAGAATGGGGAGGGGAATGTGGGACAATATTATCGCCCTCCAGTGCACAGAAGGAGGCAACAAACAGTCAGTCACTCGATGGTCAATCTTCCAAGTCCTTTTGCTTATGCAAACATTGCCATGAAGCGAAGTCGTGCTTTCGTTCTTTCTGTCGCTCTCTCTCTCTATCGAAGCTTTTCTCAGTCATTTATGGTAAATAGTTCTGCAGAAACCTCAGAGCTGAAGACAGACCCCTGAGCCAATCCACACTATCTCCTCTAGCCCTTCCTTTCTAGCCGGCAGGTGCTTACGGTACACAATCGGCATCGCATTTGAGATCGATTTACGATTCATCCATGCCCACAAAACAGCCGGCTGCTGCAGTCCTTGCCGTCCATGACCAAATAATTAGAGAGGGAGAGGGAGAGGGAGAGAGATAGAGAGAGAGAGAGAGAGATAGAGAGAGAGAGAGAGATAGAGAGAGAGAGAGAAGGGGACAGAGGGAGAGCTAGAGAGCAAGTGAGTGAGTGAGAGAAAGAAAGGAGATATGCACACATCCACGTGAGGATTCCACACAAAGGACGCGGCAGCAACCAGGACATATCTTTCTCGCAACCTCTCATTTCCTTATTCTCCTTCAGCCCATATTTCCTACAATACTACTGACAATGCAGTTGGAATATCAGATCACGGTTTAGAAATGGGGCAAACAAGTCCATTGAAATTTGTACAAACCGAAGAGAACTAAAGCGACTATGCAACATAAGACAAACTACAGACGCTTTTGAAGGCAAAGGATAAAATGAGGAGTTTGCAGAACGGATCTCAGTTGTTCCATCCGATACAGGCATGGAAGCATCTTGAAGAAGGAGAGAGTGAGAGAGTGAGAGAGAGAGAAGAGAGAGAAGGAGAAAGATAGATCCATCAGAGAAACTGAACATGCCCCGCCTCTCCTATCCTTTTCATCCCTCATCTAACATAAGGCCACATCCACGAGCTTAGGGTGTAAAGGTAAACGATTGGCCATGCAATCCTTATCCATCTAATTCTCTACTCTTACCTTCTTCTACTTTCTCTCTCCCTCTCTTCTTCCGTACATCACTGGAATGTGGGCATTGCAGAAAGCCGCGAGCAGCGCTCACTAGCCACAGTCGGTGCGAAGTGTTGGATATGACAGAGACGCCAGATAGAGAGAACTTTCGCAAGAGGCTGGCTGGTTACGCGACACCGAAAGGGGATACCCGAACGGTCACATAAAATTCCGTGGCTCGCCCGGTGACAAGTTGATGTTTATCGCTGAACACTTGAGAGAGCAGTGAGGGGCGAGAGAAGGGAAAGTAAGGGAAGGGTAGAGAGAGAGAGGGATGGGAAGATAGAGTGAAAGGGTAGAGAGAAAGAGAGATGGATAGCGAAAGCGAGAGAGGGGATCGGAATAACTAGCCTTCGAAGTTCCAACGAATTCCTGACAGCCGCGTAATGTCCTGTTCAACTAGGGAAAGGGCCTCCAAGCTGAAGGACCGAACAACTAATTTATATGAACAATGCTGAATCAACAGGACCGCGTGATTCAACGCCTGTAAGAGGAAATTACTTCAGGAAAAGTTGAAGTCAACCTGTTACACTTTACACATGCCTAAATAAACAATGCTTTCTATTTGATCAGACTACGAATGGCCAGAGAAACCAGCCATCTCATGTGACAAACACATAAACACCCAGAATGAGAACCTTTCCTCTCGCCGCTTATCTTCTCTCTTCAGCTGAGTGCGCCCCTTCCAAGTCAGCACCACTTTACTGATTTTCCTCCATTTACAGCCTTCTTATCATAGGCTTATTCCAGCCAAGCTCTTCTCTACAGTTTAGCGCTGCACAGCGAGCATATGAGAAAAAAAACCTTCCTCCAACCTGTCAGTGTTGACAGATTAACAACTGACAGTAAATTACAGAGCCACCCACGTATCTGGCAAGGCACCGGGTCCAAAATGCAGCCAACATTTTTGTCGAGTATTATCTCGACAACCCGAACGCTAATTTTAATTCATTGGTCAATACCAAATACCACCAAATGAAAACTGTATGTCAAAAGGGAAGAAGAAACCGCACCCTGCTAATTGGCGGAGAAGTGAAGGCGGAGACATTTAGAGGTTCGAGGAAGCCGGAGTCGTCATTTGAAGAGCGTCCCTCCTGCGACGAGGTTGTCCTCCCCTCACATGTGCTGGGAATGACCAGCTCGCTGAGATGGCAACCGGTGCCGTCCTTGCTGGCCTTCCTCATCTGAGCACTGCGCCATCGTCGAGGAGTACGTGCCGCCGGCCAGCGAGTTGGTGGAGAGGCATCCGTGGCCACTGAACACTCGCTAATTCATACTTCTATTTTGATGCCACTGAACACTGCCTAATTCATACCTCTATTTTGGTTACAATCTAACTTCTCGATATTTCATCTCAATCTCACCTCTCACTTTCCCCCGATGGATTGCTTACCAGTGGACCGATCGTCAACAGAAGAAGTGGCGACCGAGCAGAAGCTTGTATCTGCATTGTAGGGGAAGAAGAAGGAAGAAGAAGCGGACGAAGAGGAGACCTGCGAGAGAGCGACGAGAGATGCTGAGTGTGATGGAGACGAGGAAGACGGAGTTGATGACAGCGTAGAGTCCACGGAATCCCGTCTAGAAAGCGATATCAAATTAAAATTACAGGTTACTCTTCAATTATTTTCATCAACCATAATGTCAACAACAAAAAAGGAAAAGAAAAAAGGAATATTCACCTGCAAAAGCTTGTATTCGACTTCCTGAAGATATTCGGATGAAAAATGTTGGAAGATGAAGATGGTTGGACGATGGGCGAAAGGTTGGAGTGGCGCAAGAAATCGTCATCTCTCAAGCGTGGAACTCTACCTGTCGCCTTGCTGTTGCTCTCTGGTCGCGGGGTGCTCGTGTGGAACATACTGCAAAAAAAAAACATTCTAGCGACTTAAAGAAGCCTTCATTCTAATTTCCTTCAACATCCAAGTCACAATAAGTGTAATTATTTGTTTTTTTAAAGCAAAAAGTATTTTCATCTTGATAGACTCTTTCATTGCACAATTGATAAAAGAACCCGCCTAAAACAGACAATAATTCACAAAAAGAACAACAATTTCAAGAAAAACACCTCTGTTAAGTTGACTCTCCCACACGATAAATAGTGGTTGATCTCGGCCGATGCTCCAGTCGTCGACGCCGCAGTGACCCCAGCCCCGCCCCGTCCACGACGTGGAAGGGTCTGCAAACTCAAACATCCATTATTCGTGCGAAATAAGAAAACTATTTTTAAAAAAATTTCGGAAGACAGCTCGAAGGGCGGGAAACGGAAAGGCAAGGACGAAAATTTTTACAAAAGCAACCACGGTTTTTATAAAGAAAGAAACCAAGAAAAATAAGGAACTGGACGTAAATACCAATCATAGATAGCAGACCTGTCAATCTGTCCAACAAATGGGCAAAAGGACAACCATTGAAGGAAGTCTCTATTGCATCATAGAACAAAAGTACGTTTTTTCACCAATCGCAGAACCACTCTGCTTATAACAGATGGTTGCTGGGATAATCCATCTCAAGAGAGTTCACGCATGCCGCACAAATATTGCTTAAATCAAGCTTCTATGCTAATCAACAAATTTCCAATCAACCTAGAAAGAGAAATTTCGAGTCTTCGCCAAAATTATGCTAATCAACAGGCAACAAATGATGGATGAGAGAAAAAGGAAAAGGAATAGAGACAGCCAGGAGCAATCATCGCTTCGCGCTCCTTCTATCACTTTTCTCCTCTTCGTCTCTCTCTCTCTCTCTCTCGCTCTCTCTCTTTTCTCCTCTCTCTCCAACTCGCTCTATGACTTTTCTTCCCTCTTTATATCGTTTTTCCTTCCTCTCTCTCGCTCTATCTTTTCTTCTCTTTCTCTCTCTCCCTCTCACTCTATGACTTTTCTCCTCTCTTTATATCCTTTTTCCTCCTCCTCCTCTCTCTCTCTCGCTCTCTTTCTGTCTTTTCTCTCTCTCCTTCTCCCTCACCTCCAGTCCTCGCAATCTATATCTCCTTCCCCTTCTCGCTCTTCACTACCGTTCTCTCATCTACTCACAAATCGCACCCACAAATTTGCATAATCAAAAAGCCACCATCACTATATGTCATATCCATTCGTCATTAGCCATGGAAGAAATAATGAATGGGCTGCAAGAAGGAAATGGTCAAACAGTGAATGAAATCAATACATCGGACAGAGAGCTCCGCACCATGCACTCCGCAGTGATAAAGCAATGCAACATTCAGATTCAGATGATAAGAACAGACCGATGGAAAAGAAAGGGGTGAAGAATCAGAAATACAAGAGAATTCAATGAATGAGATGATCACGTTAAAACCAACAACTTATTAGGGAATAGAAAAGTCCGAAGTCGGGGGAATGCTAAAAATTACCAAAACGTCCTGGAGACAAGGCTTATCTCATAACCAAAAGAGTTGATAGCAATATTGGCGCGAAGTGATGCCGCGGTACCATACAGCTCCAACAGCAGAAACCGGAAGTACTCTGGCTGGAGAGGCTGACAGACCTTACTTGCTCATTGCGACAAATAGGAATGACAAATGAATAAGTCGCATGCAATACGATCTGCCTGCCAGGGGTGGTTGTCGGCTGCTGAGACAATGAAGCTCATGACGGCAAGAACAAAGGGAAGCTGAGATGTATGGTCGATGAGGTACAAGAGGGGGATGCTGCTGTGGATGAGAGGCTCAAGGAGATTTCATTCATATTAAGGGGGGGGGGGGGGGGGCACACGCTTCTCGCTATCCTCTCCCACAACCGCCTATTCTTTTCCTTATTCTTCTCTTCCCTCACTGGCCCTTTCAAGTTGGCCGCCCACTCGGTCCTCCCCTCACGTCTTTTACTCTTATTACCCCTCGCAAAAGATCTTGGATGCCGCCATATTAGCATGCTGGCTAGGCAGTCAGGCAAGACAAGAAAGAGCATGGAACGGAGAGAGAGAGAGAGAGAGAGAGAGAGAGAGAGAGAAAGAGAGAAAGAGAGGGGGGGCACGAGTTGACAAAGGGAAGATAAATACAAATGAAAGGAGTAGGCACCCATTAATGATAATCCCGAAATCAAATTACTAGAATATCAATTCTTTTAAAAGCCCTGAAAATTCTTTCAAAAACGTAATGCGAACAGTTGGGATCACAAATGAAATGACAGGGAGAGAGAGAGAGAGATGGAGAACAAGTCAGAGAGAGAAAGAGAGAGAGAGAGAGAGAGAGAGAGAGAGAGAGAGAGAGAGATGGAGAGCGAAGGACAGAGAGAGAGAGAGAGAGAGAGAGAGAGAGAGAGAGCAAGACAGTGAGAGAGAGAGAGAGAGAGAGAGAGAGAGAGAGAGAAGCGAATAGCAGTTGACCTGCGGAATCGGGTATCAGATAGCAGAACCTGTGCCACGGAGTATTGCTGTTCTTATCCGAGTTGTGCCACTATGCAAACTCCGACATGACAGCGGGTGGTCGGTCTCGTTCAAGGAACAAGTACTGAAGACATCATAATAGTGCAAAGAGAGGGGAAATACATGAAGAGAGGAAAGGGAGGAAGATTGAGAAAATGCGATAGGACAATAGAGAGTAAGACGGGGAGAGAGTGGCATGGCAGAGAGAGTTTGGATTGATGAGACAAAGATGAAGATAAGTTGAGATAAACGTAGCTCCAGACAAAATGAATCATCGTTGTCCATGCGAGATCAACCAGAACAATCTCTTCTTGTCCACTGGTCATGGTTATAATAAGAGCTATTATCAATAGTCGTCCTTCCAATTCATACGTCATTTCAATTGATTAACAAGGAGCGTAGAAAATATACTTTTTCGCAATGGCCAAATTTTCCTCATATTTCATGATTGCAAAAGAACAATATTTTACCAGCAACCTTTCTGAACCGGCAACACAATTAACCATATAAGATTCTTAAGTCTATGAGAAGCTTTAAAATGTTATTGTATTACGTGATAGACTGATTAGAAGAGTGAATAAAGACAAAAGTAAACTGTCAGATGGACGCTAGCAATGTAGAGAGAAAGTGACCAAGGAGATTGAAGCGGAAGCCAAGTGGGAAGAGGAAAAGAGTGGGATCAAGCAGAGAGGTAGAGAAAGATACAAAAGACGAGAGACAGACACAAAGGGGTGGGTCAATGCCACCCATTCACATTTTAGGTGCACTCGCTATTGCAGCCCCGGATTACGTCAGGTGGGTGCGAATTGTGTTGAGCAAGCATGCATGGAAGACAATGAGTGTTGGCTAGAGGGGCAGGAATCATGCGAGAGGTGAGAGAGAGAGAGAGAGAGAGAGAGAGAGAGAGAGAGGGAGAGGGAGAGAGAGAGATAGGGGATAATAAGACATGAAGAAAGAATATGACGAGAGAACAGTCATATTCAGGAATAACAGCAAAAGGATCATTGGAATGGCGTGAAAAAACGAAAGCTGATATTGATAAAATATATATCTGCATAGGGTGACCAAGCTCTGCGGTGAGAAGTGAGCCTTCCCGCATTCCTTCTCAGAACAGTCACGCCTTATGCAATCAAGTTGCGTTGCTCGCAAGCATATCAACACTATCGGCATGCCTTCTACTCCCATTCTCTCTTTTCCTTTCCCTCCCATCACTTTCCCGCCCTACTTCCCTTTTCGTAATCCCACCTTCTTTATGCCATGGATCACACATTATTTTCTCTGCCAATCTATTACTCTTCCTTTCCGCACTCGTGGAGAAAGAGCCGCGAGCAGCTTGCTGTCAAGCGGAATCAGTCAAGGAAGTTCAGAATGGTAGCCAGTGGCTCTTTGGGGGTCACGACCCTTCCCCACTCTCACTTCCTCGCACTCTTCCCGCCTGTCACACTTCATCAGAAGAAGTCATTGCGACGGAGATGGAGAGAAGTAATCATTGTGGAAATATACCAACATGAAAGGCCGCGGAAATTACAATACTCCATTCACATAATATGGAATAAAATCAAGCGCATAAACTGTGCAGAAGTGTGGAAAATACTTCGGAACTGAAATAAGAATAAAGAAACTATATTATGGATGATGGGAAAGGCGTGGAATTGCATGTCCAAGCCGGATATGCTGATGTCTGGATGAAAGGATGCGACAGTGCGCCATAGAATCCATCGTCCTGTCTCTCCAATCCTTCTTCCCTCTTTCCCCTCCATCTTCTATTCAGCATTTCCCTTCATTTCTCTCGTCCCTCCTAGAAAAGCTGCGTAATCATCGTCGCTCTCTCGTTCTTCTCCACATTTCGCAGTGTCTTTGCGTGCCTTTTCGCGCGCTGAGGTCGTCTTCCTCTTTTTGAATGAGAAAGAACACGGCTAAATTTCTTGGCGGGAGGCACAACGGCAGAGGACACTGAGGGCGGAGGAGAGGAGAGATGATTCGGAGGTGGGGGGAGGGAGATGAGAGAGGCACCTGAAGGAGGCAAGAGGGGAAAATGACAGGATTGAAAAACTGTTAAAGATCGCCGAAAGAAAGAACCAAAGAAAAGAGAGAGAGAGAAAGAGAGAGAGAGAGAGAGAGAGAGAGAGAGAGCGAAAGAGAGAGAGAGAGGGAGAGAGAGAGAGCGAAAGAGAGGGAGAGAGAGAGAGAGAGAGAGCCAGAGAGAGAATGGAATATGAGAGGTAGTGAATGTGTGTCGAAAATGAGGAAACAAAGAAACGAAAGAGATGCAGAACACTGAGATGCCTGTCTGTTGTTGTTGGACTGGTGACGAGAACGAAGTGTAGACCATAAACAGTTGCATGAGAATACGGCAGTCGCAAAACAATACAGGAGCAGCTTGCTGGGAACAGGCAGAACAGAAGCCTTCTGAGATGACGAAGACAGGGAGAGGGCGAGTGAACGATAGGCCGGATGGCCAGTGGCAGAGGGAGGGCGAGGGGCACCGACCGACCATCCAAGAGCACCTGCCTCTTCCTATCTCTCTTTCTCTCGCCTTCTCTCTCTCTCTCTCTCTCTCTTCTCGCATAGGAGCGGCACCTATGGTGGCACCATGCACAGAGTGCACAGCGTGGACAGAGATTGGAGAAACAGAGAAAGATTACTCGAGACAACTGAAGCGAAAGTGTACTGGCTATCGCTAGATACCATTAATGTGCAGAGAAGCTTCCAGTCAGAACACATTTATATCTATCGCACTAAGCTCGGAATATTACAATAAAGAAAACAATTCCCGACAAGGAGAGGCTAAAGAGGGATGAAAAAGAAAGAGGAGTGGGCAAAAGAAAGTAGACGTAGAAAGAGGGCGAACGAACGATCAAGAAAGTGATGAGAGCAACTGAAAAGGTAGCAAGATGTCGGCCACTCCATTAGATAAGCGAGTATTGTTGCGCAGAGAAGGACAGCTAAAGAGGCAATTCCATGTGTCAGCTGCCGTTCCCTCTGAGGGTCCTTCTTCTTTCCCTCCCTCTCTTACTTCTCTCCTCTCTCTCTCTAATTCTGACAGCACAATGGCAACTCTACTCTCTATGAGTAATGGCAGAGCATTTCACGGCTGTTGACAGTCACAATTCCAGAGGTGAAATATACTTGCAACAAACGCGACCTGTAATGAGTATGAGCAGCCCAGACAGAACACTGGAAATACACCAACAACTGTGCAATCAGTGACAGAGGTGAAAACGCTATGTAACAAACGTAGGGTGCCGAAAAAAAAATCCGATAACCTACGTTGTAAACGTTGTAAACTCTCTTCAATGCTCCATCTTTACTTCTACAAAATTATTTCTCCCTCCTTATTATACAGGCTCAAGCGCAAAATCACAGTCCAGTGAAAAGAGATACAGTCGATTTGACAAACGCACCATAATTATGCGTCTCCCCAGAGATTTACTCCCACCATTTTTTTTAAACTAATAGATGACACTCGGCTTTGAGCCTACCACTCCCACATTTTCGGGCGCAATTTCGTCTTGTTCTGGTTGGTCGTCGACAGTGTATTTTATCCCCGTATACCGTCTTAAACATGGAATTACAGCGATCCAGCAAAGCTGCACAAGGCAACGGAGTAGCCGGATCTCATTTGCATAACCGACCCCCCCCCCCCTCGGCCTCCTTTCTTCTCTTCTCTCGTTCACCAACCAAGACAGGTGCGCCTTAGGATATCGGATAACCAGAAGGAAAGAAACAATGTCACCCCTTGCCAAATAAGCGTACCTCACACCGAATGAACTAAGGCTTAAGCAGGAAGTCAAGGGGGCTAAATGTAAAGAAGAAAACTCCTACAACCCGCTCAGCAGGTCAGTACAAGGAGATGAGTACAGTGTCCAAGCCAAGAGTAATTATAGTGTCTCACACTCTTTCCCTCTTCACGTCTCGCTCTCTGCGTCACACACACTCTTTTTCAACCCTCCCTGCGCCTCGTAATCCTTCCCCCGGTTTCATTCTCTTGCCATCTCTAGCAGGTCGACGCATGCAAATTATCGTTACTCGCATTCTTCAGGGAAGTCAGAGCCCGATAAAGGGGAACAGGATAAAAGAGATTGTGAGAAGGAGGGTGGAGGTATACGGCAGAGTGACAAGAAACACTATCTCCATGCAAATTACCACATCTCCAGAGACACACGTCGAGTTAGGAAGAGAAGGCGAAGATATGATCGTGACAGTCTGGTCATATGACGAGAGCCAGTCAAGACGGGTTGTCGCAAGCAATCCATTCGAATACATCTCGAATTGGAGGGTATAAGCACTTTATATCTGAACCCGAGGAAAAGCAGATGAAATGTAAGTCCGGAAAAGGCTTCCGCCAAAAGAGGCCATTGGGCTGCCCCCCCCCTCCCCCCAGTAACCTTGCAGGCCACTCGGATGACCAGCCGCTGCTTGCTGCCGCCGCCATTGCACATGCGTGCCAGATGTTTTCCTCTTCTCTGCACTCTCTCCAACTCATCACTACCAAGTGTGCTCTCTCCTCCCTGCTCCTTGTCACGCGAGGCAGTCATCAAGCATTTCTCGCAGCATCTCTCGTCCTTTTACCATTCTCTCTTTCTCTCTCTCTCTCTCTCTCTCCCTCTCGTATGCTGTACACACTCTTTTGTCTACCACCACAATTCCCCTTCAACCACCAAGCAGTTCTTATCCCGGCCCTATCAGCTCATCCATCAGTGTACCAGCCAGCTCATGACCACCACTCGTCCTATGAGCTCGGAAACAGCTGTGGCTATACCCAAGAGGGAGCCATTTGGTCATTTCACATTCTGCTCTTCTCTCTAACTCTTTCTTCCTCCCTTCTTCTATTCAGGTCTCTCTTTCTCCTCACGAACTATTCTAGCATATCTGGCCACACAATATCCCATAGGTTACTGCCTGGCAAAGCGCCAATTCTGTCTTGGGCAAAGGAAGAGAGCGAGCTAGGATGGGAAATGATCCCGCTCACACGATTACTGAAATGCCTATTCCACTACGGCAATAACCTAACAGATATGCAATTAAAAAAAAAAACCGTAAAACAAGAAATGTTTGTCAGACAAACTAAGAACTAATTTACCCGAGAAAATAAGTTTTAAAGAAAGCCCCATTTCATTGAAGACCAAACAAATGAGACAAAAAGTGGGCGCTTTCCAAGGCAACGGGGGCAAAAAGACACCTTGAAAGGGAGGCCGCTGCCCTTCTATACCATCTTCGGGCTAAAGAAGCCGAGCACACGCTTGGCACCGTCAGCCACTAAGAGCATAAAGCATAGGCCACCATCTTTCTCTCTCTCTCCCTTTCTCTCTCCTCTCTCACATCCATTCTTTCTAGGCATAATTGTGTATGCACAGCAAAGATGTTGGCAGAGCTCCTGCAGTCCATCGTGGCCGTTCCCATCACAAACTTAATCCGGGGAGAGTGGGGTAGACAAACAAGGAATAAAAGCTAGAAATGCCAGCATCAGTGCAATGTTAGTTAGAAATCAACAAGAACACGCGAAGATAGAAGCGAAGAAAACAGAAAACATGATTATGGCCAGAGCAACACCTCTTGATCTTCTTTTTGGTTCCTATCTTATTATATACTTGGTTCCCCCTCCATCTCCTTTCATTCTCGTTCTTTTTTCTCGCTTTCTCTCATATCCACTTATCTTTCGCTCTTACTCTAATCCTGCATCTTGCAGCGAGTCCTCCACAACAAAACACCCATCAGTCTACTTCCTAATGCATATTTTCAGCCAGAACAAGAGTAAACTAAACAAACCTAATGCCATTTTAACTTACAAGAGTAGCTTGCATCAGAATATAAAAATGTACATGTCACACTAGTCAGCTAAATTGGAAATAAATCTTCGGGTCCATATTCACAAGTTCACAACCAAAGTCGATAAATCTCCATCCTTCTCCTACTTTCACAGAATAATCTGAAATTAATGGATGGCATTAAAAAGAGCCTGCCAGATGCCAGAAAGAAGCAGCTAACTCGGTACTATTGAATTTTAAGAGCCCCGAAAATTTTCACACCAAAAAATTTTTAACGGCAAACTCTAGTTTGGTTCGAGGAACACAAAAATCACGTTAGTTTACACTCCGGGATATTTCACAAGTGCTGATATGGGACAAAATAGTATTTTGTTAGCGCTTTCCACGGCGCAACTTTGAATTCATCTGTGCCAGTTTGCAAACATTGCTACAAACTTAAATCAAGAGATCCAACGGAATTCAACTAGCATCAGTAGAGGTGGCAATTTGGTCCCATTTAATTTCAGAATTACTAGATTCGCTGGTTGCTAACCCTACTACACCTTAAGACAGGTCGAATAAGTTTAACAATGCGCGCGAAGACTGGGGGCGTCTTTTTTATCTCTTTTGAAAAATACCCTGAAATCACGGGGGTTTGCAGAAGTTTTTTTCCCTCAAATTGATCATGAGTTCTCACAGTTAAAAATTAACATAATATGCATTCCTCGAACCAAACAACCCCTTCTAACATTTTTTGGTTAATAAAATTACTGAGGTTTAAGGTACCGGCATTCTACTAGTTACAAAATCAAATACAGCAACTCAACACAAGTTCGTCCAACTAAAAAGCAATATCAGTAATGACCAACCTGACAAACCACGATCTCAAGTACAATAAGGCTTCATCCTCGCCGTCCTTCCACATCCAAACACGCTTAGCCACTAACTCCTCATCATTCAAACACTAGAATCAGTACACAAATGACCCATTCTGTTAACATCGACAAGTGTAATCATAATTCCTCAACGAACAAAACTTTATCCGTAGCATCGTCCGAGGACCGGACATGAAACAATAACGGGTAACAATTAATTAGAGGCCACAGCCAAAAATTGTGTCGTTAGACGCAGCAGGTCAACGTGAAAACGACATGTTGATGATCCTCCCTCCTCAGTCGGTAGGGACCTCGATCTCGCCGGACTGGATCTTTTCGATCACGTCATGAGGATGCATGCCGTCAATCGTGCAGCCAACGGACTGAGCAGTTCCTGGAAATGGAAGAGTAGGGTAACTAACAACTCATGGAGTAACTATATGAAATCAATCCTGCTATCTATTATCAATATAAACATTTGACAATAAACAAATGTGTACCGAGGATCTCCTTGACAGTTCCCTCGAGCTTGCGAGCCATGGAACGAGGGCGCATGATGCGGGCGATGTTCAGCAGAGCATCGAAAGAGATGTCGCCGTTGTGCTTGACTAAAATCAGAACATCTCAGCCTTCACCGCTTCCAACTTCTGCCCACCATTCACCAGTTAGTCCCAGGATGAAAAGATAGATAGCTAGTCCTCGAGACAAGGTACTCACGACATAGATAACATACCAAAGAAATGAGCTTCATGAACGCGTTACCAGCCTTTTCTGGTTTTAAAGTCAAACCAGATAAAGAACCGGGGGATGGGCGCCAATTGGGGCATTCCCGACCCTGCCGCTAATCCACTCTCCCAGCACAGGAAGCGCTCTTGTACGGAAGCCAAACCGATGGCTGAGCGGGCCGTGCTCTACAATGTCTGGCCATGGTCGGAGGCGTACCATTCTTGACCTTCTTGCGATCACGAGGAGGCTCCTTGAGCTCCTTGATGATGAGAGAAGCAGCAGAGGGAACCACGTCGATCTTCGCCACACGATTCTGGATCGTCAGCTTGCAGGTCACCTTCAGGCCCTTCCAGTCACCGGTCGCCTTGGCGATGTCATCTCCGATCTTCTTGGGGGACTACAAAAAGAATCGTGTGAAGATTAAGTAACCTCAGCATGAACCAATGTCAAAAGATAGCGCAACTTTTGCCAGTTTTTAAAGGTTAAAAAAATGCTGGAGTTTCAAAAAAAGCCGTAACTATTGAAAGAAGGATGTACTTACCAGACCGAGAGGTCCGACCTTCGGAGCGAGTGCGGAAGTCGCACCAACTTCTCCTCCGACGCAACGGAGGTACACTGCAATTGGATCAAATATTAACAAACTAAGCCAAAATACAAAATAAACTGGATCTTCATTAGCTATCGCATAAGAATTCAAGAACAGAACTTCATTCACATTCCTATTCGCCAGGGAAAGCAACCATTATCGTGAATTCTTACCGATCTTGATCTCAGTCGGGTCAAACTTGGGCGGCATCTTGTCGATTCAGTCTACCAGCCACAGAGGGAGGATGAGCTGCTGAAATAAACCAGCTTCGAATTTCGTGGTGAGGAAATAACTTGCCTGAGTATCGCCAGGTTGATGCGCAGTTTAAATTCAGGCGGGAATAGTTTTTATTCGAATAAAACAAGTGAATGCATTTTTATCATTCATTGGTCTCTTATCAGTAGGATTTATCATTTATCTAATAAACAATAAAAATATCTACTAAAAATAAGTCGAGTTGTATTCTGGAGCTTAATTTATCACGTTGGTGGAATTGATGTGCATGACATCGAATGGCTCACTGTCACGCGCCAGTTCAATTGGCGCGCGCATTTGACTGGTAGTTTTTGCCCACGTTGTCTGCATTCTTTCTTTTCCCATCGAATCAATCAAAGGCTATGCTAAAAAGGACTTCGTTATAAAAGTACATTGAGTTTTAGGAATGGACTCGAGACAAGCTATCGTTGGCAGGCAACAGGATATCGTAGAGGAAGTAGTTGATCAAGGAGGGGAGGTTCGCGCGCTTTTTGTCTATTCGAATTTTTGAATCTCATTCAAATATACTAGTAAGAAGGCGCGATTTTGATTTGAAATATGATCTTGATTCGAGAGTGAGCATGCGGGTATTTGTTATCTTCTCTGTCGTGTATTAATTAATGGAGTTAAGGACTACGACGAACTCGTTCTCGCTGAGGGCGACGAAGAGTTGTTCTTGGACGGCGAAGAAATCGACGTCGAGGACCTTGATCAGATTGAAGGCGAATACATCGAAATTGATGGAGGGCAGTTTATCGCCTCTCAGCATGTTCTTCAACAACAGCATCCGGTAAGCGGGTCGTGTTTTGTAGCTAACACTTTTTTGAGCATTTAATAACTGGCTTCACCTTTCAAACGACAAGCACATAAATGTTATTTCTAGCATCGAGCCACTGCATCTCAAGTCCGAGCGCAGGCGATTTCCACCGGCCAAGCAGAACGGAGAGCTCAGCTAGTCAGTTTATTTGTTTTATCGGTCTTAATTGTTCTCTAATTCGTTTTTGGCCGGGTCTAGCTTTTTTTTTTCCTTTATAGAGCGACGAAAACACTCAACAGCGTACGCAAGGAACGGGGCATGTCTATGCGATTCGTGGAAATCAGGTCAGTTCAATTTATCCAAAAAAAATCTACAGTTAACTGGCGCGTTCAGGTATTTCGCGTTGACAAGAACACTGGAGAGATTGCGCCTGTCAGGGGAAAATCCTTTAAAGAAGAGAAGGTAAAATATTTATCTTCTGTTATGTGCTTCATCTGTTTGTAAAGATGTAACAAAACGGAAATAGTAGCATGTTTCCAGCATGCATACGATAGCCAAGAAGGAAGCAGCAAGAGTGGCCTTCACCAAACTGGGCCTTCCCAGTCGACCTATTCTCCACTTTCTTTCCGCGCCGCGAGAGATGCCTTGAATCACTACTCTCCCTTACCTCCACCCAAGCCTCCGAAGAGATACATGAGGTGTCGTATTTTGGATATTTCTGATTACTGTTCATTCGCTTTATTTCACTTGCAGAAAGACTGTGATTGGTCATAAGAAGCCTTGCAACTGCACGAAGTCCATGTGCTTGAAGTTGTACTGTGATTGCTTCGCGAATGGAGAATTCTGCAGCGATTGCAATTGCAAGGTTTTGTATCTCTCGTTATTCTAGACTTACTTTGTGATCCAGCCTTTAATTTATTAATGCATGTTTATCGTCCAGGATTGTCATAACAATCTGGAGCATGAGGCAGAACGCTCCAGAGCTATTCGAAGTAGTCTTGAGAGAAATCCGAATGCATTCAAGCCTAAAATTGGTGAATTTTTTTCTCATTATACTGATGGGTAATTTTTCTATTTCCACTTTAACTACCACACGAGGGCAAAACAATAATTGTTGCAGGTATTATGACACGCGGTCGGTCAGAGAATGAACGCCTGCATCAGAAGGGTTGTCACTGCAAAAAGAGCAACTGTCTGAAGAACTATTGCGAGTGCTACGAGGTAAGCTGTCTTGAGAGGTAGCTGTACTTCTTTTATTATAATCCTTAACCCATTGCAGGCAAAGGTTGCATGTACAGATAGATGTAAATGCCAAGGTTGCAAGAACACAGAAATCGACCGCGCTAACAAGTTCGGGTGAGTGAAAGTTTCTTGTATTGGTTCTTAATGATAACAGCCAGGTATGGGATATAAGTGATGTGTGTTTAAGAGGCAGAATGGGTCCTGCGGGGGCCCTTCTTTCTTTGGCCAATGTGGCTAGTATGCGAAGTGAAGGAAGCGCACTCGGAACGAGCACCAACAGTGGTGGAGGGCCTTCCAGTGTTGCCAGCACCGGGTCTTCTCAGGAGCAAGCCAGGCCTGCCACTCCCTTCTCCGATGAGGACAGCGAAGAGGGATTCGACCACAATGATCCCAAAAAGTTGGACTTTTCTGCCAGCTTGCATGATATGTCAAGGATGCTTTTTTTTCAGAAAGCCATGGTTTTATATGACTGATGAAGTCGTTGAAGCCTGTACACTCTGTTTAGTTGCGAAGGCAGAAGAGCTGGTTGGTTAAGATGTTCCATTCTTCGGTTCTGTTTAATCTTATCATTGAGTGATGTTGATGAATTCAAAGAGAGAAAGTTACCTTTGCAGGAATCTCACGGTGGTGAAGAAGCTTCGGACGAGCATTTGGAGAGGGCGATCATGGAAGAGTTTTCGAAGTGTCTTCGCCATGTTATCGCCTCTTCTGCCAAAGCCTTCCATTCATCTGGGAATCGTCGAAATGCCCCAGCTCCCTCTCCCTCCCCCTCCTCCGTCCGCCGGCCGCAGTCTGCACAACCTGAGGAATCTCCCACCTTCTCTGCCACAGAGAGAGCACCCTCCCTTCAACGCGCCCCTTCCCTTTCGAGGGAACCATCCTTTCCAGCTGTCACAGCTGTTGTAGAATCGTGATGGTTTCCTTCATTTGTAGAGTTTATCACTATCCAGATGTTTCGCTTACTGTAAATATCATAACGATCTCTGAAATTACTTTTCTTGATAGACGGAGGGAGCTGGTCTCAAAGTCCCTTTAGTAGTCTATCGTGCCTCAATATTCCGATTGGTGCTGTTTTTTTCTTCGTTTTATCGGTTTATATATATACTCTTCAAAGAACTTTATGTGTTCGGTTTTATTCAGACATAAAGCATCTTCATAGCAATAGCTGTCGCATATCAAATGGAAAATGTTTCTATCAGATCTGTGTACGAACGGGTATCTGAAGTTGGATTTGTGTTGTGGACTAGTCTGGAACGTGGCGAGTGCCCAGGAGTGGGGGGAGTAAATGGCATTCGAGGGGCCGTCATCTCTGTCGGAATCAGATGCGGAGTGGATGGAGCGAGCATTCGCCATGGCGGAAGAAGCTCTGGCCAACGACGAAGTCCCGGTTGGATGCGTTTTCGTCTACGACGGGCGAGAGGTGCTTGCTTACCGTGAAATTACAAATAATCGGTCGAATTTATAACTGGCTGTATTTGTCGACATAATCATCATGTTTCTATAGATTGGCTGCGGGCGAAACGACGTAAACCGAACTCACGACCCTACAAGACATCCCAGAAATGGTCGCTTTGGAAAGGATGCAACAGCAGGAGCGGAACCTCAAAGAGGCAACGTTTCTACTGTAAGTTCTCCGATGCAAAAGTAAAAGTGGTGTTTAGATGTTGACCGAGTGCACTCTCTTCGTCACCCTTGAACCATGTATTATGTGTGCGTCCGGCCTATATCCACTGGGTCAGTTAAATTTACTGTAAACTTTCCAAATTTTCATCATCTAAGCTATTTTTGTTTATGGTAGTTAAATTGTGCATACTTCTGATTATACTTTATTGTGATCTAATCTGCCAGTAACTGTGGGTATCACCAATGAATGATTTCATTAGAGGTGTTCGTCGTATTGTATACGGCGCCGATAACGACCGTTTCGGTGGGATGAGAAGCGTTGGAAGCGCGGAGAAGTACAACGAAAACGGAGAAGCCATCCAGGTTCATTCTTGTCTTATCGTCATGACCTGCGCGTACAGCAGTTTAAAACTGCCTTTTGAACTATACTTTGAAGCGTTTATTTACTTTTTCGAGCCTTCACTATTCCCTATAAGCTTTATATTTGAGGTGGTTGCTGGAGTCCACGCAGAGCGCGCCGTTCAACTGCTTAGGACCTTTTACGACAAGCAGAATCCGTTTGTACCGGAAGAAAAGCGAAAGATCAAGAAGAAAAAGGTTTAGCTTTTTTTCTTAATTGTAGAAGCGCATTTATTATTTAGTTTTCGTAGTTTTATTTGATGTTGTTACTTCTTAGCTGTTGCTTTTTGTGAAGATAAAAAATATGTGAACGAAGGCTGTATGGTCACAATCAGGAAGTGGTTAATAGCCCTGCAGATACTATTACTCTAGAAAGTTCTACATGGCTTTAGATGATTGTATTAGAGTAGGGAATGATTGTGTCCTTTCTCTGCCGTCGATTACCTTCCACATCTCATGGACCTGGCCTGCAACTCCTTGCTCTCCGCCCTTGGCAGTCATCACAAACTGCTCTCCACTCCTTAGCTAGAAGTTGGTTCTTTTCTCGTTATTAATGAACGGTTTGGGGGAGGGCTTGAAAACAGGCGGAAAGTTCGCAATTGAGGTTCACACTTTAATTGTCTGTCACCATTGCCATTGCGGGTGTCTTCTACTCGTCTGTTTTCCGATGGAATGCGTGGACATGTTAGTAAATTTTTTTTGGTAGCACATCTATGCATACCTTATCTCCTTCCTGTTTTCATCTCGCATGCGCATCATTTAAGGAACGGAGGACATTCGAATCTAGGAGGCTCGGCTCACGCGACACCATGTATTATGTCGTCAGTTTCTATTTATTCATTTACCCTTCCGGCATCAAAAATGATGACGTCGGCTTTCAACTGTTTATTGTCTTATCTGACGTTGAATATCTATGAATGTCTAGGTTAGTCTGGGCGTGATTGCAATTGGCTTTACCTTTGCCGCGATCCCTGCGTACCGCATCTTTTGCGAGCAGACTTCTTTCGGTGGACTTACTCAAGTTTGTGTCTTATTTGTAGCTAGTACATTTTCTTTAAAATTTTTTTTGCTGTCATATTTTTCCTAATTAGTGAAATTAAAGCGGTTTTAGGTTGCCAAGGATTTTGAGAAGATTGCAAATATGAAGAAGGTAGAAGATCGCTTGATTCGAGTCCAGTTCAATTCGGATGTCCCTTCCAGTATGCGGTGGGAGTTTAAACCGCAGCAACAAGAGGTCTTGCATAATTGTAATAACTATTTAATTCTCTTGTCTTGGACCTACCTCTTTGATGCTCTAACTGTCGTAAATTCTTTGAGATCTACGTCCATCCTGGAGAGACTGCCCTCGCTTTCTATTCTGCTCGCAATCCGACTGATAAGCCAATTATCGGCATCTCCAGCTACAATCTCACTCCCTTTCAGGTATCATTTTTTTTATTTGATTCATATCATTGAAGGTTCATATTTATCTGATCTTTCCACTTTCATTTTCTCTTTTTTACTATTTTTAGGCTGCCTACTACTTCAACAAGATTCAGTGCTTCTGCTTTGAGGAGCAAATCTTGAATCCTGGCGAGCAGGTTATAACCTTATAATGTTTCATTTTCATTCTTTAATAAGTATATTTTGTCCTATTATTTGAATTGCCAATTTGGTAGGTGGATTTGCCGGTGTTCTTCTACATTGACCCGGACTACGCAAATGACCCGACCCTCGAGTATCTCGATAGTATTCTTCTGAGTTATACATTTTTCGAGGTTTGTAGTCATTCTCTTTATGAAACAATGATAAGACATTTTTGTATGAGTTCTCTCTCCGTATTCTAAGTGTGCATTTCATTCAGGCAAAATCCGGTCTGGTCCTTCCAAGTCCATTTGATCCGAACAACAGACCCCTTGTCGATACGACTAAAGGAAATGATGCTATTCCAGCCAAGGAACCAACCAAAACTTCGGAAAAGTCGACATAATACTATAGAGGAGCTATGTTGTTATATCCTAGGTCGTTTTCCTTTGTTATTGCAAGTTACATTTGATTAAGACATGTTTGTTTATCCAAGAGATAGTGCTAATAAATTATACGGCATGGTGCGATTGTTCTCTATTGAAGGCGAAAACGTATGCAAGCGTTTGTTATTACATCAGTTCCTTGACCCATTTCATTAGCTATGCGATTTGTCAGGCCCAAAGATGAAGCCGTGCAAGTTTGGCGCCCGTTGCTACCGGAAGAACGTCCAGCATCTCAGAGTATTTCATTACTCGTTTTCGGTTGGCCAAGTGCTTCATCTCCTTATGTTGAGGAGTGCCACCCCGAGAAGATGGAGAAGTTGGAAGCGGATGGCGCTGTCGAAGAGTCCGAGAAAGCGGACGAAACTCTTGAAGCAACGAAACCTCAAGAAGGAGAACCCAAGGCAACCGCTGAGGAAGTCAAGGTTAGCCTAATACTATGGCATTGAGGAACTGTGATTGGGTGGGAGATAAACGTAATAGGTGTTCGGAGTAGATTGCTCACCTGGTTGTACAACGTAGAAGAATGCTTTGAGAACGGAGTTGGCGATGGCCTGAAGGCGAAGAAGCGATTAGCAGAAGAGGATAGCGAGAACGGGGGCGGAGAGGGCGATGCGGCCAAGAGGGCGAAGCTCAACAGCCATGTCAGTAGTTCAGCTCCAGTCTTATTCCGTTATACGTTCAATTACGAAAACTTTTTCAAAGGCAAAAACCGGCTGCGAATCTGCCGAAGAGCCAGTGAAGCAGAATGCGAAACCGCCTCCGCCGCAGCCATCAAACCCGCTAAAGTTACCGGATGACGAGAAGTCTATTCCGGTGTGATCTTTTCATTTTAATTTGAAGACTACATTTCTTCTTTCATATTAACACATCAGTTGTAATAAGTGAGAAAATTTCTCTTAGGTGCGAGCTCCATTTTTGTGCCAGCCAGCGAGTGTCTTTTCCGTCTGGAAACGAGCACTGCAACTCCAATCAAGCGAGCCATGCTGTCAGTCTGTTCTTTCTGTTACCCATCGCATCTTTTCCGCTTTCACGGATTGGTAGCTAAACAGCGATGTATTTCATTGGATATAGAACCAGTACGAAGTCATGATTACAGCCGCCTTCTCTGCCGTGAACGGCCTCCGCTTGGTGGGGATCTTCGACTTCTTGGATGGCCGTCTGTCCACTTCAGATGCTTCCGATGACGACGTTCGTCTCCATTGGCGATTCTCAACAGATCTCCCCGAGATGCAGACCTTTGCCATCTCGAATGCCGGCCACTACAGTATCTGGAGGTATTTACTAGTATAATTGTTTGTTCTTGCTTCTACATTTGTAATGACACTTGCACATTCTGTGAATTTCATTGCAATATAAATAGTTCTTCAGAGACGATCAGGAAACGAAAGATGAGGAGATGATCATTGTCTTCTCTTCGCGTGCTTCCGGCAACCATTTTGTCAAACTTGAGGTTTCATTTTCTTTGCTCTTTTCATTATTGGGACCTCTTACAGCATTTTCTCTTCTTCTTTCTATCAGCAGCTTGCGGCAAAAATAAACAGTGCTTGAGAGTTAGAAAGTCAGTAATGCAGGCTTATTTTCTTCGAGATCGTTGGCGACAAGGTCGAAGATGCAATTGCGCATGCTGCATATTCTTGGAAAGAGTACGGTAACGAGAAGGATTCGGTGGAGGTGGATAAATGTCTGGCCGAAGTGGACATCGAAGGGGCAGCGGAGCACGCGAAGAAGACCAGTGCTGCGAGGAAGAAGAAGGCGGTGAGATATTCTCTCATTTATGAATTGTAATTGAGTCTATCGTTTCAAGTAGGGTACTATACTCCACTTTTCAGATCGGCCATCCACTTCACGGGGTTCAGATCTGCGTTCCCGTTGACAAGAAGAAGGACATCGGCTATCGTCCACTCGGAGAGGATATTGGTTTGCTCTCCTTTTAAGAATGAACTTTGAACTTTTTTTACTTGTGGTTTTCAATAATATTGCGACTTAACCAGGAATTAGCATGGCGACTGATAACTTACAGGGAAGCTGAAGCGAGATCTCGAGAAGATTGGAGAAACGGGAGATGAGAAGAAGATGCATAATATTGAAGAGCTTTTCGCGGCAGCTCAGGTTTGTCTTGTTTCTTCTCCAATGTCTTAGTTATGGAGAGGATTGAGTGTTCTGCCGAGGGCTTCCCTCCTTTCATTACTTGTGTTTTGGAGAACCATGAACAATGTTGCCGTGCTGTTTTCTATGTTAATGTTGATCGCGGATTTCTTGCAGTTTGCGAATGACGAGCTGGACTTTGGAATGGGCCTCGAGCTCGGTCACGATCTCTTCTCTGCCAACTTCTCGTGTTTCGACTCCATGGCCAAGCAGCTTCTCTCTACCGCTTATCTTCTTCTCGGTATGAAGAATCACTTTCTATTTTTATGATGCCCTTTGGAGTGTCTCTTTTGCATTTGTTCGAATTTGTATAATTTCAGATCGAGCTGAGTTCGGAGCGATTGTGGCTGCTCAGTTCAAGGACGAAGAAACACGTCGTCGTTCTATTATTTGGCACCATTAATCTTGGCTTTATCTCGTCAATTGTTCATTCTAATATCTCATTAATTTGGTGCTAATTTGATCATTTAAATAACAGTGTGACAGTTTTAATAATATTCGTGATACTCTTCGAGTTTATGAGCCTTGAAAGCCAAAACTAACGTTGTACCATGCTGTAATATGTCCAATTACGCGTTTTAGGGATTGAAATGACTTCTGAAAGCATTAGTTTTATTGTATTTGATCTCCCTTTCTTACAATAGTGCATTCCACCAAAACTGCTTTACCATGGAATAAACGAGGTGGTTGGGATCTGCTCATCAAACATCACGTAATATTGTAATGAGTACTAGTTTTCAAGTGATTAACGGAGCCTCTTCCATATTAGCATTAGGTCGACCCTCTAGTCTAGAAGACATTTAAAAGTGGGGGAGGTGTAATGGATCGTGTACCGTGGACTGCACATAATGATTGCAATTTGCATACGTTGCAAGTGAAATCATTTGTTTGAGACTAGGCTACGAGATGGAAGAAAACGGGCGGCATTTGTTTATCCAGATCCTATCATAATGTGCTGAAATATGATACCAAGCATCTTTTGTTTATGGTCTGGTGCATGTTGACCAAGAAGTTCATTGTGAAGGCGGGAAGGTTTTCCATATGCTCCTGCTCATTTCCTCTTAAGCTGCTGAGTACCCTAGCACAACACTTCACGCACTCTGATTGTGTGGAGTATTCCTTTCACTAAGCCACAGTTGTAACATGAACAGATTAGGATCATTTCAGGGTGATTGACCGTAGTAGAAGAAGGAAGACATTGATGGAGGAAAGAAAAAAAAAGGCACTCTGAACTTACTCACTTGAGAGCGAGTCTCGCCCTACTCTCTTCCACATTTTGTTTATTAAATACAAATACGATTCGGTCTTGGCCATAAGTCGATGACGCGCGGGTTACGAAGAGCCATGGCACTTAGTCATTGCGGGAAGGAGAAGTAATTGCCTCCACTTTATCTTTCATCTCGATCAGAAGCCGGCAGATCGGATTGCCATGACTTTCCGTCCGTCACCACACGTAAGCATATCATCTAAAGGCTATCAATTAGCACGAACACATGATAGCAGAGGGGGGCTCGTTGCTGGAGTCTTCATGTAGATAAAATGAGAGAGCGAGAGAGAGAGAGAGAGAGAGAGAGAGAGAGAGAGAAGAGTTAGAAAGTATCTGTGTATCTGAAGTGTCAGTTGGTTTATGAACATACTAGAGGGTTAGCGTGTCGCAGACTGGATTGAAATATTATGATTAACATTTATTCAAATCAAGAAATTGTTCGTGTTCATTACGTACAACATGTGACATTCTAAAGAGTTACACCGAAATTGGTCAAACAACATGTATTAAAACCCGAAAATGTGCTACAACGTCTGCAGAGAAGGCAAATTGTCTGTGAAAGATATTCGGGTGGTCGGGAGGGTAGAAATGCAGTGAATCCCCTCGAGTGCCGGCGAGGTAGATGCTTTGCAAGGAAGTTCCGATTTTTCTATGGTCATGGGGCAGCGAAGCAACACAAGGGAGTATTTCAGCAGAAGTACAATTCCAGCCAGACATGTGTCTATCAAATATACACAGTTATAGAAAATTCGTTTGCGGCACAACATGATGAGAATGGTGAAAAAGAGAGATACAGACGAGAGAGAGAGAGAAGAGAGAGAGAGAGAGAGAGAGAGAGAGAGAAAGAAAGAAAGAGAGAGAGAGAGAGAGAGAGAGAGAGAGAGAGAGAGAGAGAAGAGAGAGAGAGAGAGAGAGAGAGAGAGAGAGAGAGAGAGAGATAGTGGAGACAAGAGGCGTGATGAAGGCAATAAAAACAACAGCTTCAGGAAAGTCATCGAACGTCACAGCACAAAAAGCCGTAAAGCGGAGAAAGAAAGAAAGAGAGAGAGCGAGAGAGAGGGAGAGAGAGAGAGAGAGGTGTCAGACACAGACGGCGAGAGAATCGTAAATGCACAAAGGGGAAGGGAAATTTCACGTGATAGAAAAGGGTGTAAAATAATATAAATAATGAAGAACAGCAATGGCTTGACGAAGAATGGGAAACCCGATGCCAGCTAATTGTCTGTACCTCAGGAAGCTGCAGATGGTTTACATGTGAAACTGGCACACGATTTGTGATATGAGACATTGATTATTCTACTGTTAAAGAACATACTGAACTGGGAACCGCGACACATTCCTTGATTCAAAGGGAGCAGACCTCTACTGCAGTTACTACATGGATACGGTATAGAGAGAATGACTGAAAGGTATCCGCTGCAATTCTCAGATGGTTTCGCGGCTATCAAAGTGGACGAGTTTTGACTGAGTTCGGTTGCAGCCGAATTCCTTCTCGAACTTGGACTGGATGAGCAGGCGATACTGAGCTTGCGCTGAGTTTCTTCTGAACGATTCCGGCCGAGGAGTCAACGGGCGCTCGATCAAGACCTGCAGTAGAAAAAGGATTGAGAGAGAAAGAGAGGGAGAAAAGAAAACGAGAGTGAAAGAAACAAAGAGAGAAAGGGAGAGTGAGAATCAGAGAGACAGAGAGAGAGAGAGAGAGAGAGAGAGAGAGAGAGAAATGTACAACTTGAATGTTTCATCAAAAGGTGAAGAAACGAGGCTCTTGCGCTATCATTTATTACGGTAATCAGCGCTTCGCCCTAAATCCTTTTGTATGGAAAAAATCAAAATCTAATATTGAGATCTTTCCGAGAGGTCAGAGGACGTAATCGGATTGAAACAAAAGCTGTTCGGCTTCTTCTTCTCTTCTATTCTGAGAGCGAAAAGGAGCTTTGCCTTTCTCACAATAGCCATAGGCATGCCTGCAGATTATCTCTCTCGCACGTTCTTCGTTTCCAAGTACTGAACTACTATTGGAACCTTCTCAGGGCCAGGAATGATCTCAAGAAGACTCGTTCCAAAAGATGTTCAACGAAGTGAGGAAATTATGTACATACATACATATGTAGATATGTACATACTTACATATGCAGCCTTCAAAATGAGCATATGGAACAAATAGAGTTAGAGGGAGAGAGAGAGAGATTGCAGCAAAGAGCGAGATAAGTAATAGTAAAGTAACAAGAGCGACCCTGACCTCCTCGCAGACTTGTTGTTCATCGTCGTCTTCCTGTTCTTCTCTCTTCGTGCAGATCCTGCGACAGAAATGAATGGCGGTGATTGCTGAAATCATTTCTTAAAGAAGGGTTCCAATGAAGAGAGAGAAAGAGAATGAACAGGAGGAGTTTTGGTTGAACGTGATGAAATGACTAACCAATGGCGAGAGTGGAGAAGAGCGCGACCAGTGGAATCATTACAGCAGTGAACGTGTCCAGGGAGAAGAAGCGAGGCGAGCCAGGCAAGGCTGGTCCTACGGCAAAGAATATTATGTATATTAATAGTCAATTAATATTTTTTATAGTTAAATTAAATTGTATAAATAAGTAGAATGTCAATGATACCGGGCGTGGAGAAGACGCCCTCTTCACCGGGCGTCCACATCTCGGCGTCGCTCTCAATGGTCTCGATGGAACGACTGGAGTCCTGCATGAAGATGGGCATGGACGATGGGGATAACGAGAAGGAATGTCTGGAGGATGGAGGGTGAGCGCACCTTCCAGAACCATGCAGGGGCGGGGCTTCGCGAGATTACACTTACAAAAGATATCACGAGAGAGGAGGGAGCTAGAGTGAGAGGGAGCGAACGACTAACGCAGGAATTTGGTAGAGAGAGAGAGAGAGAGAGAGAGAGAGAGAGAGAGGGAAGAGTGATAGAGAGAGAGGACCACAGAGAGAGAGAGAATGTGAGAGATCATAATGATTAAGAAGAGAACACCAGATTCAGACTTGAGAGATACGAGGAAACGAATTAGCATTTCGAAGCGGTCACTCAGACATCTTTGAAGGCTGAAGCTAGTTCATGCTAATCTTGCAAGGCCGGAGATTGCAGAGGTGGCAGACGTACAAACAAGCTAACATCTATGTACATGCATACAACTACTAACTAAATCGAATCTCCTTCTCGACTACTCAAAGAGTGTTTTCTTTATCTCTCTCTGCCATTCTCTCACAAACCCTTACTCTCTTCCCTCCTGTGAGGATATTTGCTCCTGCTTGTCCATCAAGAAAGAAATGGGAAGGGGCGAGGCGTCATCGTCTTGTCTGGAAAGCACATGTGAAGATGGCAAAATCAAATGAAGGAAAGAGCTCCGACAAGAATACAGGAAGAGTACAAGGAATGGGGCATGAAATATTTAGATGCGTACATGGAGGCGCATTCAGAACGGACACACAAAGGGTGGTGCTTGCAGTTCCAGGACAAGAATTCTGCACCGTTTGAATATAACTTCGTGAACAAGTCAAGGAGTACGATGAAGAAGACATAGAGGAAGGGAGAGAGAGAGAGAAGGGTGAAAGAAAAGTAGAGCAGGGGAGGGATCAGAGATAGAAACACGACTAGAATGCGATGGAAAGAAAGGACATGGATTGGATTTCAGATAACTAATTTCCTACGAATGTATGCTCAGGAGTTGCGCAAAGTGAATTGAGAGCACGAGGAACAGAATCACAATCATAGATAAAGAGAGAATGAAAGACAGGAAGTGAAAAGGAACAAGAGGTTGATAGAAAGAAACGACTTGAAACGAGTTTTCATTCACTATTTTCGTCCTTATTAAAAAAAGCGGTAGTTAAGATCTCAAAACGTCGCAATCTCTTGAAAGAATCGGGCAAGAGGACTCGATTAGTTAATGATCTCTCACGTGAAGTCTCACTTAGCAAGTCTGATAACATTCTAAATTGCTGCGTCTGAGTGGGTGAAAATGATTATGTGATCAATGAAAACACTGATTAATCTGATCAAACACTACAAGGCAGGCGCATTTTCATAATTGGAGAAGCCAGTCAGGCAAAACAGCTGAGAACATCAATAAAGAAGAAGGAAGACGCGGCAGTTGGGACATCCTTTCCCTTTGCCGTTCCGCACAAGAAGTCATCTCCTCTTTCCATCTTGTCATCAACTTCTCTCTCTCTCGTTTTCATTATCTCTTTTCTTCCTCTTTCTATCTCTCGCTATGTGTCATGCTATCATCGCTCTCTTCTTCCTGCACTGCACTTTGCAGTTCAGCCAAAAAAAGATTCGTCCTTGAATTATTTGAAGGCCCAAGAAGTGGACTCCTCTCTCGGGTTCTTTCTTCTTTTCCCACTTCTCCTCTCGTTCCTCTCCCAAACTCTTCGCTTCTGATGGAATATGCATTGGCATTTGCAGAAGTGTCCATTGAAGGTATCAGCTTCTGGTAATGGAAATGGCAGGAGAGGATTAGTCGGAGGAGAGCAGAGAAGAGCCTGCAGCGTGTGCCTCTTCTTATCATCATCACTCTATCGCCTGCTCTGACTCTCTCAATCTCTCTGTCGAAAGTGTCTCTAACTCTCATATCCAAGCAGCATTCATATTGCGTATCAGCTTATCCACTACTATTTCTATAAAAAGGAGTTACATAAAGTCAGGAATGGAAGGAGGATAAGGGTAAAAACGTGTGATTGTCGATATTGGTAATGAAGCAATTGTTAATTCATCTCGACGTCACTCAGCATCCACACGATTTAGGGAGAACTAAAGGAGAAGAGTAATGATGTTGAATGGAAGACGAGAGAAGAGTGGAAGGAGGAGGGGAAGCTGATAGATGCATATGTGGCTGTAGATTACGACTGGAAAGATATTGGGAAGACCTCCGAACGGGACGAAGACCATCACATTCTAGACTGTAAACGCTGTTGTCACTGTTCCTTCACTTCATAATTGGCTGAGTTTTGAATCGAAGAGCAGATAGAGGAGAGACAGAAAAGAGAGGAAAGATAGTATGTAGATATTCATGTATGAAACTCGTGACAGAGAGAGTGAGAGAGAGAATGGAGATAGCGAGAGGGAGGAATCTAGACGTATAAAATTGAAAAAAGGCAGAAACAAGTTCAGTTCGCTTGAAGGAATTGCAAAGGATGTAGACGCCCACTAATGTTAATTACGCCGAGCTTGAAGATGTCAACTGAAGAACCTGCCAACTCCCGATAATTCCGAGAATGTCATCAGAAGAACTAATGAATGGTAAAAGATAGCGAATCTAAATGATGAAGATGGTGACTAATACAATCATTTATTTACTCGCACTCTGATATGTAGTGAATAAATTATTGCTCCGATTATGAGGGTTGTAAAGAGGCAAAAGTGAGAAGATTCTTTTTTTTTGCTCTCAGACATGGAAGATTTTACTCTCTCGCCTTCAGAAACAACAAACTTAGGCATGTATACATGAAGACTCGAAATTCGTTCAAGAATGCTTTGGAGAAGAATGCTCTTAAAAATATTTTCTATGTATGTAATACAGGCTTGATGTAAAATGAACTGACAGTACACATAATGATTGGTAACAAAACTTGAAGGCAAAGGAAAAGTAAAAAAAAAGATTAATGCCTAAATGCTGACATGGAGTGTTGCTTCAATTTCTCAGCATTCCTTAAACCCACAGTCAGCTGCACGAGGCTCTCTACGCATTCTTATTCTGCATACTCACATCCTCCTTCGTCCCCCTCTTCATTTAAACATGTCAAATTTTTCTCTAGTCCATTCTCTCTCTCTCTCTCTCGCTCTCTCTCTCTCTCTCTCTCTCTCTCTCTCTCTTTCTTCGTTCTCTTCTGACGAGATTTTTGTCTTGCCATCTGCCATACGTGGCACATTGGAAGAAAGGGCAGAAAATGGATGGCAGGATGCAGCGAGAGAGAGGGAGCAAGACAAAAAGAGAAAGAGAGAGAACTAGAGAAAGAAAGACATATGTAGGCACGGAGAGACAAAGTGAGTGAGATAGAGGGAGAGAGAGAGAGAGAGAGAGATGGGAGTACGATGAAGTGACAGAAGATGAAAAAATATGAAGGAGCAGCTTAGAAGGCAGAGCATGCAGGGAAGGCGTAGGAAAAGAAGTAGTCAGAGACAGAAAGAGAATTAGCATAAGAGTTCCAGCTCTTCATCTTTAACTTATATTACATGACAAGCATGTAATTCTCGAGAGGAAAGTCAGATTAGTTTCTTCCTTTGAGTGGATTTGAAAATAAGGAATGTCGTTTTGTGTGGATGGAGATGTCTGTTCATTACGATGATAGAACTAACATTTTTCCATCAAATCAGGATATATTTATACTCGCGTCGGAGTAAATGAAACCAATCAGGTTGACAATGTTTGTGCAACTAAACCGCTTTGTAAAGAGAAAACAAGACTTCTTTTTATCATTCCTATTTCCTCTCTCTAAATCTACACGCGAGTCACTGACAACCTATGTACATACATAAATACATCGATATGTACATGCACTGATTAAAAAGAACATTTTATAGCATATTATGATGGATGATGTCATCTACATGAAGGGGATAGAGAAAAAGGAAAGCAAAACATGAGAGGGGGTTGAGCGACGGCGATGAGAAAGAAGTAAAAGTGGACCTTGAGAGCAGTTGTCTTCACAATCTTGCCGATTGTCGTGTTCAATGATCTGCCAATAGCACATTAACTTTATATTCTTCTAGCCTAATGATCTTTGAGCGAATTCTGAAAAGACTAACGTTAGAGATTTCATGGAATAAAATGTTTCCTCGAGAGGAAACGATCGATGGTGAAAATGGTGAAAATGATGGTGAAAATTTCCGTAATAAAAAAAATTTCTGTTGAAATATTGAAACTGTTGTGAAATGGGTGTTTCTCATGAAAGCGACGACAAAACGTCCAGTTGCAACCAAACCACTATATATTTGTATTTCGCTTGAATCCACATCAGCCGTGCTATTAATCTAGGAAGAAAAGTGGATCCAGTGTTCAGTAAAATTTGGTCGAACTAAAATGGAAACTTGGAGCAGGTTTTTCGCCGTTTTACTATGAAAAATGGCCAAAATGGCTCCAATTTCGCTCAACAGCCAACCCACGTTTTAAACTGGACCCATATTCAAACTGGACGCAGTTTATTTCTCAAACACGAAAGAGTGAGCAAAAGTGAGAGGGCAAAAGTGTGTAGAAAACCTTTACTCACTTTTGCTCTCTCAAATTCGCGCACTCTCTAAAACTGTGCGCACGGTTTCAAATGTGAAGCACGTTTTGTGGCCACGAATAACGGAACAGAAAAATACACGAGTGGTGACGAGGCCAGCGTGTTACTTATTTGTTTTGAAAATAGTTACTTGTGCTTTATTTGTCGTAGTAATTGCTTTTTCTTTCATGCGTGAGGTTCCTTCACTGATTGTGAGATGCTTGAACTAGCGAAAACCCTTGAACAGTTCTGCGCTCCATGGAAATTGTTGTTTTATTCTTTTTGTTCTTTTCATAAGAAGCTTTGCGATATTTATTCCTGCTGTATTCATATGGCTATTCAGCTTGTCATGGCGATGCTCTACTTGGAGTTCGCCATTGGCAAGGACACCAAGGCGATCATGTTCTTCGATCTGGCGGAAAGTTGATTCGGCGCCGGCGCCAGCGATTAACAAGGGCTCTGCCGCGCACGCCGGACCATAACGTAACCTTTTGTGTTCTATGTAGTCTAGGTTGTTGTTGAACCCATCGTTCGATTGCTTTTCATGCGAATCTGATGCATTGGGTAACCATTAATGTTGTTTTCCTTTTGTTCAAAAAGTAATGAACTGCTCACAAGTGATATTCTTTTTTTTTTTATGAAGAATGTGTTCTATTCAGCTGCTGGCCAACTCCAACTCTGGTTTCGCCATTCGTGATAACATCAAGGCGCTCTTCTTCTTCGGTGGCGCCGGCGCCAGAGAAGAATAGGCGCTGCTGTCGCGGCCGCAGGGCAGGATACTACGGTGCACGTTGCAAATTGAAACTTTACTTAAGCTGTGTTATTGTTGCTTCCACGTAATCATTTTGTGTATAATGGCGATTTACTTGATAATTGAATGTTATGGGGCAACACCTTATGTTTTCTTCTTCAGCAAAAAGAAATTTTTCTTACCAAGGAAGAATTTTCTCCCTGTGGGTTGTTATGCCGCATTCAATATACCATTCGATTGCTCCTTATCCGCCGATTACGAATAAGCTGTCCATTTTTGTCCAGCAGTCAATACGGAGTTGCGAATTTGATATTGTCGAAAATGACTGTATTCACGTGTTAAAACTTACTAACATTGAACTAATGATTATCATAATGAAATGGGAGGTAGAACCACATGTAGAATTTTTATTTTTATTTTTAGACTCCTCTCTGCATTCGTTTCAGGACTCCTGAAGCAGCACTCTGAGTGCCCGTCTCTTGCGACCATTGTCGTCATGGAGCCAATCACGGACGAGCCCGCCAACGTCTGGGTTAAGCGGCTCACGTTTGAGCATCTTGAGGCTCTCGGTAAGAATGTTACGGTAAGCGTGAGAAGTATCGGACTAATTTAAACTATTTCACTTGCAGCCCCGGCCTGCTCACCAAACACCGCTTCCGAGCACCCTCGCCGCGATCTGCTACACGTCGGGAACCACCGGGACACTCAAGGTGCCATATTACGCTATCATTTCTAAAATTGAAGCTTTTAAGAGTAAATATTGAGATGTTAAAACGACAGTAACTTTTTTTCCAGTGACTCTTTTCTTGCATCACATATGTTACTGTAGACTTTTTACAGTATACTTTTCGCCTAACTCATCCTGTTTTTATTTGGCCTTGCAAGTAAACTATAATTTCTTAGCGGAAATACTTGGTGTATGAACCAGTTGGTATCTTCTCTCTCTCTCTCTCTCTCTCTCTCTCTCTCTCTCTATCGCTCTCTCTCTCTCTCTATCTCTGTCTACCTCTCTCTCCGCTTTTTCATCACAACAAAGCTTTAGCTATTTATTTCGATACCTTTTTGAATTGACATTTTCAGATTGAACACACGATTCAGCGTCGTTACATGCACAACGAGAAGGATCGGAGCTCCGAAGGTAAAAAGGAGATGTTCAGATATTCTCTTTTGCTTTTTCTTCTTTTATTTACCTATAATTGTCTTATGATTTCATTTTCAATTTTTAATTAATTAAGATACTTATTAAAAACTATATTGATAATGCCAGATGCGCCAGCGACGCACGGAACTCCGCTCGAAGCTGGAGATGCTCAAGTCGCGGATCGATGGCTGGGAACGAAGCGATCGGAGTAGCAGTGGTTGGCAAGGCTGGCCCCCTCTCCGCCGCAGCCATCACCGATCTCTTTGCCGTCTCCTGACCCGGCCCCCTGAGAGGTGCCATCAATGACCCTAAGGGTCCTCTCATGCCCCCTCCCATGTCCATTCCGACCCTCTCCCTCCCTTGCCGTACAGTTTTTGTGTTCCTTCTCTCATGCATGCATTGACACTGTTTTGTCATATAAACTTCGTTGCCCGGTCATATTATTGTCTTTCTCTTCTTCTCTCTTTTTCTCTTTCCCTCGCCTTCTCTCTCTCTCTCTCTCTCTCTCTCTCTCTCTCTCTATTTCCTTGCGGGTGAAAGCCACAAATAAAGAAAGTTGTATTAATGCGCTCCAATCGCAGTGTAGCCTTTTTTCATTTACTGAGTATATAAGGAGTGTGGCCCTTCCGCCGGCGAAGGTCCACAAGAAAGTTCACTCAACGGTGAAAGTGGCAGAGGGAGAGCCGAAGCTGCTCCAGCAACCCACTAATCAAGATGGAAGATAGAGCTAGAACAAAACTATTTGGGAACATGGGGACAAAGGCAAACAGAAACGTGCGCCACGTTTGGCTCTAAACTGGACCCAGTTTAAAATGAAAAGGTGGGCACCTTTTTGCGAAACCGGTGCCAGTTTTGTCAAGATTAATAGCACGGCAGGTTGACAATGTTTATACACACAAGTTCCAAGGAGCTCAAGCAAACACTCAAAATATGTACATCACACGGATTTTTTCACCGGGAAACCGAGGAGAGTCGTCGAATTCCATATGAATTACCCGAGAGTTCACTATGAGATATGTACATATCTACTTCAAGGTATTTCATGAATGTCTTGTGTTCAATTCGTATTGAAATAGATTTTAATGTTCGCTTAAAGATTGACTCAATTTTATCGACGAGTCCAAGCCGTTGCTTTCCTACAAATATTCAAGAGAAAGATATGTCTAAAGTTGTTCAGATCGGCCAAAATGTTTTAAAAAACATGTAATAGAATGACTTACTCCATGACTTCGCAATGAAGAAGAGAGAAGAGCATCCGACGGACTCAGCAAACCATTCGGGGAAGCCTTCTCCTTCTTCTTGTCGCTCTTTCTCTCACTGCTGTTGTTATTGTTGTTGTTACTGGAACTGCGGTTCATCTGCCCAGACGATTCTAATTCTGTGTCGAACTTTATTGTCGTCTGCAAAGAAAATGAAGAATGTTAAAAAGAAGCAAAATGCCAAATGGCTTTAAAAAGCCGAAAAAAAGTGCTAAACGGACGTCGCTATCCAGGCGGCGGTAGCGAACACAGTTAAAAATTCGCTTGTATTCACGCTTATACTTATTCTAAACGGCTGGAGCATCATAAAAAAATTAAGTGTTAAAAGCTTTTTTTGTTTCAAAAATCGTACGTTGTATAGGCCGTAGATTATTGGATTGAGACAGGAATTGGACATGGCAAGCCAATGGGCGCAGAAGAAGAAGACGTTGATGTAGCGCCATCTCAAAATACTCACTTTTTGATATTCAATGAAACATATTCAAACACTTTAATGTTTGATTGTTGATATTCGATGAATTGTGAGAAGAACGAACTCGTTGATCTGCGGAAGGACTTCGTTGATGAGGAGATAACACTCGAGGGGCATCCAACAGAGAGTGAAGACCGCCACGACTATTATCAGCATCTTCATCAACTGGAAGGAAGCCTTGATTGTATGAGACGATAAGAGATATCAATGGCCCTCTTAACCTGTCGATTCGAGACCCCCGACGTCTGCGGCGTTGCGCTGAGTCGACGCGTCTCTTCACTCACAGTTGTCGTTGTGTAGATCTGGGAGTAGATATCATTTCCCCAAGAGATCGATAAGATCAAAACAGGATATAAGTTCTTGTCAAGAATGACCTGGACAGCAATCAAAGTGTACGCCGTATCGAGTATTAACATCGGCACAAAGTAGTGGATCACCTGAACATTAAATCGCGACTTGTAAATGTACTGGATGGATATTCTGTGACTAATGAATTGACGAACGAAAAGATAAATGTTGTACGTCTTCCACCAGTCCTCGTCTGCATACACCGGCCGGCACTTCAAGTGACAATCATTTTTTTAATGGAAGATTTTCCCATATACATACATAATTGGGGATAAATTTGAACTGCAAGCTTGCCTGCTGAATTGTTGTGCCTGGCGAGACTTCAAAGACATAAACAGCGTGGAAGAGACCGTGAGGAAGAGATACGACGAGAGCGACTACCCAGATGGCCACCACCAGGACTCTGCAAGCAAGAGTTGTCAGGCCATTGCAAGGTTCCCTTTTCTGGCAAGGAGACATTTGAGTGAAGCAGAGTGATACTGTACTTACCGCGCTTTTTCAGTGTTCATCCGAATTTGCTTAGGGAAGAAGACAGTCCTGGAAGAGATGTTTCATTATTATGTTAAAGTGGAAAACAAGGGGAAAAGAAATATCAAATAGAGAGATAAATAGAGAGAGAAGAAAGAGACCTAAACTCATGAACAGCGGAAGCAGTGAGAGTGAAGACCGAGACGGAGAGGGCAACTGTCTCGACATACGGGACAATCTGGCACAGAGACGCCGGCAGATGCCAGACCTGGTAGAGAAGCATTCTTTTTAAAAACCCATTCATTTAATCCGTTTTGAAGGATTTCTTTCATTCGTGTTATTTTGTTCTCATCATGTTGGCATATAAAAGTTCGTACGAAATAATAGGAACCGGTGATATAAAAATAACGATACTTGAAAAAGTGCAGCTTGAAACTTGAAGGGAATTGCGAAGAGAGCAGTGAAGAGATCAGCAAAGGCGAGGTTAATGATAAAATACGTCGTGATAGAGCGATTTCGCAATCTGGAATCATTTATTTTCTATCTCTTTAGCCTCACTAGGACAATGCATAAGTATACCTTGTGAGTGTTACGGCGATTACCAAAATGTTTCCAAAGAAGGCTAAGAAGGAAATAATGCCGTAGAGGATGCACCAAATGACCTGAAATTAGTTGAAGAAGTAAGAAGGAAAATGGCGGTCGAGAGCTAACTTAATAGTACAGAGAACGAGAGAGAGGAAGGTGAGAGTTATAGAGAAATAGTCTGAGAGAGAGGGGGGGGGGAGGGTAAGAGAGGGGTTAGAGAGGAGACAGACAGACAGACAGACAGAGATAGAGAGAGAGAGGAGAGATGTAAGGCTGACCACTTCGATCCAACTCAGCTGGTAAAGGTCGTCGTCTTCTGATTCGGCAATAACAATCGTCGGCATGAGCTCGATGACAGCAGTGGCAGCAGTGGTGGCCATGGCTGAGAAGAGTCAGGAGTCCACTCTCATCCGAAGACCTGCAAGAAGAGACAGCCAATCAGAACGAGGAGGAGGGACAAAAGTGGTGACGAGAAGGATCATAATGAAGTAAACTTACAGTAAACACTGTTCTTAAGATCACATGACTTTATTCAAGGACTTGCACTTCAGTAAATTGGACGGCAGTGTTTGTGCACACTTTTGCAATCAGATAAACAGAGCTTTCTCTCTCTTTCTCTCCTCTCTCTCCCTCTTTCTCTTTCTCTCTCTCTCTCTTTTTCTCTCTCTTTTTCTTGCTCACTTTCTCCTTTCTCTATCCATCACCTCTTTCAAATGAGATATCAGTCGGAGTCATCAGAGGATGGTCCTTGGGGGCAAAATATGCTCCTCTCATTTCACACTCTTTCATCTTTCTCCCCATTCTCCTTTTATCATCTTTCAAAAAGAAGCTTTGACGAACGCGAGCTGACTTGTTATCTACCTACATCTATTCTCTTCTTTCTCTCCCTCTCTCTCTTCTTTCTCTCTCCCTCTCTCACTCTATCTCTCTTCCCTGGAGGCCTTTCGTTCTTCTTCTTCGAATGACAAAACGAAGCGTCTCGCTATATTTCCGCCCGAAGCATTTATGCTTCAGGTTAGAAGAAAAGAAGTGGCCGGGTAAATTTATGGGCAGGTCAAAGATGGACTCAGAGAAAGTGGAATTGGAAATGGTCACTCCTCGCAAACACCACAGAGAACAGTTCACAAGAGTTCAAAATATATATAACGGAAATAGCGTCGACAACGCCCTAATGAAAATATAAAGAAATTAAGTATAAAAAAAAAGAAAACCGGCTGTTTCCATATTTTTTTTACAGATGAAACCTACTGTATATTTTGGAACAGTTGTGTATAGAGAACTTTAAACAATCTGCACATACCGAGTGCTCCTTCATACTAAAACTAAAGAGAGCGCCATCACAAACATCTTTAAAATTAGCCAAAGAGATTGAGAAAAAGGGAGGGAACGAATCAGAGAATGAGAGAGAGAGAGAGCGAGAGCGAGAGAGATAGCGAGAGACAGAGAGAGAGGGTGAGATAGAAAAGAGAGAGCGGGAGGGATGAGAGAGAGAGAGAGAGAGAGAGAGAGAGAGAGAGAGAGAGATGGAGAGAGAACGACGAGATGAAGTGTGAGAATGATGGAACTTAAGGATTATAGAAACAAAGAAACGCGGCGCAAGAAAAGCCGAAGATGGGCTCCGCGGACTTTTGGCCACTGATCACCCGGAAAATCCGGACGTGAATGTAATGAAATGGCCCTTCGGCGGAACGAGAGAAAGAATGAAGACAGAGCGAGAGAGAGAGAGAGAGAGAGAGAGAGAGAGAGAGAGGGAGAGAGAGAACAATGAAAGTAAAAGAGATGGAGAAAAAGTGAGAAAGAGAACAAGAAGAAGAGAGGGAGAAAGAGCGAGAAAGAGAACATTGAAAGAAGGCAAATCTCTAATCATCGCCTCTATAGGGGGAATGCTTTATATTAATTAAAACATTTTCCTGTTCCAGCCTACATCATTTTATCGTATCTAAAATTGACATGAGAATTATAATTTTGAAATTGAATGAGATTAAGATAAAAAAATACTTTGTAAAACAAGAAAGTCAGACAGAGTCAGACAGATAGAAATGTCGTAAACATGGCGGAGAGTGCATTTTCATGCAGACGGAGAATGAATTGCGCCCGAGGCAGGATGAGGAGATCCCTCGTAGAGCGCAAGGATATCGCAGAATCATCTTAGCGCCTCTTTGACGCTCAAGACGGCAATGAAGAGAGAAAGAAGGATCGAGGTAAGAGAAAGAGAGAAAGAGAAAGAGAGAGGGAAGGAACGGAGAGAGAGAAAAGGAGAAAGGAAGAGAAGAAGGAGAAAGAGAGTAAGAGAGAGAGAAAAAACGGGGGAGAGAGAGAGTAAGAGAGAGAGAGAAAGAACAGGAGAGAAAGAAGTGTGCCATGTGGATGTTCAATTAAACTGTGTCGCTACACTAAAATAAAAAGTTGCAGTAGCTTCTTCACCGAATAAAGGGAAAAAATAAATGCGAAAGCAGAATGTACAGCGCACTCTCAGAAGCCCTCAAGGAAATCTGCAAAAGCCGACAGTCTGCAGCTGACTAAGAGGGCATCCCTTGCCTTCCACCTGTTCTGGCAGTTAAAGCTTCTTCAAATTACAACCTTTCTTTGTACTGCCTAACGAATTTATGTAGTAGAAACGAAAAAAAGACATTAGATGCCCAGAAGCATAGGAAATGAAGGGAAAGAGGAGAATATTTAGTGTGAAGCAGCAGAAACGAAGTGAGGAAGAATCAGCGAACAGGCAAAGCAGGAAACCCATTCTGTAGCACGAAGAACGGACACCCCGAGAATGGTGCAGAGAGAGAAAGAAAGAAAGAAAGAGAGAGAGAGAGAGAAAGAGAGAAAGAGAGAGAGAGAAGAGCGAGTGATGAGAGAGGGAGAGTGAGAAAAGGATGTTAGGATGTGCGAACGAGGATAGAAAGAACAGGTGAAAGAGATGCTAAAGAATAATGCCTCTTCCGAGCGAAACCAAGGACAAAAAAGTCTTGCGATCTCCTGTAGTATTCAACCATAATTCGCTTATCAACTTACATTCATATATATGTATATGTATTTCATTTGATTAGGAAAGAAATCGAGAGCGATTTAAAAAATAAAGAAGTGAGGGAAAGAAAGAGGGGAAAATAGATGGAGGGAGCACTTTGATTGAATATGCAGATGGATGGGATGCTTGCCTCTTCTCTTGATGTGAGTAGCGTGAGGGACTGATTGCAAGACATCTGAACTGGGCCATTCACAACACCACATTTTCGTATGTGACGTTTTTCATCCTCAGCAATCGAACATCAATGCCTTGCACCCTTCATCCATCTTTTGTCTTCCTTCTCTCTCTCTCTCTCTCTCTCTCTCCCGCTCTCTCTCTCTCGCTCTCCCTCGCTCTCTCTCTCACTTGCTCTCTCTCTCTCCCATGTCTCTCTCTCTATCTCTTTATTTCTCGCTCTCTCTCTCGCTAGAAGGATATAGAAGGAGGCGATTATGGACAGTATTTTCCTGTGCGAGGAACAGATCATATTACTTGTGCTTCGATTTCGATTCAGAATCTCGTGCATGAAATTCTTAAATTACAGACGGGAAATATATAGATGGTTAGATGGAAACTAACAAGATGGAATATTTCAAAAATATTAAAGAATCTTTCGCAAAGACGCCAATAATTCTTTTTAATCATATGCTGCATCTTCCCTTCAATTTATATTTCGAATGTGAAGTTGCCTTCCCAGATCGAGAAATATAAGGGAGCGAGAAAGCGAAAGATCACGGAGAGAAGGGAAGCAGCGAGCCAGGGTTCATGAGAGTGCGTAGAAAAGGTCCCCTCAGCATACCCCTCAGCCACAACATTCCTCTTGAGAGGTAATAACCATCAACAGCTCGAACGACGCCATCGAAGTGCCTTCTGCTTAAACATACAAGAATGAAGTAACGAGATGGGCATCTTCAATTTGAACATTTCTTCTGCTTGAGGCAGAGTCACCAAGCACCGAAATGAGATGGTAATTGAATTAAAGGGCAGCACTTCAGAATTCCTCTTGACTTCCCTCGAAGAACACAAGCCTTTTGTTTTGGCTGTTCTAATCCTCCCCCCTCTTCGAGCTCTTTTTCTCCTCTCTTTCTCACCCGCCCTCTTTTCTTCTCTCTTTCTCATTCAGTTTCTTAACGACTCTCCTCATCTTTCTCTTCCTCACTACTGGATTATGAGAACTCTGTCTTAAAAGGCGCATAATGAGTATAATATGTGAAGCGGGAATGAGGGAGAAAGGGAAAGAGAGTGAGATAGAGAGAGGGCAGAGAGCGAGAGAAATAATAGATAGAACAAGAGCATGGAGAATAAGAGGAGAAGTGCTACGTGAAATGTGTAACGAATGAGAGTAAAGATGCGTGCCAAAGGGCAAAATAAATGGACTTCACTTCCTTGAGAAAACCGTACATCTCCCTGCACTCAGTGTGGTATGCTGTGCGAATGGAGTTAGAAGGCGAGAGAGCACTCTCGAGTGAGAGACGCAGACGACTCCATTACCTTTGACAGAAAACGAGTAGAGTGGGCAGCTGAAACCCTTTCGAACAAATTCAACCGGAGCACGCTTATCAGAACATTCTTATTCATGGAATTAGGTATTCATCGAATTTAGTTAACCATTATCAATCATAACACTTCAGCAAATAAATGGCAAATTGTCATGCAACTCTCAAGTGGAAGACGCAATTAATAAATGAAGACGATGAAGTAATGAAGATTCTGAACGGCAGCCAACACTCTTGTCTCTCGGTCTCTCTCTCTCTCTCTTTCTCTCTGTCTCGGTCTCCCTCTCTCTTTCCCTCGTTCTCTCTCTCTCTCTCGTTCTTTTTTTCTCTTTCCCTCTCTTTCTCAACCACATCAAGATGTGTCACATTCATTCTCTCACCCACGCGGTCTTCTTCTTCACTCATTATTTAACTTTCCCTGAACCAATAATCTCAAATCATTTTTCTCATCTTGAATAATTCCTTTGAAGTAGAAGAGTTGCCAGAGACGATGAGAGAAGCATCCTGAGAGCTGAGAAGAGTCACAAGCATGAAAAAGGACTACACGAAGGAGGACAGTTTTATTCTACGAATAGGAATTCGAAGACGGAAAATAGAAGAATGGAAGAGGCAATGCATCGACAGAGATTGAAAGAGAGAAAGAGGAAGCAATGTAGAGTAGAGAGAAAAAATGGAAGAGAAATAGAGAGAAAAACAGAGAAAGAGAAAAAAAGCGAAGTGGAAGAGAACGAGATGTTCCACTCGTACTCAGTTGTGAAGATTGTTCGTCGATTGGCGACATCACAACTTGCAATGCTAAGAGGCCAGGCAGTTCAGGCTGTTGACGGAAGAAGGAAAATGGAAGAGTGAAGAAGAGGAGGGAAGAGGAGACGGGGCGGGAGAGGAGGGAGACAGGTTGCGCATTCCATTCACGCGCACCAAACTGAACGGCAACAACAGTTACATCCAGAAAGAGAGAGAGAGAGAGAGAGAGAGAGAGAGAGAGAAAGAGAGAGAGAGAGTAGGAAAGAGGAAAGAGAGAAGGAGAGAGGAGAGTGAGAGTGAGAGTGAAGTAGATAGACAGAGAAAGAGAGGGAGAGAGTGAGAGAGAGAGAGAGAGCGAGAAGGAGATAGACTCAGGATCAGGGGTGGGAATGGCCCGGCCCGGCCCGGCCAGCCCGCGGGCCGGGCCGGCCCAATTTCCCAAGGGCCCGGGCCGGGCCGGGCCAAGTTGGGCCGGCCCGCAGGCCCGATTGGGCCGATAAGTACACAATGTCGTATAGTCAGGACGACTGGTGGCATTGATAAGTGCAAAACTTCCTTTATTTGTTCATTTTCCCCCTACAAGTCTTGCTTCTGTACATTAAAATGAATGTTCGTAGCACGAGCATGAAAAATTCTGAATTTGAAAACACATTGTTACTTGTTGGACTTTTTTTCCCAGAATTTTTTGAAAATCGGGCTCAAACGGACCCACGGGCCGGGCCCAAAATTCCAGGGCCCGGAAATTTCCGGCCGGGCCGGGCCGAGACTTAGGGCCCGACGGGCCGGGCTGGCCCAAAAATTTTGGGCCCATTCCTACCTCTGCTCAGGATACAGACAGGGAGAGGGAGAGAGTGGAACTAAACCGCCTCAATGCAAATTGAAAATAACTCTTATTTTGGAGAACTCATGGAAATCGCCACTATTAGATACGAGTGAGATGAACTCTTTGTTATTCCCAAGCAAAACGTCTATATACATTATTCTTGAAATATAGTCACCTAAATGTTCACTAGCTTACATATATGCTTGCAATTATTTACATATGTACATTCATGGATTGTATTGTAGGCTAGTTGTACAGCAAAATTTTGAGCACTGAAAGACCAAGCACAAGGAATTCGATAAGCAGGGAGAAGGAGCAGCCAAGAAAGACGCCCATCTGTCCGCCCAAGTAGGAGAGGAGCAGCGGCAGCTTCAAGCAGTTCAGTCAAAAGAATCAATTAACCTTTCTTTACTATTTATAACACACTGGAATTTATATTTTTATATATGAAATTATAAAAAAAATATGTTACAGAGTCTTTCCAATTTTCGCAGTAGACCAGTGAAGTGAGTGAGTTGTAGAAGACCGAGACATTCAGCTGAAAATTAATACATTGTAAATTATAATGAATCGAAAAACCGGCGTAAAAAGGACATTCAGTGAAAGAGATCGACCAAGCCATCCTCAATGTCATTCAGTGAAAGAGATCGAACCAAGCCATCCTCAATGTCCTCGCATTCTGTTCTGTTAATGGCACCAATACAACGATAGAAAGGAGACAGAAGAGGAGAGCGAGAGACGAGAACTTCGTAGAAGGAGGACTCGCAAGAAGGGCGGCAGTGGCAAGAAAACCACGCCCGAGGGTCGTCCAGGGCCGACTTCAAGGAATCGCAACACTCATCTGTCAAGTAAATACATACATATGTAGAAATGCACACATATATTTACATATATATATAGCCTATATATATTGTATGTATGTACATATATAGTCTACCTCGTATTTTCTCTACATGGAAATTTCGTTCATCTAAAGTTACCAAGTTTCATAACCTTATTTCCTTGAATCTTTCTAACTAACAGCTGCTGATGTTACAGAATTCTTGCTCTGGAGCCTTACGGAGATTCGGATCAGCACATCCGCATTTAGATGCCACCATATCTTGATAGCACGATCGATAGCACGCCTCGAAAGCATTCGATAAAGATACTGTTTAAGATATTGTAAAAGAATTAAATAAGAGTAGCGAGCATACCTCTTGCGAGTAGAAGCCAGGGTCATAATAGTACGGAGAAACCTCGGACGCAGAGGAAACGCAAGGCTCTGACCCCGAGGGTATAAGACGCAGCGTTTTCTGAACAAATGCTACGCTGGATATGTAATGAAGAATGTTGACCTTGGAGAAGGAGAATCGTGCATCAGAATCGGCCTCTTGACTGTGGCCGACACTCTCCTGGAAAAGCTCCTCAGCCTGGTCATTGATGTAGATTACCACCGACGACTTCAACACGTACGGAAGATTGTCACTTTGCTTCAGAGTCATCTGCACCTTTAGACCTCAAATATTCAAAAAAAATAGGGAAGCTGAACATGACTAGATAAATAAATGAGCAACCTCCAACTTCACCGGCTCTTCTGGCCTCAAACGTTCTATTTAATGCTCGGTGATTGAAGGTAAAGCAATTTATGAGAAACGCATCGTTCCACATATAGAGATCTTCGCTGTAAGCACTTTACTCATAGAATTGTCTTAACATTTACAGATGACCCACGTGAGGCTGAGGGCCATCCCCTCGAATGCAATTGTGCTGAACATCTCATCGACTTGCCAACTCATCTCCTTCCTTGTACTTTCATTCAGTGACGTCATCACAAAAGAGAGCGCACTTTAGAAGGAAGAAGAAGTTGTTGTTATGTCAGGAAGAAGCTAAAGAGAGGCAGTTCATAGAATGAGCAATCGGCAGTCAACAACAATCGAGCGTGAAGCGGGTAGAGTAAATATTCAGTTCATTTTCTTCTCACTCGCTGTTTTCCTCTTTCTCTATCATTCATTTCGTTCATGATTCCCCACTTTGTTCTTTTCTAACCTCCTTAATCTTGTCTATCGGTAGAGGCGAGAACATTGATGTAATCCGATCTACCGCAGTTTCATCTGATATATAAATGGATACAAGGTCTTTTTTGCATAAAAGTAATTTAAGATTTACCAATTTCGCAGAAGGTTCCAGTCATATTTGGAAAACAAGTGCAGACTTCTCTGCCGGCTTCTGAGTCGACCGTACACGAAGCGCTAGGATCTTTTCTCTAGGAACAGTTACGATTCAGCATTATTATTATATATGTACAAATGTATGTACATACATGATTGTATCAATGTACAGTCATTTTGGACATACCGTACGTTTATATTTTTTAATGACAAGACATTGAAATAGATGGTAGAATAGATGATTAGATAAATTCTCATATACGGCACATTTTCTTTGCTAGAACCTGGCATGCTGAAGCATAAGTGGTGCCATCCGAGGACATGAAGTATCGACAGGATGAGGGCGAATGGGGGGAAGAGTCATTTGGGGAGAACCATGTTGAAGAGAAGAACGGGGAGACAGAAGAAGATGGGAAAGTCGTCGGGGAAGAAAAGAGAGTTGTCGAAAAAGATGAGAAGGTCGTCGGAGAAGCAAAGAAAGTTGTCGAAAAAGATGAGAAGGTCGTCGGGGAAGAGAAGGCAGTTGACGGAGTTGTCGAAGTGAACGAAGGAACGGATGATGTCATTGACGGGGTAGTAACAATGGGGAGAGCCGTTGTCGGCATTGCATCTGAGAAATCACTTTCCGTAGCAGTTCGCACGCACCATCCCAGCTATACCAAGGGAACTTGATAGCTAATGTGAAGTGTGAACGAACATTCGCAAAGGGGCCCAGTGAATCCCTCCGGGCAAGTGCAATTGTAGTTCGGAGCGGAGGACTTCGGAGTGAATGTTGACTGGCACTCGCCTCCGTTCTGGCAGAGATTGGGAGAGACGAGGAAGGTACAAACTTCGACTTCTGAAAACGGTATCTCATCAACAAGGTGTCAAAATACCTGTATCTTTTAGCGTTTCATTTTATTTTTATTTATTAACAATTACATTTAAAAAAATTTATCTTAGGTGCTAACGCTGGCATTGATCTCCGGTGAATACGGGAGTCGCCGGACAATTGCATTGATTGAACTCGTTGCAAACCCCGCCATTGAAGCATTCCGTGTTTGATACACAATTTATTTGATCTCCAAACAGTGACATCATTATTCGAGAGTAGTGTGAGGGGGCTCGTAACAAAAAAAAGTAATTTATAAACTAGTAATGCGAGTAACATGAGCAGTCCGGGCCGGTCATGGTGGGGTCGTTGCAGTGGCAGGCCATTCTCATCGAGTTCTCGTCCGGGAGACACGTCCCATTCGGGCCACAGTAAGAAGGATAAGAAGAGCAGAGCGTTGGCATGTAGCCTTGACTGGCTCTTATTTTTGCAAGATACATATACAGCTATGTGAATAACTCTTTCTCTTTATGCCAGTTTTATCATATTTGTATGCATGCAAATATTAACTAACTTGGATCTTCACAATCGGGGCCAGCTTTATTGGGACGACAGAAGCACTGGAATGCTCCAGAAGGGTAGCTCGTGCACATCCAGCCTGGCCCTCCAGAACCACACGTCACACCACTACAGTAATCCTGCACCGTTGGCGGAGCTGGAATCAAAATACAAGAAGATGTTTTTGTGAAGACAAGCTTTACATTAATGCAGACATGTACATATGTACATATGTTTGTACAAACGGCATACGGTACTATATGTACACATATATTCTTACGGTATTGACAGAGATCTCCAGTGTAGCCAGGGACACAAATGCATTTTCCCGGTTGGCACTGCCATGGATTAGCCGAAGAAAGCTCCTGAAGAGATGTGGGTGAACAACTATTCTTTTCGTCTGTGATAGTCTTGCTAACAGAGCATCCACCGTAGAAAGCGCATCCATAGGGAGGAGCGGCCGTGTTATAGGGAGGGATCAATTGGCCAGTCGCCAGATAAAACTCTCCAATCAGGAGAAAGAAGAGAAAGTGCATATGTCAACTCTCTTCGCCTCGTGATTCTGAGAATGCGACTGAAGTTGCGATGTTTCGTGCAGATCTGTGCTGCCATTCTTCTGCTGTGGAACGACTCCTCGCGTTGTCAGGAAGCATGTTTTGAATGGATTGCCTCTGGCAGACCTTTTGTCCTTTCCAGTTCTTTCTCTCCGAGAGAATGAGATACCAAGAGCGAAGTTCCGAGAAGTCTTGTGCGAAATCTGTGTCTATGGCGTTTTCCATAAAGGAAGACTTCCATTGTTTTACACACCAAAACACGACAAGAATCCCGTCTGCTTAAGAGAGCCTCTCTGTTAGGATCAAGCAGTCCTCAGTGGGAGCCTGCCCCGGGGCAAAAATTTCTGATTTGGTTATCCAAAATTTAATTTGGAGTACCCATGCGCACTATGAAGAAAATTAGAAGGTCAATTTTGTTAAAAAAAAATTTTCCTTGTCTGGGCATGCAAATGTATGGAAAAAGTTGAAGTCCCCATAACTTTCTTTAATATCAATATTTGCCAATTTTATTTTTTTTAACGGAATCAACGTTGGATTCTGAACAAAATCAGCCCAGACGTCTTTCAGTCAACAATTTTTTTCACATCGAAAAATTACTTTTAATATTTGGATTTGACGGTTAAGTACCTTATACTCATTTGTGTGTGGGTGATATATCTCAAAATGTAGAGCATTAAAAACTGTATAACATATATTCTTTTCGCTTCGTGTGCACTACCCCTAAGGGGTGGAAAATAGGCTCAAATATGGGTACCTCGGATATGTAGGATTCAAGGAATGCGTGAAAAGGAGTTAAATTCTTGTTGTAACATAAAATGAACCATTTCATTCGATTCAGCACGTGCTTCTTTTCAAAAAAGCTCCATATCAAAATTTCATAAAATTATCATCTTCCATGAAAAAAAAACATTTTTCGATTTTTCAGCCATTGTCAGAAAATGACCTAAAACTATTCGAATCGCTGTATTTTCAATGGTTTCAGTGAGAACAGAATGCGGATAGTACTATTCAGTACGCGACAAAATTCTCTACAACATACATCCATGACATCTGGATAGGGCGTCCCTACCAATGACACTATCGATTTTCCTAAGGCGGTCGCGTTAAAACTAACAGATCCGCATTTTCCAACTTTTCGTGCAATCTTAATGTTTCTTACTCATCCAATGCATCATTCTGCTCCACGAAGCACACAAAGGTCAGAACCGATGTTTGTTTTACAGATCTCTCGTGGTAAAAGCCCGCAAAAGGGTTTGCACGCGCGCGGCTTCGAACCTGGGACCCATGACTTTCGACGTGCACAACTAATTGGCTAAAATGACGTTATAAATTTCATTTCTGGAAAATGACAAAACCAATCTTAAAGGTTGACCTATCAGCCGATAGCTATTTTTGCGCTCTATCGAAATAAATATATCCGCCAAACAGTGTAAATTGACGGTAAGGTCAAATAAGTGGCCAAAATATTCGAACCCAAAAAAGTAGACCAAAAAAGCTATTCATCATAACGTGATGTATGGGAAAGTTGTTCGTCTGAGCGAAAGCTATAGAATGCCATATAACATGTGGGGATAAGTTCAATCCGCGAGCAATAAAGGCCGCGGTAATGTATCACCAACAAACTTACTTTTAAAAGGACTTCAGGGCACTTTTTCGGTACTCCAACCGAATAGATAATAGTGACTGATAAAGAATGTCCTCTCTATTAGTAAGAGTACCGAAAAAGTGCCCTAGAGTCCGTTGAAAAGTCAATATTTTGGGGGGAAATTTTCGCGGCTGTTATTGCTCGCGGATTGAACTTGTCCCCACATGTTATATGCCATTCTATAGCTTTCGCTCAGACGAACAACTTTCCCATACATCACGTTATGATGAATAGCTTTTTTGATCTACTTTTTTGGGTTCGAATATTTTGGCCACTTATTTGACCTTACCGTCAATTTACACTGTTTGGTGGATATATTTATTTCGATAGAGCGCAAAAATAGCTATCGGCTGATAGGTCAACCTTTAAGATTGGTTTTGTCATTTTCCAGAAATGAATTTTATAACGTCATTTTAGCCAATTGGTTGTGCACGTCGAAAGTCATGGGTCCCAGGTTCGAAGCCGCGCGCGTGCAAACCCTTTTGCGGGCTTTTACCACGAGAGATCTGTAAAACAAACATCGGTTCTGACCTTTGTGTGCTTCGTGGAGCAGAATGATGCATTGGATGAGTAAGAAACATTAAGATTGCACGAAAAGTTGGAAAATGCGGATCTGTTAGTTTTAACGCGACCGCCTTAGGAAAATCGATAGTGTCATTGGTAGGGACGCCCTATCCAGATGTCATGGATGTATGTTGTAGAGAATTTTGTCGCGTACTGAATAGTACTATCCGCATTCTGTTCTCACTGAAAACATTGAAAATACAGCGATTCGAATAGTTTTAGGTCATTTTCTGACAATGGCTGAAAAATCGAAAAATGCATTTTTTTCATGGAAGATGATAATTTTATGAAATTTTGATATGGAGCTTTTTTGAAAAGAAGCACGTGCTGAATCGAATGAAATGGTTCATTTTATGTTACAACAAGAATTTAACTTCTTTTTACGCATTCCTTGAATCCTACATATCTGAGGTACCCATATTTGAGCCTATTTTCCACCCTTTAGGGGTAGTGCACACGAAGCGAAAAGAATATATGTTATACAGTTTTTAATGCTCTACATTTTGAGATATTACACCCACACACAAATGAGTATAAGGTACTTACCCGTCAAATTCAAATATTAAAAGTAAGTTTTCGTTGTGAAAAAAATAGTTGACTGAAAGACATCTGGGCTGATTTTGTTCAGAATGCAACGTTGATTCCGTTAAAAAAAAGAAAATTGAAAAATATTGACTTTGAAGCGAGATACATCAATTCAGAAATTATCAATACTTTTACCTGTTCACGGAAAAATATTTTTTGAAAAAAATTTTTTGCCATTTAATATTGTTACTGGGGCCCAGTACCATGCCCGACTATGTTTTCACATTCGAAATCCAACGTCTGGATCTGGGGCACGCCCTACTGGAGGCATACAGAGAGGCTCTCTTAACAGAAACATCACTTTGGTCAAGCACAAAAGCTTCTGTCATTCGAATTTGGCTAAAGTTATTTATACGCCAAACTCACGTAGGTGTTAACACAGAATTCACAAATGTCTCGTGCAAAAGCTAGGTACAACTTGTGGATCCAAAATTTCTCAAAAGATAACAGAAACCACCTTCACAATTCTTTTTAAAAAAAAAAGAACAAGAACGGAATGTCTGATAAAGGAACGATCGCTCACTGCCTGGGTTTTTTGTGCAAATGTAATTGTTCGACTAAATAGATTGCTCAGTTTTAACTTTATTCTGAAACTATAATCATAAGGGAGAAGAGAGCATAATAGTAGAGGCGGGAGCGAAGGACCGACCACAGACGAGGTGACGAGCCATCTAAGACAATCTTCCACTGCTTCAACTTCTTAAGAAACAAAAGAGTTGGAAATCTGTGGGAGGTGGATACGGAAGTCGCAGCTGCACCTAGTGAATGATGTCCCTCTCACGAATTCGATCGACAGCCACTTCCATGAAGGAACACTTGCGGGAGCAGAGAATGGACCAGCGTCTGCAGAAGTTCTCTGCCATGTCGCAGAATTGGGCCTGAGAAGATAAAGACTTAAAGAAGAGTAAATAGAGAACTAGAGAAAGAAACCTGAGCAAGATGGTCGAATTGCGTGACACTTCTCGCCCAGCTATGAAGCCATTGCTCGACGAGAACAAGCAGAGAGTGAAACCACGGCCAGAGGAGGAGGATCCACTGTCTGCAGAGGGAACGACTGGGAGAGAGGGAGAGTGATTTTGCGGGAAGAGAGAGAGAGAGAGGCACCACCATGAGAGGGAGAGTGATCTCCCAGGAAGAGAGAGAGAGAGTGAGAGAGAGAGGCACCACCATGAGAGGGAGAGTGATCTCCCAGGAAGAGAGAGAGAGAGAGAGAGAGGCACCACCATGAGAGGGAGAGTGATCTCGCAGGAAGAGAGAGAGAGAGAGAGAGAGAGAGAGAGAGGCACCACCATGAGAGGGAGAGTGATCTCGCAGAGTGAAAGGGTATAACAGGGACAGTCATCTCGCATCGAGAAAGAGGGGCCGAGATATGGGTGCTGAATTTGGTTGTGTAAATTATGAAGCCAACTCGAAAAGCAGAAGGAGAGTGAGCTCAAGGTAGGCGAGGAGCAGATAGAAGAGAGCCAGGAAGCACAGAGTGAACAGGAGAGGCTGAACAGGCCAAATACGATGTCATGGGGTATTTAGTGCAATTATTCCTTTTTCATGATAAAATAATAGCATGAGAGCTCGAGGACGGACAGGCTTGGCCGCGACGAATTCGGCAACTTTGATGGCTGTGCTGCTGAAGTGGCCACTGAGAGAGGCCAGGTGCTCGAGGAGGTTCGAGGACGACGAAAAACTAAGGATTATGATGACCTCTTTTACGAAAATGAATCGACAGCATAAGTATCTTCACGAACCCCGCATCAAACTGGCCGTAGATGTTGTAGTTCCCGAACCTGTGTCGAAGGGAATAATAAGCTACGCATCAAGATGTACATATAAGAAATAGAATATTACGGCCGGCTGATCATAGTCTAGAGAAGGGAAGATTCTGACCGGTCAGCCTGTGATTCGCAGTCCTCCGGAGCGGCAATGGCAGTGGCAATCGACTCGACCTCGTCAGGATCCGGAATGTAGACACTCGAATTGCTGCGGGTCCTGTAACTCGTCCTACTTTTAAAAAAGAATTTAGTTATCTTACATTGTTAGAGTTTAATCACATTTGATGGCTTTGATGAATTAATATGTGACAAAGCAACTGACACAGCAGCTTCAGGAAGGATATTCTCCAGAAATCTAAGAGGTTAGAGGTTTCTGACACAATTTTTATGACACCGAAAGCTGGAACACATAAAAAAGATTTCCAGCAAAAACAACGCACTCCTCGTCATCATCGAAGAAGAAGCAGACCGAGTCGTCAATCTCCACTTGCTCGATAACCGAAGGACAGCCAGGGATGTCATCGCCTCGGCGGTGGATGTTCCTACAAGAGTCTATGTCAAATCTCAATCACCTCCCTCTCTCTCACTCTCTCTCTCATTCTCTCTCTCCTTTGCTGACATCTTGCGTCTGATGCGCAGAGCTCTCTCAGTCTGGATGCCCTTCTTGCGTCGTCGTGGCCGGAGAGAGCTAGAAGCCGATGATGGAAGAGCGGAATCGGAAGAGCGAAGACGGCCAGCCATGTGGAAGTGGAGAAAGCAACCGTCCAGAGGCTCTGAAACAAAGTGAAATGACTGGAGTTGAGCCCAAGTCCTCACATTTACACTAAACACCTCCATGTATCCAATAATAATAGTTCATTATACGTTACCATTTAATTGCAAAATTTGAAATGATGAGTACATGCTAATTGAATGTTAAAATGGAAAATATAATTGTGTGCAATTTACTTAGTACTGTATATTTGTGTATAAAATTTCGCGATTTCCAGTAGATGCTGAGAGAATTAGGAAGCTCCTAGGCTACGCCATCTCTGGCTACTTCTTTCACTCTTCTCTTCCTATCTCCCTCTCCCTCTTTTTATCTTTCTCTCACTCTCACACGCACACACTCTTCCTCTCTCTCTTTGTCTTATGTTCTCTCTCCCTCTCTCTCTCATGGCTGACGGACTCCTCCGTCAGCCATGAGAGAGAGACTGGCATTGTACATGTTTTCATAACATGGTAGCGCTAGCCAAAACAAATTCACCTTTGATCAATTCATATGATCACTTTTGCCATATATTCTTTCTTACCATTCTCTCTCTCTCTACTATTGCTTTTCTCTTTATTTGTTTCTCTCTCTTTCATTCTATGCCTCTCTCTCTCTCTCTCTGTGGTTTCCTATCTTTTCTACTTCCCTGTTTTCATGGCAAAGTCGCATGTAAAAGCAGCAATCTAAAAGCATAATAAAGAGGAGCGTGAATGCCTGAGATTGAATGGAACCGTGCAGGAGGAAGCAAAGAGTGAGAAGCTGTCTAAATTCTCTTCACTCCGCATCTTCTCTTCTTTCTTCACTTTCTTCCTCTTCTTCTTCAGTCAAATCATTACGAAACAATTTAGTCGCGCCCCTTCACATTTCTGTCCTTTTCTTTGCCGAATCATCTTTCCAGCTTCGCTCTTCAAGGATGTTGCAAATTTGTACATTTAAACGTGCTTCATCCAATTCTGTTGCTCATCGTCAATGTTGAAGTTACGTGTTTGTAAGTGATCACTAATTTTGTGTGATTACCCGCCATGTCTGCTCTTGATAGAAGAAATGAATATCTAGATAACTGAAGCCAGAGCCGTTCTCGATGCCAAGGGCCCCTTCTTTCCCTTTCTCTCCTCGCTCTTCTTCTTCCTCTTCATCTTCTACTTCCTCTCCACCTTCTTCATCTTCTTCTTCTCCTTCTCTCGTTCCAATTCACTTCATGCAAAGGCCCTCGACTCTTTCACGCCAGTCTCCCATCCTTGACGAAGACGATGAAGACGCCGAGGAAGATGACGACTTCGAGGATGTTCTCGTCAGCGATGAGAGGTTCTCCTTGTGTTCGTTGTTTGAGGCAAAAGTTTATTCACTTGAAAAAGAAAACATATATTAAATACGGTCAAACGCGTGGCCAACACATAGTATTTATATGTATATATGTACATATTTGCATCGCCAACATATGTTTGTATGTACATGCATATTAGCACCTGTAAATAGTCCCTTAATGCTTGCGTGAGCTGTCCTTCATGTAAACGGAGCGGAAACTGGACGAACGCTGTTATTCCCCGATTGGTGTCAATGTGTGTATCCTGGATAAGCCGCCGACTATTCCTGTAAATCTGTCAGATAGCTCAAATTATAGCGAGTGGAAAATGATTGCGAAATGCAAGTGCCTCGTGCACTTCTCTCCAAACTGTCTCAATTCACCATCCAATCTTTATCAACACTTTCGTCATTTAGGTATGTAAGCCCCTAAATAGTTCTCTCTCTGCTCTCTGTCTCTCTGTCTCTCTCTCTTTGGTCCTCTGTTTCGCAAACTTTTCATCTCCTTTTCCACCATACATTTTTCTTTTAATTGTCTCAGTTAGACTTGCTTCATTCCCGATCATACAGTCTACTTCTCTCTCTCTATCTCTCTCTCTCTCTCTCTCTCTCTCTCTCTCCCTCTCTCTCTCTCTCTATCTCCATTCCTTTTGTCTCTTTCTATTTCACTTTCTCTCTCTTTCTCTTTCGCTTGCTGTCTCCTGTCTCTCTCTTTGTCTCCATCAATTATAGCCTGTGGAAACGTTGAGAGTGAGCTTCCCTTGTGCCCGAATGAAACGTATTGTCAGCTGTGTAGTGGGAGAGAGACTGTTGTGACGGGAAGAATGGAAGGGAAGAGAAGAGAAGAGTAGATCTTCCGCTGCCGCAATCAGTCTGCGGTTCTCTTTCAGAATGGTCTTCCACGAGTTTCCAGAGTCACCTTCTCTCGTTCCCTCCCAAGCGCATCTTCAGCTAGTTTTTTTCTTCTAATCTTTTGTCTTGTCAGTAATTAGCGTCGTTAAATAATAAATTTTAACAATTGATCAGCAGCCAAATATATGCAGTTTAATATAATTTGTCTCAGCATGCGCTACAAGCAGCGCAGCAACAGCCAGCCGAGTGGCTTTCTCTTTTCTCAGCCGCGTCCGCCTCCCCAGTTGAACACCAGTGCTGGATTGCACAGTGTCGACATCGAACTGGTTTCTTTTCTTTTTACTGACAATCAGCGCGAACAATGTTACTTATATTTTAAAAGATTATAAAGATAAATACGCATTAGCAGAGTAATCAAGGCGATAAAAATAGCGGTAATACTGCCAGGAGAAGCTGCGGCTAGCATCACCTCGTCTGTCCTCGTTTCCCTCCTCGTCGGTGACAAACTCGATTGCCTCATCAACCCGCTCGGAGCCCTTTCCTCTTACTTCTTCCATTCCCCTTTCCCACTCGAGACCAACTCTGAGACGGGCATCCACTGTGGGGTCAGGCATATGCATGTGTAATATCCGTTATATTTCCCCAAGTATAATAGTCATTATTGATACCTAAATAAACAAAACGACCGTTCAGCTTCGCCTGCTTTGCGCCTGCGACTGCAGCACAGGTAATTTTATTCTTCTAATAAAATTAAGAATTTGTTTTATGTGCAAGGGAAGGTATCATATAGAAAATGATTTTATATAATTGTCTCAAATTGAAAAAAAACAATCCTCGAACGCAGCTTCGGGAAAGAGAAGAAAGACTCTCGCAACTCCTCGCAGACATCTACGATGAAGTTCACTCGGAAGACAAGTTGGACAACCCTAATGCGACATTTCTGTATTGGGTCTTTATTGGGTGTTATGAAGCACTGATCACTACTGGTCTTCAAATATTATAATTACTATCATTTTGGGTGTTTTAAGACTAACAGAAGACTCGAGCCGTTGCTATTCCTCCTCATCAATTCCGTCGTCCCCCTCAACTTTTGGCTTCTCAGACGCATCTTCAGAGGGCAGGCAACGTTTGAGCGAAGATCGACTCTGGAGATTCGGTCAGGGAAACATATTTAATTCATTTGATAAGCAGTGCTAAATAAAGCTATCTCACACTTAATCGTAGGCATTGATGATCTTCATGATCGCATCGAACTTCTCGAGAATCTCGTTGCCAACACGAATCGGCATTTGGTAAGCCCATATGGCTACAGTATCCGGTGGAAAGAGTTCAATCCAGGTGCGAGTGGTGAAACGGCGCGCACACGAGCAGAACCGACTCCGCTCGCAGTGCAACATCGTCTCGGCTGTGCTGCAGGCCTGGTCTGCCAAGAGACGTCAGAATTCATCCCTTTTTTTTCGCAGCATTTTCACATGAAAATGATACCGAGTTAGTTTATAGTGAAAAGAGCATATTTCCGGTTGCCTCATGCAGAGAGGATATGTATGGAATATGGATTACGAAAAATGGATTATGAGACGCCAACGAAGTAATTTTATTAAAAACCGCTTTAGCATTCTACTGGTTTCGTCCAGTTTCTTTTCACCTCCCCAGTTCACTCCTTCTCTCTCACCCTCTCTCTCTCTCTCTCTCTCCCATATCTACTTTTTCCTCACCCTCTCTCTCTCTCACCCTTTCTGTCCATCATTGGTCAGCTACAGAAACATCCGAAAAGGCCAGCATCCTACCTCATGTTCCGCGAGTAGTCAACATCCTTAACTCTTCAATTTATGCCCCGTCCCGCTTAGTGCCCAAGGCACACTTGCAATCTCTCCCTTAGAAGCTCACTCTCTCGCACCCTATTAGACCAACAGAGATCGATTCCAGAGATACAAAGGATGTTGGGAGTGGAAAGAGAGAAAGAGAATGCGTGAGAAAGAGAGCAGTAGAGAAAGAGATAGACAGGAACGAGAGTGAAACAGAGTGATAGAAGGTCTCCTTAAAGAACGGGCAAACGAAGCTGCCTGGATGGGAAGCAGCCTCGTCGTTTCTCTATTTAGCTACATATATTTCCCTCTCATTCGGCCTGCCGTCATTGCTCTCTCTCTCTCTCTCTCTCTCTCTCTCTCTCTCTCTTTCTCTTCCTCTCTCTTCCACTCTCTCTCCCTCTTTCACGTGCTTATGACTTCATGCATACATTTATTTGTGCATGGAAAATGTCGACGTCTCTAGATGAGTGAGCCGTAGTGTTCTTTGCCTGAGAACCAGACAAAATGTGTGTTGATGCCATACGAAATCGCAGTGGAAAGGCGACTCAGACTGATAAGAATAGGCAAAAGTCTCTTTGGAATGCAACATAATCGCGACGCTCAACAGTGATCCAACCAAATAAATTGTCCTTCCTCTATCTCACGTGCATTCCATTGCCTGCTGGCGTTCCTCTGGGATATCTTTTCTGTCTGCCTACTCCTTCCTCCTCTCTCCTCTCATCTGCCAATACCTCCTTCCAATATTTCCCCTTTCGCGTGAAAGCGTATCTGACGTCATTCCATTTCGCTCTTCCACGGAGTACTTTTTCTAATGCGGTACCTCACCATCTTCCCCTCCCTCGCTGTTGTCATTGATGTCGAATAACATTCCGATTCAACCCACAGCGAACAGTCGTTATTCGTGAACGAACGAATTAATGCTTGCATCAAGATAATTTACTTGTTATCAAGCTATGAATATTTAGAGTTTTGATATTCTCTTTTCGCCTTAGTTTGCGTAGTATTCACTCGTAGAATATGTAAAGGCCTACGGTCTCCTTGCGGCTATTCCTTCGTCATTCCGCCTGAAGGCAGCTTTCGTCACTCTCTCGCTATCTCGCATCGTTACTCGTTGTCTCTCCGCATCGCTCTCTCCTCCTCCTCTCTCTCTCTCTCTCTCTCGCTATCTCGCATCGTTACTCGTTGTCTCCCCGCATCGCTCTCTCCTCCTCTTCTCTCTCTCTCTCTCTCTCTCTCTCTCTCGCTATCTCGCAGCGTTACTCGTTGTCTCTCCGCATCGCTCTCTCCTCCTCTCTCTCTCTCTCTCTCTCTTTCTCTCTCTCTCTCTCTCTCTCCAGTTGTCGTCACAGTCTCTCTCCTCCGCCCACGCAGAGATGCCCTTCTCATCCATTCGAAGTAGCTTCCTCGGCAGCCTCTTGCCTGGCAAAGGTTCTTCTGCCCTGGAAGAAAGTGTACAGCCTGGCATCTTAGAATGACAGCAAGTACAAGATTATAGCCTACAGGAAACTTAATTTATCACTATTTTAAATAAGAAATTATCGAAAATTAATTTATAATTTAAAAGAAAATAAAAAATTAAGGTGTGGATTCTCAGCTGCGCTTCTCGGTGTCACCGCCGGCCACCGAGAGCGGCTTCTCCGAATGGAGGGAAGCCATGAGAGCAGTCGCCCGACTGCCCGGAGGCGTCCCCGAACACTTCAGGCCAAATGTCAGCCTTCTCCTATACACGATCAATGAATTCTGAACATTTCAAGCCTTTTATTCTCATACCTGTCTCAGAATCTAGAGGAAGCCAGAGAGAGGCATTCGGCAGAAACAATTGATGTCATTCAGTTGTGGTGTACCCTCGCTTCCCAACACATCAACTCGCTAGGCATCGACTGGAAAGAAGTCTGCCAACTCGCATTCTCAGAACGAATGTTGCCAGAAGATCATCTACTGACTGCACAGATTATTAAGGTGCTGTAAAGAGACTCGCGGATGCATCCTTGGAATCTCCCGCCTTTCAGGATGTTCACCGAACGGGTTGTGCTGGATTCGAGGCCGACGAAGACAGAGTGAGACTGAAGAGAGTACTTCTTGGCTATGCGAGATACAACAAAGAGGTCATCGTTGGAAATATTCGCTTGTTTCTTCATCAACGATCGATACATTTCAGATTGGCTACTGCCAAGGTTTCAACATCATTGCCGCACTCGTTCTACAAGTTGTTCAGCACAGAACAGATGATGCTCTCAAGGTGGGCAGAGAAGAGAATGCAAAAGAAGGATCGAATAATGAGAGAACAAGGGAGGTAGACAGAAAGAAGTGGAGAAGAATCCTTGAAGATCATGATCTTCCTGGTGGAGCAAGTGCTGCCCCGCGGCTACTTCGACCAGTCACTCCGCGCTCTCTCCGTGGACATGGCAGTGCTCAGGGATCTCATGGCCATTCGACTAACACGCACTGTCACACATCTTGACAATCTACAGGCTAACTCTGGTAAGAGAGAGAGAGAGGGTAGAGAGAGAGAGAGAGAGAAAGAAAGAGAGAAAGAGAGAGAAAGAGAGAGAGAGAGAGAAAGAGAAAGAAAGAAAGAGAGAGAGAGAGATAAGATTGATATACTCAGGAAATGAGTACGAGCCAGTGTTGACGAATGTGTTCTCGATGCACTGGTTCCTGACCCTCTTCGCCACTCTCCTCCCCCGCTCTGCCGTCTACCGTATCTGGGATGCCATCATGCTCGAGGGCAGTGAAGTTCTACTCAGAACGGCAGTCGCCATCTGGTCCAAGATTGGCGCGTAAGCATCCCCCTCCAATCTTTTCTAGTCCATGAATGTTAGGGATCGAAGGAATCTTTGAGAGAGTGGATCAAACAGAGACACCCTTCACATGTTATAGACAAGTCGTGAAGACACAGTCAGCTGATGAGTTCTACGGTCTCATGGGCGGCGTCTGCAAGCAACTCTCGGAGCTAAGGTCCCGCGACGAAGATGACCTTCTCACGGTACGGTAGCTAACAACTTCTGTTGTCACCGAATAGACATTTCTCTCTCTCTCTCTCTCTCTCTCTCTCTCTGTCCCTCCATATTTGCTGGCTGTCAATCACTAAAATTGGGTGGGGCTCCCAATACTGCTGCATGTGAAGGCGTTGAACCACAACTGATAAGCAGTCGAAACCTATCCTATTATTCCATAAAAGTGTCGATTTCTTTGACACGGCTTGGCCAGATTGTAATAGAGTTCTGCTGCAGGTGATCTATACAATGTCTGAGTTCCCGTATCCTGGTTTGGCAGAGATGCGCGAGAAATATACGTGGAACATCCAACCTCTTTCTTCCACCTTCAAGCTGTTCCAGGTTTGGAGAAATACGGAGAGAGTGCATGAGAGGGTTACAGATATCGAGAGATGCGAAGAGTGTGCAAAAGGGCTGTTAGAATCAGTCCATCGAAAGTTGCTTGCAGAAGAGTGTCACTCACATTCTCCACGAAGATTCTGTGGATCAGGATGCCACCTCCTGTCTCGGCGGATGTGGTAATGGTTCTCTTTGATATGTCATTCGGCAAGCTTTCATTTTTTTCAAACAAATAATCTCTCTCTCATTATCAGAGAATGGCACCCGCCGCCTCGCTGGCTCCTCCCCATCTTCCCCTTCTCTCTCTCCCTCCGCCGGGCCAAGTCGGGCAGAACTCGCCGAGTTACAGAAGCAGTACAAGTTGCTAAGACAGCGACAGAAGCAAGCTTCACTCATCTTACAGGGTACGAGGGAGTCATAGAGATTCAGAGAGGCAGAGAGACAGACAGACAGAAAGAGAGAGAGAGTGAAAGGCAGAGAGAGTCAAAGATATACAGACAGAGGAACAGCGATTGAGATGAATAGAGCGGGAAAATAATATCTGGTCGTTCAGCTGCATATCAGCACGGCCAGTCATCGCACGGTGGCAGCGCTCGCGGAGGCCAGCGGAGAGGACCAGGAGATGGAGCACCACTGCCAGAGGTGAGAGAGAGGGAGAATCAGACAGAGAAAGAGAATGGCGGAATAGTTGGCTCTTCTATTCCAGGTGTTCGCCCCTTCAATGTTCAATCACCTCTACATGGGCGAGACTCTGTTGGCCAGGGCTCACATCAACAAGTACGAACTTCTCTTTCTTCATTCCATTCGAATATCCTAGAATCCACACTAAAACTCTTTGCAAAAGGATGCTTAATAGAGAGGAAAAAGGTGCGTCGATTCCAGGTTGGAGGGTCCGTCGACCATGTCGGCAGGAGGCGCACTCGCGTTGACACCAACCATCATTCAGCCGGTGTCACATGGAAGGTATCGAGAGAGAGAGAGAGAGAGAGAGAGAGTGAGTGAGAGAGGGTGAGAGGGAGGAAGGAAAGACGACTGTTCAGGTTGGTGGGCAGAGCTGCAGGGAGCAGAGGAAGAAGCGAAAGGGACTCGGAGACTGAGAGCAGCTTGGCCGAGTGGAGAGTGGACAATGGCCAGAGAGAAAGGTTGGCAAATGAAAGGATACGGCCAAGTAGATGATGAGAGCAAACCTCTCTCTGTTCGTCAGAAGTGACTTGGATGATACGGGGATGGAAAAGGGCAGCTGCAGCTCGGTTGAGATGCCATTCTCAGACGACGAATCGGAAGCAGACTCGGATGGATGCACTATCAGGGACGGCAGCAGACCGGCTAGCAGACGGTTCACTATATCTTATTAACACATTGTCCCATCCCCTATTTCACTTCCACTGCCTATTCCTTATATTACAGAGAAAGCGAAGCGCCCAAGACTGAATTAGCAGACGACTTTGAGCGTTCCATGAGTCTACCGTCTAGTTCAAGCAAGGACAATGAGATCTCTTGCCCAGAGCCAACAGCACAATCACTCGCGGCAGTTCAAAAGGTATTCAATTCGCATCCCATTCCATTCCAATCAACAGAAAGAACCTCCACTCAGATGGATAAGAAGAAGGCGATGATGAAGAAGTCCCTGGCAATGCTCGACTCAATGGGAACTTCCAGGCCACAGCCGTCACTCCTCAATCCATTTAACCGTCCTCAGCTCAAAACTCAATAATTGTGCCTTCGTTTTCGAAATTCTTTCGTTCAACAATATATATCCAGGATTATTGTTGATCAATTGTATATTGATTATCAAATAATGAAACAAAAGTGCCCTTTAAATCGACTAAAATATCCGTTTGGTTGAACCGTTAACAAAGAGAATAAATTCGAAGAATTTATCGTCTACATGTGCTATAAATCATGAGCAGTCACTAAACAATAATGGATTTCTTCAGACGTGACCGTAGATCAAGTGAAGAGAGGAATGGAGGATGGAATCATGGAGGAGCAGTAAAACCGCTAGCCGACAGAAACCTATCTGAAAGCATATAGCATCCATTCCTCTTCCACCAGTACAAATCCACCGTATAAGAAATTTTTTTTACGAAAGGTTGAATGAAATAGGCTCTCAAATTTGCTACAAAACCATAGCAAAGCAAATACAAACTCCTAGTGAACTACGAGTCCCGTCTGCAAAATAAAGATGCTAATGCACTCTTAAGTCAGGTGATAAATAAAAGAACGAACCATGAAGGAGCCAGCTAGCCTAGGCGTCCTTCTTAATCATCTTGCCGCTCTCCCACTTGGAGACGACAACCGTGGCGGGCTGTTTCTTGGCCGCGTCCTTCGCAGCATCTCCCTTCATCACACGTCTGGTCACCTCAAAAACAAAACTTTAACTACAGTTGTTGTGAAATGTTTAAGATCTTGTTTCCATATTTTTGCTATAGAGGAGAAATATGCAAAGAGAAAATGTTTTTCTTTCTTAAAAAAAATAGAACCTGGGCGGCGATCTGGGAGTAGCGGACGTAGTTGATGCCAACCGAGCGCCAGCCAACCATTGTTACCGAGTCTGAATGTAACACATATTTTAGGAAATATATCAACAAATTCCGAAACTGAAGTGCACGAATACAACAGACAAAGGCAGCTCAATGAAGAATCGTAGTAAGCGAAAAGTTAACACGCAATTCTGGAAGAACAGAACCGACAATAAATCAATGGATTCCACGCCAGAGAAAGAATGAAAAATTCAAACAATGAAATTTTAGGAATCTCTTTTAAAACTATACTACAAACTACGAAAAGTTTTGGCAAAATGCCCAAGAAAATTTGCAGTTTGACTGCATAGCAGCCCACGTTAGTTCTTGGGCTGTTGTATTTACATGGTGAAGAGGGTTGCTACGTAGTTTTCAAGGACTCCGCGCCCTAGCCAGGGTTTCAGATCTCGTTGCACTGTGCTGTGAACACCGCTGCGGGGCTGCGCTGTTAAGAATGAGTATTGCTTTTGAGCTCTTGTTGAGTCTCAGGCATTTTGTTTATACATTGTTTTGGCATAAATGTTCTTTGTGAATGCCAGATCGCAGTAGCTAAGCGTCGTTTTTGAAGGTAACCATGGCATCGAAGGTCGCCAAGTTCACGAAGGAGGACGACGCCCTTCTGAGCAGCTACTCAGCTGCCGCCTCTGCCAAGGAGTATGTCGTTTTCCTAAAGCATTAGAGCTCCTTCTCAGGCTTTAAAAGTCTTCTTGTTTGTCGCGTTGTCCGACACACCAACTACTGGTGCCTGTTTCCGATAAATAATTCTAATTTGTAACTCAGGACTGTGATCTTCTACATCAACGCATTGATCACTTCCGTCGCACCTGCCTACCTCTTTGTCGGCATTAATCAGATTAATGTAACTTTCGTATCATTTGTTTGTTTTTACCAGCTTCTTAAAGGTTAACGTTAGTTTTGCCATAATCATCACAATTGAGACTTGAAGAGAGTTACTTGCACTATTTCATTTTGTTTAAAGCTCGGTGATGCGTGGATTCCTCTTCTGCTGGCTATCGCTGTCTCTACTTATGGCATTGCATTTGCCAGCAAGAACTTCAAGCATGTCCTCAAGCACAAGTTTGTTTTGCATTTACTTTATTCTTATGATGAATCTATGGAGGAATTCTAGCCGCAAAATATAAAAACAGTTTTGATGGGGGAAACCGGCCATTCCTGATTTCATTACAACTTTTATTTTGTGAGGCCTTTCTGTTTGACCTGAATGTGTTTTTTTTTCTGGAGTGAACCTTTTTCATTTATACTCAGTGACGGTATTCCTTTTCCTTCCTTTTTTCTAAAGAAAATGTTTTACTCTTAAAATATTGAAGTTCCTTTAGAATTGTGCTGAAGCGCGCCGAGGCCGTCACTCGCGAAATCAACCGGAAGTACGCGGATGACAAGAAGATGTCGAAGAAGGAGAAGGATGTCAGTCATTTCAACACTTGCAGTGATGAGAGGGACTTTTGAAAATCATTCCATCAAAAATATCTTGTTATGTTTGAAAGCGTGAAAATATTTCATTATATTAAAGAATCCTTTGTCTCTTAATTTTTACTTTTGATGGACGATTTCTTTGGGTAATTTACCGTAGTTGGTTGAATGATGGTTATTTTCCGTGCAGGAGCGCGTTCTCTTCCGCCGCAACGAAGTGGCCGATGAAGAGTCCACGAACCTGGCCGTCTTCCTCTCCAATGTCCTCTACGTCGCTGCTCTGCTCATCCTCGGCTTCATCATCTTCGCCAACCTCACGCCGGTACAATCAATTTCCTTTTGATTGATTGTGAGAGGCACCTTTCTTCTTTCTAAGTACTGTATTGATGTTCTCTCTACAACTACTGAATTAGCAGTTTTCTGAAGATTGCTTGATTGAGTCGGCAGACACTTATCTGTCTGAAAAAAATGTTTAATTACTTCTTTGAACGCGTATAATTTCTAGGTGTTCTCTGCTCTCCTCTCCATGGCTGGAGCAGCAGGCGCCGTTGCTTTCTTCTCTACCAGCAAGCAGTAAATGGACGACTGGGATTTCCCTAAGGATAGAACATCTCTCCAGATCCACGGAATTCTACCAGTGTTTCCAATGTTTTGATTAGACCAAGTCTCGTTTCCCCTCCGCTATATGGGGTGTAAATTATTTGTTGGCTTTTCACTGCATAACAGATGTAAGTTATTGTTTATAAGGGATCATTCGTTATGTGTGATTTGATTCGTTTTGAGAAATATGGTTTGTATATGAAAATGAACGAGATTTATTTTCGAGCCCGCAACGTGAAATGGACGTATGTTTCGTTGTTAATGCTATTGGAAATTTGAAAATCGAGGTTCCGATGAGATGTTGGGAGGTGTTTGAGGTGGACAGGATGTCAGTCAATACAATTCTTCGACAGAATTCGATGATTTTTGACTATTCTAATAAAAAGCAGCCTAAACAGATGAGGAATGGGTTCATCGAGGAGGTGAGTCTTGTACTGCAATTGGCCGTCGGTTGAATGGAGGGATTCTATCGGACAGTCGGAATTAACGAGACTTGTGGAGTTGGAGGAAACATGCTTCCTTTATAGGCGCTCACACTGGGAGATGCGAAGGGCTTACCGAAGCACAGGATTAGTGTTAAGGTGAGCTTTACCCCAGCGATCGAGTTCAGATAATCAGCTTTCTTAAGATCAACCGGATCCCTCTAAGAGGGACAGCCATGGTCGAAGTCCTAAAGATCCATTCACCTTCTCTTCTTTGGGTGCGTCCAACCAATCACATCGCGAGTCAGCTCATTGTCAAGGAACCGTTCGTCTACCCCTTCTTCAAATTTAATATTGTTTTATTCTTTTAAGTAAATTTATGTGACGGCTAGAGAGCCGTGAGTTAATCCTTTTTGCTTAAAGGGCTCATCTGATTCCACTGCAAGATGATGAGTTCTTCGAATGGAACTATTGTTTAGCGCCTTTGAGAGCGCGAGTATTCGGCCGTGTCAGAATTCTCAAAATTGTCAGTTTGAACAGACAAGAAATTGAAATCGTCCTCCCATTTGTGTACAGTAAAATAATAAAATACTTTAATGACTCGTTTTAAGTGAGTGAATAAGAAGAGTCAATTTTCAGGATGGAATTAAGGCGCTTGTTGTTTTCATTGATGAAGGTATTCTTCAGTACGTCGAACGCCCTTGTCTGGTGTCTCTCAAATCGCCTGCAACTGTGGTATATTCCTCATTTCATTCGTGCTTATCCATCCCAAGTGTTCTTTAAGTGTGTCTTTATTCTTTAGTCTTTAGTGTCTCCAGTTCTTTTCATTGTCAAACTTAAGTAAAGTGTGGTTTTTGTTTCGCAGAACAACTTCCCGTATCATCCCTGGCAGGCAATTGCAGTTTCACTCGTTGATGCTGCTCCCATTCTTCAGATTATGGTCGGCATTTCGTTTGTCTTCAAGCTAGGCTGAGAAGATTGTGAAATATATCTTAACTCTGAATTGAAGGGCGGGAATGGCGTGTGGGACAAGCAGTCCGTGCATGAGTTGAAGGAGATCATTGACTCCTTCAAACACTTCAAGGTCGAAACTGTTATCGAGTCTGTGGTCAGTGATTTTTGGATTGTCAAAGTGACTTTGAACAGATTCGCAATTTAGGAAGTCAACACATACGGAAGGACGGTCTGTGTAAGAATGTGGGGCTTGAAGGAACGCAAAAAAGGTGCCTTTTTATTAACCTATTGACACTGCTATTGTGATATGCTTGTCATACTTCCATGATTGTCCAAAGAGTGCTTACAGTATGACAGTGCTTGCTGATTGAGATGGGCAGTTGGTTGCACCGACTTCCATTTCTCGTCTTCTTCTTTCTCGTTTCCCTGTGGCTCCCTTCTCATTTGACTGCGACGAGGACGTTCCTTCCTCAGCTGTTGCTGTTAAAGTTGTCGATGCAAAAGAATTCAATCCTTTTGAGCTGGACGACAATACTGTTGTTAGTATTTAATTTGCAACGACTAGAGTTATCTTTTTCAACCACTTTTCTTTTTCAGGATCCTTTTGTTTCGCCGGACTCAAAGGATTTTCCAAATGATTGGAAAAAAGAAAAGGAGACTACCGGTAGAGGATTTCTTCACTAGACATTGAGCTTACCATGAATTCTCCCTAACACTCAATAAATAAGAATGTTTTAAGGAGAATATCTGTGGCAAAGGCAGCTATCGGAAACCATAATTCCAACGATGTCTCTCGAATGGCTCAAGATGAATGGGTTAGATACTTGAATGATCACTTAATTGACGGCCTTGGCACAATTGATTATGATTATCATTTCGTGTATAGTTCATTTCATACATATTTCTATCTGTATACTTTTTCTTCAGATACTATCTCTTCTACCCCACGGCTGACAGATGGAAGCTCTTTGTGCAGATGGAGCCGGGCTCTGCTTATTCTCCTTATGAATTCTACGGCCGGCCTATCAGACTCTATAACCCTAAGCCTGGTTCGAACTACTCAAGTTGAGATATGATAACAATTGCGAAGTGTTTAGACGCAATTTTGGATGATATCAATGCTGTCATTGAAGCCGACGAGCAGAAAGGTGCGCAACTTGACGGAGTGTTAATGTATCACATTTGATAATGATTCTCCTTTGAAAGTTGCAATGTTTTGCCATCTCACCAAGTGGTGTCACTCAGACAAATAGATTTCAGATTAAAAAGCGAAGATCTACAGATTAAAAAATAAGATAAAATGCTCTGAATGGTGGATTTAGTCATGGATATTTCTAGGACGCCGCGATGTGATTGCCGCAATGATTGAATCGAATGAAACAGTGCAGATCCGCGCCCGCGAACTGGACGCTTTCTACTCGGAACGGAACAATCGACGGCTGCTCACTCAGCATGATGTGTTCGTGTTTCTTCTCCCCTCTCTCACCTTTGCTTTGAGCAACATCTGCTATTTCCTAACTCGGACATTCTCTTTTAGCAAGACTGCTTTTGAAGAAGGGAGGCCGGTCCATGCCATTATGAGAGTAACAGACGAAAGAGCCACGTACACCGGACAGTTCCAGCGTGTTCAGGTTCTCTCTCTCTCTCTCTCTCTCTCTCTCTGTCTCTCTCTCTCTCGCTCTCTCTCTCTTCCCTTTCTTTCTCTCTCTCTACATCTCTCCTTCTCTTTCTCCTCTCTATGTGCTCATAATAGTTATTTCTCTTTGAGGTGATTGCCATGGAAGACTCTCCCACACAGGGCGAGTTCTTTCCGATTATTCAGTTTTTGGATTCGGGTGGCCAAGAGATCGTTTCTTTGAAGGCTCTCTTCTACATCCATCCCAGGTTCGCTAAGCCATTTTATATTATTTATGGGTCGCCAAGCATTTTGAATTAAAATAAATAAACTTCTGTTAACAGATGATCATTGAATACTTCCCTCGAATCAGTTTTAATGCTTTAAAATAGTAAAATTCGGCTATCATGACTCTGAACCCTGGTGAACGTTTAGCCACTGTGAATGGCCCGCTCAGTGCATCCAATTCTCCATCCACGGGCTGAAGCCACCGGGTAGCGAATCGTGGAAGCGCGTTGGTTTGTTCTTTTCTTCTCATTTCTCTCTATTTCTTCCCATCATCATGCATTATTCGATTACTTCTTCAGTCATCAACGAGATCGATCAGTTGTCTCTGATGCGATTCCGCGAAGTTCTTCGCTCGGATCTGCCCATCGATGTCCAGCCGATTGGTCTGTCAAGATTTCTTTCCCTTTGGACAATCAAAGCCACAATGTTTCATGTACGGCGATGAAGGGTCATGAGGATTCATTACGGGTAGTATTTTTTTATTAGAGACTTATAGTTTGCGGGATCGAAGACGGATAAAGAGCGTGTGGACTAAACTTCAAATTGGTTAGGTTGTGGTGATCGGTGCGGGGCTCTTTGTTCCCTCTTTTAAAGGCACAATCCACATGTTTTTGGGCATCTTATGAAAAGGCCAAGGTTCTTCTCGCTCTCTGCCACTAAACATCCACCGGATTCTGCCACCGATTCACATCTGAAACACTCAATTCCCTCGGGTGGTAACGAGGAGAATGGCAAGGAATGAATCGGCTGACCTTTCATCGAGATCCTCGGATGGAAGATTGATTTCCGATAAGGAAATACGGCGAAGGGAGTGAGGTATTGGAGGAGTAGCTGAAGAGGAAGAAGAATGGACCGGCCAACACAGCCGACAGGTTCGGGCGCACATCTTGCGGACGACTTTGTGGTAGGGAGGAAAGGTGCAGAGGGAATGGTGCTGGGTGCAATAATGACTGGCATCCATGCAGGTGCCTGAAGGAGTAGCGGGGATGGATGAGGACGGGGTGGAATGTTTGTTGTTGTCATTATGAACGTTTTTCTTGGTTGTGCCCTGAATGTGAAGCGCTGTTGACGGGCTCTCCTGTTAGCATTTCCAGGTAACTTCACAAATTAGGTCTATACTGCGAATGACTGTTTAGTTGTTTTCTGGAATATGAGAGGGTTATAAAATGAGACGTACCGGCTCTCGTTTGGTGGTTCCCTCTGCAACTGGCATAGTAGAGTTATCAAGAAAGCGTCCGTCAGTGGATGGCTTAGCCGTTTCTGGGTTCTTGACAGTTTCAGTCGGCCCTGACTCTTCTGTGGATATCTCAGCTGCCGAATGCATGATGAAGGCGACTGTTAACACCAGGGTGCTAATATTGCGTGCTGCCATTTTAGACTGAACGGATCTGCTAGTCCCTTCCCTTTTATGCGTTCTCTGAACAGCTTCCTTTGTCTTCTAGTTTGCTTGGTAGGTGCCCGTGTAAATATTCCGAACACTGGGTGAGTGGCAGGATTTTGTTTTGCTTTTGTTTGTCGTGCAGATGTAGTCGTAGTTCCTGCCTCGCCTTCTGTTATGCCGCTCACTCATTTGACTAAGCTTCATGCTAAAACGACGCACTCCATCCTTTAGAACGAAACAATTTCACTATGATCAACGTAGGAACGGAAAAAAACTGGACCGAAGATGATGCGTGTTTTGAAGGAATCTCTCGAGCCAGAAGAACTTTGTGGAAGCCAGAAGAGCCGGGATTCATGCGACCGGACACTATCTTTCTCAACCACCTCCAGGTTCATTCCATTTTTAAAGTAGTTTGTTTATGTTAAGTAATAACAACTAGACTGATCAATTTGGTTTTGTTGATGATAGAGAGCTGAATAAAGAAGTCTCAGGTGTTTGGAGACGAGAGTTCAATTCATGACGAGATGCTGAAGTCAGCGAGAGTGACGACTGTGAACGAGACGGTGGTGGTCAGGACTTCGGCTGCCAGGGATGACAAGGCCCCTCTTCCTCTCGACGCCATCCACAGAACTGACAAGCACACCGGCCTGCCTGCTCCCGCTTCTCTTCCTTGAGTTACTTTAGAATTCTAGAGTTACTATGGCGAACTGTTAATCAAACCAGCTTTATTATTCATTACACTGGTCACGTCTCCACATTCACCGTGCTTAAGATTCACGAGTACATTTTATTTGGTCGGTTGAGATTACTTATCTGCAATCTTCATTCTAATAAATCTTAAACTCGGGCAAGGATACAAATGATTCAGGCACGACGCACACATCAAAGTGTTCCTGGCAATGAGAAGGAAGGAGGTCATTAGATAATCAGAGATAATTAGAGTGAGATAATCAGAGGTCATTGCAGAAGGAGATAGATCATAACAATAACATGTTGTAATATCTTCTATTTCATTCTCTAACACCTTGAAATATCTTGTTTTTTTATACCCTAACATGTTGTAATATCTCCTCCATAAAGACAAAAAAGAAACATAGATTTTTACTCACAGTTAACAACACCCAGCAAAATTGTTCGTTAACGACACAAAAGCACGCTGCACAATTCTTTCCCCTTTTGCCCTCCAACCTAGCACCTCCCCCCTCCTTATGCCGCTGATCCCTTTTCTCCTGCCCCTACTGTTCACCACTCACAGTCGAACCACCTACCGTATGCCTGATGCAAAATGCTAAAGAAATCGAACAATGCGAAAAACATTATTTATTCGACGGAGATGTTTAATAATGTAACAGAGACACACGGTGAAGAGGGCGCTAGGTCGTTTGAGAACCGCCGGATGAGAACACCCCGGATGAGAACTTTGGCCGGTCTGATGAGAACCGACCGCGATAAGAACCAAGCCGATGAGAACCGACCGTAATGAGAACCAAGCAAATGAGTACCGACCGCAATGAGAACCAAGCAGATGAGAACCAAGCAAATGAGAACCAAGCAGATGAGAACCGACCGTGAAAAGAATCGCCCCGCTGAGAGGGTATGTCCCGGATGAGATCAGAGCAGGAAATACCAATTTTAGCTTTCCCCCGGATGAGAACCGAGCGGGAAATATCGTTTCCGGGTATCTACCAGATGAGAACCGAGCGGGAAATTTCGTTTCAGGAAACGTCCCGGATGAGAACCAAGCGGGTAAAGTTGTTTTCGGGTATGTCCCGGATGAGAACCGACCGGAAAAAGTCATTTCTCGGATTGTCCCGGATGAGAACCGAGCGGGTAAAGTTGTTTTCGGGTATGTCCTGGATGAGAACCGAGAGGAAAAAGTCATTTCTGGGATTGTCCCGGATGAGAACCGAGCAGAAAAAGTCATTTCTCGGATTGTCCCGGATGAGAACCGAGCGGGTAAAGTTGTTTTCGGGTATGTCCTGGATGAGAACCGAGCGGAAAAAAAGTCATTTCTCGGATTGTCCCGGATGAGAACCAAGCGGGTAAAGTTGTTTTCGGGTATGTCCCGGATGAGAACCGACCGGAAAAAGTCATTTCTCGGATTGTCCCGGATGAGAACCGAGCGGAAAAAGTCATTTCTGGGATTGTCCCGGATGAGAACCGAGCGGAAAAAGTCATTTCTCGGATTGTCCCGGATGAGAACCGAGCGGGTAAAGTTGTTTTCGGGTATGTCCTGGATGAGAACCGAGCGGAAAAAAGTCATTTCTCGGATTGTCCCGGATGAGAACCGAGCGGGTAAAGTTGTTTTCGGGTATGTCCTGGATGAGAACCGAGCGGAAAAAAGTCATTTCTCGGATTGTCCCGGATGAGAACCAAGCGGGTAAAGTTGTTTTCGGGTATGTCCCGGATGAGAACCGACCGGAAAAAGTCATTTCTCGGATTGTCCCGGATGAGAACCGAGCGGAAAAAGTCTTTTCTGGGATTGTCCCGGATGAGAACCGAGCGGAAAAAGTCATTTCTCGGATTGTCCCGGATGAGAACCGAGCGGGTAAAGTTGTTTTCGGGTATGTCCTGGATGAGAACCGAGCGGAAAAAGTCATTTCTGGGATTGTCCCGGATGAGAACCGAGCGGAAAAAAGTATTTTTTTATGTATTCAACACATCATAACTGACGATGAGCACTAAAAAGTATGTAAGTACAGTGGTATTCGAATGATAAGTTTTCTGCTAATATGCATATGCCATAATTATAGTTTTGTCACATCAAGGAAATTTATGATACAAAATTCAAAATAAATTCTTTTCTCCGGGAATACAATACGAGCTGGATGCAGAGATGGCAAATCGCCCAAAAATTTTGGACCGGCCCGGCCTGTCGGGCCAAAGGTCTGGGCCGGCTCGGCCCGGACCATTTGAGGGCGCTAGATATTTGGGCCCATTTGAGCCCGATTTTCAAAACTTCTGGTTAAACAAAAGTACGATAGGTTACAATATATTCTTTATTCTCATACAAGATCTTACTTAATGGGATACAATTGCAATGGCTAATGGCCCATGCTACTTAAAATTCAGAATTTATTCATGCTCATGCTACGAACAGTCATTTTAATGAGTAGAAATAAATGATTAGCGAAAAAACGAAATGATTTCGCATATCGAGCTCAAACGGGCTTGCGGGCCAGGCCACATTTTATGGACCTACCTCGGCAAGGCCCAGGGAAGTTGGGCGGGCCTGCTCTGTACGGGTTACCAATAACCACACAATTCCTTTCCTGTCCTTATCGTTACTTTCCGTACCTTTACTTTTATCCTGTCCATGCCATGCCCAAAACCTTTTATTGGATCCTTTATTTAGAAGCACCTCAGCAATCCGAACAGTCAATCCAATCTCAAAGTCTCAGCACTCGCTGATGGGCGTGGTTAACAGACAGAGTGAGCGAGAGAGAGAGAGAGAGAGAGAGAGAGAGATAGGGAGATCGGCTATAGACGCCGATACAAGAAACATAATAGGGCGCATCTGTAGGGTAATTCAAAAGTGATATGATTTATGATGTGAAAAGAATCAGCACGTTTTGTATTCCCAGAAAAAAGAATTTTCTTATTTTGAATTTTGTATCATAAATTATGCAAATACGTTTTCTTCCTAGATGTGACAAAACAATAATTATGGCATATGCATATTCGCAGAAAACTTATCATTCGAACACCACTGTACTTACATACTTTTTAGTGCTCATCGTCAGTTATGATGTGTTGAATACATTAAAAAAAATACTTTTTTCCGCTCGGTTCTCATCCGGGACAATCCGAGAAATGACTTTTTTCCGCTCGGTTCTCATACATGACATACCCGAAAACAACTTTACCCGCTCGGTTCTCATCCGGGACAATCCGAGAAATGACTTTTTTCCGCTCCGTTCTCATCCAGGACATACCCGAAAACAACTTTACCCGCTCGGTTCTCATCCGGGACAATCCGAGAAATGACTTTTTTCCGCTCGGTTCCCATCCAGGACATACCCGAAAACAACTTTACCCGCTCGGTTCTCATCCGGGACAATCCGAGAAATGACTTTTTCCGCTCGGTTCTCATCCGGGACAATCCGAGAAATGACTTTTTCCGGTCGGTTCTCATCCAGGACATACCCGAAAACAACTTTACCCGCTTGGTTCTCATCCGGGACAATCCGAGAAATGACTTTTTCCGCTCGGTTCTCATCCAGGACATACCCGAAAACAACTTTACCCGCTCGGTTCTCATCCGGGACAATCCGAGAAATGACTTTTTTCCGCTCGGTTCTCATCCAGGACATACCCGAAAACAACTTTACCCGCTCGGTTCTCATCCGGGACAATCCGAGAAATGACTTTTTTCAGCTCGGTTCTCATCCAGGACATACCCGAAAACAACTTTACCCGCTCGGTTCTCATCCGGGACAATCCGAGAAATGACTTTTTTCCGCTCGGTTCTCATCCAGGACATACCCGAAAACAACTTTACCCGCTCGGTTCTCATCCGGGACAATCCCAGAAATGACTTTTTCCGCTCGGTTCTCATCCAGGACATACCCGAAAACAACTTTACCCGCTCGGTTCTCATCCGGGACAATCCGAGAAATGACTTTTTCCGCTCGGTTCTCATCCGGGACAATCCCAGAAATGACTTTTTCTGCTCGGTTCTCATCCGGAACAATCCGAGAAATGACTTTTTTCCGCTCGGTTCTCATCCAGGACATACCCGAAAACAACTTTACCCGCTCGGTTCTCATCCGGGACAATCCGAGAAATGACTTTTTCCGCTCGGTTCTCATCCGGGACAATCCGAGAAATGACTTTTTCCGGTCGGTTCTCATCCAGGACATACCCGAAAACAACTTTACCCGCTTGGTTCTCATCCGGGACAATCCGAGAAATGACTTTTTTCCGCTCGGTTCTCATCCAGGACATACCCGAAAACAACTTTACCCGCTCGGTTCTCATCCGGGACAATCCGAGAAATGACTTTTTTCCGCTCGGTTCTCATCCAGGACATACCCGAAAACAACTTTACCCGCTCGGTTCTCATCCGGGACAATCCGATAAATGACTTTTTTCCGCTCGGTTCTCATCCAGGACATACCCGAAAACAACTTTACCCGCTCGGTTCTCATCCGGGACAATCCGAGAAATGACTTTTTCCCGCTCGGTTCTCATCCAGGAAATACCCAAAAACAACTTTACCCGCTCGGTTCTCATCCGGGACAATCCGAGAAATGACTTTTTCCGCTCGGTTCTCATCCGGGACAATCCCAGAAATGACTTTTTCTGCTCGGTTCTCATCCGGAACAATCCGAGAAATGACTTTTTTCCGCTCGGTTCTCATGCAGGACATACCCGAAAACAACTTTACCCGCTCGGTTCTCATCCGGGACAATCCGAGAAATGACTTTTTCCGCTCGGTTCTCATCCGGGACAATCCGAGAAATGACTTTTTCCGGTCGGTTCTCATCCAGGACATACCCGAAAACAACTTTACCCGCTTGGTTCTCATCCGGGACAATCCGAGAAATGACTTTTTTCCGCTCGGTTCTCATCCAGGACATACCCGAAAACAACTTTACCCGCTCGGTTCTCATCCGGGACAGTCCGAGAAATGACTTTTTTCCGCTCGGTTCTCATCCAGGACATACCCGAAAACAACTTTACCCGCTCGGTTCTCATCCGGAACAATCCCAGAAATGACTTTTTCCGCTCGGTTCTCATCCAGGACATACCCGAAAACAACTTTACCCGCTCGGTTCTCATCCTGGACAATCCCAGAAATGACTTTTTCCGCTCGGTTCTCATCCAGGACATACCCGAAATCAACTTTACCCGCTCGGTTCTCATCCGGGACAATCCGAGAAATGACTTTTTCCGCTCGGTTCTCATCCGGGACAATCCCAGAAATGACTTTTTCTGCTCGGTTCTCATCCGGAACAATCCGAGAAATGACTTTTTTCCGCTCGGTTCTCATCCAGGACATACCCGAAAACAACTTTACCCGCTCGGTTCTCATCCGGGACAATCCGAGAAATGACTTTTTCCGCTCGGTTCTCATCCGGGACAATCCGAGAAATGACTTTTTCCGGTCGGTTCTCATCCAGGACATACCCGAAAACAACTTTACCCGCTTGGTTCTCATCCGGGACAATCCGAGAAATGACTTTTTTCCGCTCGGTTCTCATCCAGGACATACCCGAAAACAACTTTACCCGCTCGGTTCTCATCCGGGACAATCCGAGAAATGACTTTTTTCCGCTCGGTTCTCATCCAGGACATACCCGAAAACAACTTTACCCGCTCGGTTCTCATCCGGGACAATCCGAGAAATGACTTTTTTCAGCTCGGTTCTCATCCAGGACATACCCGAAAACAACTTTACCCGCTCGGTTCTCATCCGGGACAATCCGAGAAATGACTTTTTCCGCTCGGTTCTCATCCAGGAAATACTCAAAAACAACTTTACCCGCTCGGTTCTCATCCGGTACAATCCCAGAAATGACTTTTTCCGCTCGGTTCTCATCCAGGACATACCCGAAAACAACTTTACCCGCTCGGTTCTCATCCGGGACAATCCGAGAAATGACTTTTTCCGCTCGGTTCTCATCCGGGACAATCCCAGAAATGACTTTTTATGCTCGGTTCTCATCCGGGACAATCCGAGAAATGACTTTTTTCCGCTCGGTTCTCATCCAGGACATACCCGAAAGCAACTTTACCCGCTCGGTTCTCATCCGGGACAATCCGAGAAATGACTTTTTCCGCTCGGTTCTCATCCGGGACAATCCGAGAAATGACTTTTTTCCGGTCGGTTCTCATCCAGGACATACCCGAAAACAACTTTACCCGCTCGGTTCTCATCCGGGACAATCCGAGAAATGGCTTTTTTCCGCTCGGTTCTCATCCAGGACATACCCGAAAACAACTTTACCCGCTCGGTTCTCATCCGGGACAATCCGAGAAATGACTTTTTTCCGCTCGGTTCTCATCCAGGACATACCCGAAAACAACTTTACCCGCTCGGTTCTCATCCGGGACAATCCCAGAAATGACTTTTTCCGCTCGGTTCTCATCCAGGACATACCCGAAAACAACTTTACCCGCTCGGTTCTCATCCGGGACAATCCGATAAATGACTTTTTCCGCTCGGTTCTCATCCGGGACAATCCGAGAAATGACTTTTTCCGCTCGGTTCTCATCCGGGACAATCCCAGAAATGACTTTTTCTGCTCGGTTCTCATCCGGAACAATCCGAGAAATGACTTTTTTCCGCTCGGTTCTCATCCAGGACATACCCGAAAACAACTTTACCCGCTCGGTTCTCATCCGGGACAATCCGAGAAATGACTTTTTCCGCTCGGTTCTCATCCGGGACAATCCGAGAAATGACTTTTTCCGGTCGGTTCTCATCCAGGACATACCCGAAAACAACTTTACCCGCTTGGTTCTCATCCGGGACAATCCGAGAAATGACTTTTTTCCGCTCGGTTCTCATCCAGGACATACCCGAAAACAACTTTACCCGCTCGGTTCTCATCCGGGACAGTCCGAGAAATGACTTTTTTCCGCTCGGTTCTCATCCAGGACATACCCGAAAACAACTTTACCCGCTCGGTTCTCATCCGGGACAATCCCAGAAATGACTTTTTCCGCTCGGTTCTCATCCAGGACATACCCGAAAACAACTTTACCCGCTCGGTTCTCATCCTGGACAATCCCAGAAATGACTTTTTCCGCTCGGTTCTCATCCAGGACATACCCGAAATCAACTTTACCCGCTCGGTTCTCATCCGGGACAATCCGAGAAATGACTTTTTCCGCTCGGTTCTCATCCGGGACAATACCAGAAATGACTTTTTCTGCTCGGTTCTCATCCGGAACAATCCGAGAAATGACTTTTTTCCGCTCGGTTCTCATCCAGGACATACCCGAAAACAACTTTACCCGCTCGGTTCTCATCCGGGACAATCCGAGAAATGACTTTTTCCGCTCGGTTCTCATCCGGGACAATCCGAGAAATGACTTTTTCCGGTCGGTTCTCATCCAGGACATACCCGAAAACAACTTTACCCGCTTGGTTCTCATCCGGGACAATCCGAGAAATGACTTTTTTCCGCTCGGTTCTCATCCAGGACATACCCGAAAACAACTTTACCCGCTCGGTTCTCATCCGGGACAATCCGAGAAATGACTTTTTTCCGCTCGGTTCTCATCCAGGACATACCCGAAAACAACTTTACCCGCTCGGTTCTCATCCGGGACAATCCGAGAAATGACTTTTTTCAGCTCGGTTCTCATCCAGGACATACCCGAAAACAACTTTACCCGCTCGGTTCTCATCCGGGACAATCCGAGAAATGACTTTTTCCGCTCGGTTCTCATCCAGGAAATACTCAAAAACAACTTTACCCGCTCGGTTCTCATCCGGTACAATCCAGAAATGACTTTTTCCGCTCGGTTCTCATCCAGGACATACCCGAAAACAACTTTACCCGCTCGGTTCTCATCCGGGACAATCCGAGAAATGACTTTTTCCGCTCGGTTCTCATCCGGGACAATCCCAGAAATGACTTTTTATGCTCGGTTCTCATCCGGGACAATCCGAGAAATGACTTTTTTCCGCTCGGTTCTCATCCAGGACATACCCGAAAGCAACTTTACCCGCTCGGTTCTCATCCGGGACAATCCGAGAAATGACTTTTTCCGCTCGGTTCTCATCCGGGACAATCCGAGAAATGACTTTTTTCCGGTCGGTTCTCATCCAGGACATACCCGAAAACAACTTTACCCGCTCGGTTCTCATCCGGGACAATCCGAGAAATGACTTTTTTCCGCTCGGTTCTCATCCAGGACATACCCGAAAACAACTTTACCCGCTCGGTTCTCATCCGGGACAATCCGAGAAATGACTTTTTTCCGCTCGGTTCTCATCCAGGACATACCCGAAAACAACTTTACCCGCTCGGTTCTCATCCGGGACAATCCGAGAAATGACTTTTTTCCGCTCCGTTCTCATCCAGGACATACCCGAAAACAACTTTACCCGCTCGGTTCTCATCCGGGACAATCCGAGAAATGACTTTTTTCCGCTCGGTTCTCATCCAGGACATACCCAAAAACAACTTTACCCGCTCGGTTCTCATCCGGGACAATCCCAGAAATGACTTTTTCCGCTCGGTTCTCATCCAGGACATACCCGAAAACAACTTTACCCGCTCGGTTCTCATCCGGGACAATCCGAGAAATGACTTTTTCCGCTCGGTTCTCATCCGGGACAATCCCAGAAATGACTTTTTCTGCTCGGTTCTCATCCGGAACAATCCGAGAAATGACTTTTTTCCGCTCGGTTCTCATCCAGGACATACCCGAAAACAACTTTACCCGCTCGGTTCTCATCCGGGACAATCCGAGAAATGACTTTTTCCGCTCGGTTCTCATCCGGGACAATCCGAGAAATGACTTTTTCCGGTCGGTTCTCATCCAGGACATACCCGAAAACAACTTTACCCGCTCGGTTCTCATCCGGGACAATCCGAGAAATGACTTTTTTCCGCTCGGTTCTCATCCAGGACATACCCGAAAACAACTTTACCCGCTCGGTTCTCATCCGGGACAATCCGAGAAATGACTTTTTTCCGCTCGGTTCTCATCCAGGACATACCCGAAAACAACTTTACCCGCTCGGTTCTCATCCGGGACAATCCGAGAAATGACTTTTTCCCGCTCGGTTCTCATCCAGGAAATACCCAAAAACAACTTTACCCGCTCGGTTCTCATCCGGGACAATCCGAGAAATGACTTTTTCCGCTCGGTTCTCATCCGGGACAATCCCAGAAATGACTTTTTCTGCTCGGTTCTCATCCGGAACAATCCGAGAAATGACTTTTTTCCGCTCGGTTCTCATCCAGGACATACCCGAAAACAACTTTACCCGCTCGGTTCTCATCCGGGACAATCCGAGAAATGACTTTTTCCGGTCGGTTCTCATCCAGGACATACCCGAAAACAACTTTACCCGCTCGGTTCTCATCCGGGACAATCCGAGAAATGACTTTTTTCCGCTCGGTTCTCATCCAGGACATACCCGAAAACAACTTTACCCGCTCGGTTCTCATCCGGGACAATCCGAGAAATGACTTTTTTCCGCTCGGTTCTCATCCAGGACATACCCGAAAACAACTTTACCCGCTCGGTTCTCATCCGGGACAATCCGAGAAATGACTTTTTTCAGCTCGGTTCTCATCCAGGACATACCCGAAAACAACTTTACCCGCTCGGTTCTCATCCGGGACAATCCGAGAAATGACTTTTTCCGCTCGGTTCTCATCCGGGACAATCCCAGAAATGACTTTTTCTGCTCGGTTCTCATCCGGAACAATCCGAGAAATGACTTTTTTCCGCTCGGTTCTCATCCAGGACATACCCGAAAACAACTTTACCCGCTCGGTTCTCATCCGGGACAATCCGAGAAATGACTTTTTCCGCTCGGTTCTCATCCGGGACAATCCGAGAAATGACTTTTTCCGGTCGGTTCTCATCCAGGACATACCCGAAAACAACTTTACCCGCTTGGTTCTCATCCGGGACAATCCGAGAAATGACTTTTTTCCGCTCGGTTCTCATCCAGGACATACCCGAAAACAACTTTACCCGCTCGGTTCTCATCCGGGACAATCCGAGAAATGACTTTTTTCCGCTCGGTTCTCATCCAGGACATACCCGAAAACAACTTTACCCGCTCGGTTCTCATCCGGGACAATCCGAGAAATGACTTTTTTCCGCTCGGTTCTCATCCAGGACATACCCGAAAACAACTTTACCCGCTCGGTTCTCATCCGGGACAATCCGAGAAATGACTTTTTCCGCTCGGTTCTCATCCAGGAAATACCCAAAAACAACTTTACCCGCTCGGTTCTCATCCGGGACAATCCGAGAAATGACTTTTTCCGCTCGGTTCTCATCGGGGACAATCCCAGAAATGACTTTTTCTGCTCGGTTCTCATCCGGAACAATCCGAGAAATGACTTTTTTCCGCTCGGTTCTCATCCAGGACATACCCGAAAACAACTTTACCCGCTCGGTTCTCATCCGGGACAATCCGAGAAATGACTTTTTTCCGCTCGGTTCTCATCCAGGACATAACCGAAAACAACTTTACCCGCTCGGTTCTCATCCGGGACAATCCGAGAAATGACTTTTTTCCGCTCGGTTCTCATCCAGGACATACCCGAAAACAACTTTACCCGCTCGGTTCTCATCCGGGACAATCCAGAAATGACTTTTTCCGCTCGGTTCTCATCCAGGACATACCCGAAAACAACTTTACCCGCTCGGTTCTCATCCGGGACAATCCGAGAAATGACTTTTTCCGCTCGGTTCTCATCCGGGACAATCCGAGAAATGACTTTTTCCGCTCGGTTCTCATCCGGGACAATCCGAGAAATGACTTTTTCCGGTCGGTTCTCATCCAGGACATACCCGAAAACAACTTTACCCGCTCGGTTCTCATCCGGGACAATCCGAGAAATGACTTTTTTCCGCTCGGTTCTCATCCAGGACATACCCGAAAACAACTTTACCCGCTCGGTTCTCATCCGGGACAATCCGAGAAATGACTTTTTTCCGCTCGGTTCTCATCCAGGACATACCCGAAAACAACTTTACCCGCTCGGTTCTCATCCGGGACAATCCGAGAAATGACTTTTTTCCGCTCGGTTCTCATCCAGGACATACCCGAAAACAACTTTACCCGCTCGGTTCTCATCCGGGACAATCCGAGAAATGACTTTTTTCCGCTCGGTTCTCATCCAGGAAATACCCAAAAACAACTTTACCCGCTCGGTTCTCATCCGGGACAATCCGAGAAATGACTTTTTCCGCTCGGTTCTCATCCAGGACATACCCGAAAACAACTTTACCCGCTCGGTTCTCATCCGGGACAATCCGAGAAATGACTTTTTTCCGCTCGGTTCTCATCCAGGACATACCCGAAAGCAACTTTACCCGCTCGGTTCTCATCCGGGACAATCCGAGAAATGACTTTTTCCGCTCGGTTCTCATCCGGGACAATCCGAGAAATGACTTTTTTCCGGTCGGTTCTCATCCAGGACATACCCGAAAACAACTTTACCCGCTCGGTTCTCATCCGGGACAATCCGAGAAATGACTTTTTTCCGCTCGGTTCTCATCCAGGACATACCCGAAAACAACTTTACCCGCTCGGTTCTCATCCGGGACAATCCGAGAAATGACTTTTTTCCGCTCGGTTCTCATCCAGGACATACCCGAAAACAACTTTACCCGCTCGGTTCTCATCCGGGACAATCCGAGAAATGACTTTTTTCCGCTCGGTTCTCATCCAGGACATACCCGAAAACAACTTTACCCGCTCGGTTCTCATCCGGGACAATCCGAGAAATGACTTTTTTCCGCTCGGTTCTCATCCAGGACATACCCGAAAACAACTTTACCCGCTCGGTTCTCATCCGGGACAATCCCAGAAATGACTTTTTCCGCTCGGTTCTCATCCAGGACATACCCGAAAACAACTTTACCCGCTCGGTTCTCATCCGGGACAATCCCAGAAATGACTTTTTCTGCTCGGTTCTCATCCGGAACAATCCGAGAAATGACTTTTTTCCGCTCGGTTCTCATCCAGGACATACCCGAAAACAACTTTACCCGCTCGGTTCTCATCCGGGACAATCCGAGAAATGACTTTTTCCGCTCGGTTCTCATCCGGGACAATCCGAGAAATGACTTTTTCCGGTCGGTTCTCATCCAGGACATACCCGAAAACAACTTTACCCGCTCGGTTCTCATCCGGGACAATCCGAGAAATGACTTTTTTCCGCTCGGTTCTCATCCAGGACATACCCGAAAACAACTTTACCCGCTCGGTTCTCATCCGGGACAATCCGAGAAATGACTTTTTTCCGCTCGGTTCTCATCCAGGACATACCCGAAAACAACTTTACCCGCTCGGTTCTCATCCGGGACAATCCGAGAAATGACTTTTTTCCGCTCGGTTCTCATCCAGGACATACCCGAAAACAACTTTACCCGCTCGGTTCTCATCCGGGACAATCCGAGAAATGACTTTTTCCCGCTCGGTTCTCATCCAGGAAATACCCAAAAACAACTTTACCCGCTCGGTTCTCATCCGGGACAATCCGAGAAATGACTTTTTCCGCTCGGTTCTCATCCGGGACAATCCCAGAAATGACTTTTTCTGCTCGGTTCTCATCCGGAACAATCCGAGAAATGACTTTTTTCCGCTCGGTTCTCATCCAGGACATACCCGAAAACAACTTTACCCGCTCGGTTCTCATCCGGGACAATCCGAGAAATGACTTTTTTCCGCTCGGTTCTCATCCAGGACATACCCGAAAACAACTTTACCCGCTCGGTTCTCATCCGGGACAATCCGAGAAATGACTTTTTTCCGCTCGGTTCTCATCCAGGACATACCCGAAAACAACTTTACCCGCTCGGTTCTCATCCGGGACAATCCGAGAAATGACTTTTTTCCGCTCGGTTCTCATCCAGGACATACCCGAAAACAACTTTACCCGCTCGGTTCTCATCCGGGACAATCCGAGAAATGACTTTTTTCCGCTCGGTTCTCATCCAGGAAATACCCAAAAACAACTTTACCCGCTCGGTTCTCATCCGGGACAATCCCAGAAATGACTTTTTCCGCTCGGTTCTCATCCAGGACATACCCGAAAACAACTTTACCCGCTCGGTTCTCATCCGGGACAATCCGAGAAATGACTTTTTCCGCTCGGTTCTCATCCGGGACAATCCCAGAAATGACTTTTTCTGCTCGGTTCTCATCCGGGACAATCCGAGAAATGACTTTTTTCCGCTCGGTTCTCATCCAGGACATACCCGAAAGCAACTTTACCCGCTCGGTTCTCATCCGGGACAATCCGAGAAATGACTTTTTCCGCTCGGTTCTCATCCGGGACAATCCGAGAAATGACTTTTTTCCGCTCGGTTCTCATCCAGGACATACCCGAAAACAACTTTACCCGCTCGGTTCTCATCCGGGACAATCCGAGAAATGACTTTTTTCCGCTCGGTTCTCATCCAGGACATACCCGAAAACAACTTTACCCGCTCGGTTCTCATCCGGGACAATCCGAGAAATGACTTTTTTCCGCTCGGTTCTCATCCAGGACATACCCGAAAACAACTTTACCCGCTCGGTTCTCATCCGGGACAATCCCAGAAATGACTTTTTCCGCTCGGTTCTCATCCGGGACAATCCGAGAAATGACTTTTTTCCGCTCGGTTCTCATCCAGGACATACCCGAAAGCAACTTTACCCGCTCGGTTCTCATCCGGGACAATCCGAGAAATGACTTTTTCCGCTCGGTTCTCATCCGGGACAATCCGAGAAATGACTTTTTTCCGCTCGGTTCTCATCCAGGACATACCCGAAAACAACTTTACCCGCTCGGTTCTCATCCGGGACAATCCGAGAAATGACTTTTTTCCGCTCGGTTCTCATCCAGGACATACCCGAAAACAACTTTACCCGCTCGGTTCTCATCCGGGACAATCCGAGAAATGACTTTTTTCCGCTCGGTTCTCATCCAGGACATACCCGAAAACAACTTTACCCGCTCGGTTCTCATCCGGGACAATCCGAGAAATGACTTTTTTCCGCTCGGTTCTCATCCAGGACATACCCGAAAACAACTTTACCCGCTCGGTTCTCATCCGGGACAATCCGAGAAATGACTTTTTTCCGCTCGGTTCTCATCCAGGACATACCCGAAAACAACTTTACCCGCTCGGTTCTCATCCGGGACAATCCGAGAAATGACTTTTTTCCGCTCGGTTCTCATCCAGGAAATACCCAAAAACAACTTTACCCGCTCGGTTCTCATCCGGGACAATCCCAGAAATGACTTTTTCCGCTCGGTTCTCATCCAGGACATACCCGAAAACAACTTTACCCGCTCGGTTCTCATCCGGGACAATCCGAGAAATGACTTTTTCCGCTCGGTTCTCATCCGGGACAATCCCAGAAATGACTTTTTCTGCTCGGTTCTCATCCGGGACAATCCGAGAAATGACTTTTTTCCGCTCGGTTCTCATCCAGGACATACCCGAAAGCAACTTTACCCGCTCGGTTCTCATCCGGGACAATCCGAGAAATGACTTTTTCCGCTCGGTTCTCATCCGGGACAATCCGAGAAATGACTTTTTCCGCTCGGTTCTCATCCAGGACATACCCGAAAACAACTTTACCCGCTCGGTTCTCATCCGGGACAATCCGAGAAATGACTTTTTTTCGCTCGGTTCTCATCCAGGACATACCCGAAAACAACTTTACCCGCTCGGTTCTCATCCGGGACAATCCGAGAAATGACTTTTTTCCGCTCGGTTCTCATCCAGGACATACCCGAAAACAACTTTACCCGCTCGGTTCTCATCCGGGACAATCCCAGAAATGACTTTTTCCGCTCGGTTCTCATCCAGGACATACCCGAAAACAACTTTACCCGCTCGGTTCTCATCCGGGACAATCCGAGAAATGACTTTTTCCGCTCGGTTCTCATCCGGGACAATCCCAGAAATGACTTTTTCCGCTCGGTTCTCATCCGGGACAATCCGAGAAATGACTTTTTCCGCTCGGTTCTCATCCAGGACATACCCGAAAACAACTTTACCCGCTCGGTTCTCATCCGGGACAATCCGAGAAATGACTTTTTTCCGCTCGGTTCTCATCCAGGACATACCCGAAAACAACTTTACCCGCTCGGTTCTCATCCGGGACAATCCGAGAAATGACTTTTTTCCGCTCGGTTCTCATCCAGGACATACCCGAAAACAACTTTACCCGCTCGGTTCTCATCCGGGACAATCCGAGAAATGACTTTTTTCCGCTCGGTTCTCATCCAGGACATACCCGAAAACAACTTTACCCGCTCGGTTCTCATCCGGGACAATCCGAGAAATGACTTTTTTCCGCTCGGTTCTCATCCAGGAAATACTCAAAAACAACTTTACCCGCTCGGTTCTCATCCGGGACAATCCCAGAAATGACTTTTTCCGCTCGGTTCTCATCCAGGACATACCCGAAAACAACTTTACCCGCTCGGTTCTCATCCGGGACAATCCGAGAAATGACTTTTTCCGCTCGGTTCTCATCCGGGACAATCCCAGAAATGACTTTTTCTGCTCGGTTCTCATCCGGGACAATCCGAGAAATGACTTTTTTCCGCTCGGTTCTCATCCAGGACATACCCGAAAGCAACTTTACCCGCTCGGTTCTCATCCGGGACAATCCGAGAAATGACTTTTTCCGCTCGGTTCTCATCCGGGACAATCCGAGAAATGACTTTTTTCCGCTCGGTTCTCATCCAGGACATACCCGAAAACAACTTTACCCGCTCGGTTCTCATCCGGGACAATCCGAGAAATGACTTTTTTCCGCTCGGTTCTCATCCAGGACATACCCGAAAACAACTTTACCCGCTCGGTTCTCATCCGGGACAATCCGAGAAATGACTTTTTTCCGCTCGGTTCTCATCCAGGACATACCCGAAAACAACTTTACCCGCTCGGTTCTCATCCGGGACAATCCCAGAAATGACTTTTTCCGCTCGGTTCTCATCCAGGACATACCCGAAAACAACTTTACCCGCTCGGTTCTCATCCGGGACAATCCGAGAAATGACTTTTTCCGCTCGGTTCTCATCCGGGACAATCCCAGAAATGACTTTTTCTGCTCGGTTCTCATCCGGAACAATCCGAGAAATGACTTTTTTCCGCTCGGTTCTCATCCAGGACATACCCGAAAACAACTTTACCCGCTCGGTTCTCATCCGGGACAATCCGAGAAATGACTTTTTCCGCTCGGTTCTCATCCGGGACAATCCGAGAAATGACTTTTTCCGGTCGGTTCTCATCCAGGACATACCCGAAAACAACTTTACCCGCTCGGTTCTCATCCGGGACAATCCGAGAAATGACTTTTTTCCGCTCGGTTCTCATCCAGGACATACCCGAAAACAACTTTACCCGCTCGGTTCTCATCCGGGACAATCCGAGAAATGACTTTTTTCCGCTCGGTTCTCATCCAGGACATACCCGAAAACAACTTTACCCGCTCGGTTCTCATCCGGGACAATCCCAGAAATGACTTTTTCCGCTCGGTTCTCATCCGGAACAATCCGAGAAATGACTTTTTTCCGCTCGGTTCTCATCCAGGACATACCCGAAAACAACTTTACCCGCTCGGTTCTCATCCGGGACAATCCGAGAAATGACTTTTTCCGCTCGGTTCTCATCCGGGACAATCCGAGAAATGACTTTTTCCGCTCGGTTCTCATCCAGGACATACCCGAAAACAACTTTACCCGCTCGGTTCTCATCCGGGACAATCCGAGAAATGACTTTTTTCCGCTCGGTTCTCATCCAGGACATACCCGAAAACAACTTTACCCGCTCGGTTCTCATCCGGGACAATCCGAGAAATGACTTTTTTCCGCTCGGTTCTCATCCAGGACATACCCGAAAACAACTTTACCCGCTCGGTTCTCATCCGGGACAATCCGAGAAATGACTTTTTCCGCTCGGTTCTCATCCAGGACATACCCGAAAACAACTTTACCCGCTCGGTTCTCATCCGGGACAATCCGAGAAATGACTTTTTTCCGCTCGGTTCTCATCCAGGACATACCCGAAAACAACTTTACCCGCTCGGTTCTCATCCGGGACAATCCGAGAAATGACTTTTTCCGCTCGGTTCTCATCCGGGACAATCCCAGAAATGACTTTTTCTGCTCGGTTCTCATCCGGAACAATCCGAGAAATGACTTTTTTCCGCTCGGTTCTCATCCAGGACATACCCGAAAACAACTTTACCCGCTCGGTTCTCATCCGGGACAATCCGAGAAATGACTTTTTCCGCTCGGTTCTCATCCGGGACAATCCGAGAAATGACTTTTTCCGGTCGGTTCTCATCCAGGACATACCCGAAAACAACTTTACCCGCTCGGTTCTCATCCGGGACAATCCGAGAAATGACTTTTTTCCGCTCGGTTCTCATCCAGGACATACCCGAAAACAACTTTACCCGCTCGGTTCTCATCCGGGACAATCCGAGAAATGACTTTTTTCCGCTCGGTTCTCATCCAGGACATACCCGAAAACAACTTTACCCGCTCGGTTCTCATCCGGGACAATCCGAGAAATGACTTTTTTCCGCTCGGTTCTCATCCAGGACATACCCGAAAACAACTTTACCCGCTCGGTTCTCATCCGGGACAATCCGAGAAATGACTTTTTTCCGCTCGGTTCTCATCCAGGAAATACCCAAAACAACTTTACCCGCTCGGTTCTCATCCGGGACAATCCGAGAAATGACTTTTTCCGCTCGGTTCTCATCCAGGACATACCCGAAAACAACTTTACCCGCTCGGTTCTCATCCGGGACAATCCGAGAAATGACTTTTTCCGCTCGGTTCTCATCCGGGACAATCCCAGAAATGACTTTTTCTGCTCGGTTCTCATCCGGGACAATCCGAGAAATGACTTTTTTCCGCTCGGTTCTCATCCAGGACATACCCGAAAACAACTTTACCCGCTCGGTTCTCATCCGGGACAATCCGAGAAATGACTTTTTCCGCTCGGTTCTCATCCGGGACAATCCGAGAAATGACTTTTTTCCGCTCGGTTCTCATCCAGGACATACCCGAAAACAACTTTACCCGCTCGGTTCTCATCCGGGACAATCCGAGAAATGACTTTTTTCCGCTCGGTTCTCATCCAGGACATACCCGAAAACAACTTTACCCGCTCGGTTCTCATCCGGGACAATCCGAGAAATGACTTTTTTCCGCTCGGTTCTCATCCAGGACATACCCGAAAACAACTTTACCCGCTCGGTTCTCATCCGGGACAATCCGAGAAATGACTTTTTTCCGCTCGGTTCTCATCCAGGACATACCCGAAAACAACTTTACCCGCTCGGTTCTCATCCGGGACAATCCGAGAAATGACTTTTTTCCGCTCGGTTCTCATCCAGGACATACCCGAAAACAACTTTACCCGCTCGGTTCTCATCCGGGACAATCCGAGAAATGACTTTTTCCGCTCGGTTCTCATCCGGGACAATCCCAGAAATGACTTTTTCCGCTCGGTTCTCATCCGGGACAATCCGAGAAATGACTTTTTTCCGCTCGGTTCTCATCCAGGACATACCCGAAAACAACTTTACCCGCTCGGTTCTCATCCGGGACAATCCGAGAAATGACTTTTTCCGCTCGGTTCTCATCCGGGACAATCCCAGAAATGACTTTTTCCGCTCGGTTCTCATCCGGAACAATCCGAGAAATGACTTTTTTCCGCTCGGTTCTCATCCAGGACATACCCGAAAACAACTTTACCCGCTCGGTTCTCATCCGGGACAATCCGAGAAATGACTTTTTTCCGCTCGGTTCTCATCCAGGACATACCCGAAAACAACTTTACCCGCTCGGTTCTCATCCGGGACAATCCCAGAAATGACTTTTTCCGCTCGGTTCTCATCCGGAACAATCCGAGAAATGACTTTTTTCCGCTCGGTTCTCATCCAGGACATACCCGAAAACAACTTTACCCGCTCGGTTCTCATCCGGGACAATCCGAGAAATGACTTTTTCCGCTCGGTTCTCATCCGGGACAATCCGAGAAATGACTTTTTCCGCTCGGTTCTCATCCAGGACATACCCGAAAACAACTTTACCCGCTCGGTTCTCATCCGGGACAATCCGAGAAATGACTTTTTTCCGCTCGGTTCTCATCCAGGACATACCCGAAAACAACTTTACCCGCTCGGTTCTCATCCGGGACAATCCGAGAAATGACTTTTTTCCGCTCGGTTCTCATCCAGGACATACCCGAAAACAACTTTACCCGCTCGGTTCTCATCCGGGACAATCCGAGAAATGACTTTTTCCGCTCGGTTCTCATCCAGGACATACCCGAAAACAACTTTACCCGCTCGGTTCTCATCCGGGACAATCCGAGAAATGACTTTTTTCCGCTCGGTTCTCATCCAGGACATACCCGAAAACAACTTTACCCGCTCGGTTCTCATCCGGGACAATCCGAGAAATGACTTTTTCCGCTCGGTTCTCATCCGGGACAATCCCAGAAATGACTTTTTCTGCTCGGTTCTCATCCGGAACAATCCGAGAAATGACTTTTTTCCGCTCGGTTCTCATCCAGGACATACCCGAAAACAACTTTACCCGCTCGGTTCTCATCCGGGACAATCCGAGAAATGACTTTTTCCGCTCGGTTCTCATCCGGGACAATCCGAGAAATGACTTTTTCCGGTCGGTTCTCATCCAGGACATACCCGAAAACAACTTTACCCGCTCGGTTCTCATCCGGGACAATCCGAGAAATGACTTTTTTCCGCTCGGTTCTCATCCAGGACATACCCGAAAACAACTTTACCCGCTCGGTTCTCATCCGGGACAATCCGAGAAATGACTTTTTTCCGCTCGGTTCTCATCCAGGACATACCCGAAAACAACTTTACCCGCTCGGTTCTCATCCGGGACAATCCGAGAAATGACTTTTTTCCGCTCGGTTCTCATCCAGGACATACCCGAAAACAACTTTACCCGCTCGGTTCTCATCCGGGACAATCCGAGAAATGACTTTTTTCCGCTCGGTTCTCATCCAGGACATACCCAAAAACAACTTTACCCGCTCGGTTCTCATCCGGGACAATCCCAGAAATGACTTTTTCCGCTCGGTTCTCATCCAGGACATACCCGAAAACAACTTTACCCGCTCGGTTCTCATCCGGGACAATCCGAGAAATGACTTTTTCCGCTCGGTTCTCATCCGGGACAATCCCAGAAATGACTTTTTCTGCTCGGTTCTCATCCGGGACAATCCGAGAAATGACTTTTTTCCGCTCGGTTCTCATCCAGGACATACCCGAAAACAACTTTACCCGCTCGGTTCTCATCCGGGACAATCCGAGAAATGACTTTTTCCGCTCGGTTCTCATCCGGGACAATCCGAGAAATGACTTTTTTCCGCTCGGTTCTCATCCAGGACATACCCGAAAACAACTTTACCCGCTCGGTTCTCATCCGGGACAATCCGAGAAATGACTTTTTTCCGCTCGGTTCTCATCCAGGACATACCCGAAAACAACTTTACCCGCTCGGTTCTCATCCGGGACAATCCGAGAAATGACTTTTTTCCGCTCGGTTCTCATCCAGGACATACCCGAAAACAACTTTACCCGCTCGGTTCTCATCCGGGACAATCCGAGAAATGACTTTTTTCCGCTCGGTTCTCATCCAGGACATACCCGAAAACAACTTTACCCGCTCGGTTCTCATCCGGGACAATCCGAGAAATGACTTTTTTCCGCTCGGTTCTCATCCAGGACATACCCGAAAACAACTTTACCCGCTCGGTTCTCATCCGGGACAATCCGAGAAATGACTTTTTTCCGCTCGGTTCTCATCCAGGACATACCCGAAAACAACTTTACCCGCTCGGTTCTCATCCGGGACAATCCGAGAAATGACTTTTTCCGCTCGGTTCTCATCCAGGACATACCCGAAAACAACTTTACCCGCTCGGTTCTCATCCGGGACAATCCGAGAAATGACTTTTTCCGCTCGGTTCTCATCCGGGACAATCCCAGAAATGACTTTTTCTGCTCGGTTCTCATCCGGAACAATCCGAGAAATGACTTTTTTCCGCTCGGTTCTCATCCAGGACATACCCGAAAACAACTTTACCCGCTCGGTTCTCATCCGGGACAATCCGAGAAATGACTTTTTCCGCTCGGTTCTCATCCGGGACAATCCGAGAAATGACTTTTTCCGGTCGGTTCTCATCCAGGACATACCCGAAAACAACTTTACCCGCTCGGTTCTCATCCGGGACAATCCGAGAAATGACTTTTTTCCGCTCGGTTCTCATCCAGGACATACCCGAAAACAACTTTACCCGCTCGGTTCTCATCCGGGACAATCCGAGAAATGACTTTTTTCCGCTCGGTTCTCATCCAGGACATACCCGAAAACAACTTTACCCGCTCGGTTCTCATCCGGGACAATCCGAGAAATGACTTTTTTCCGCTCGGTTCTCATCCAGGACATACCCGAAAACAACTTTACCCGCTCGGTTCTCATCCGGGACAATCCGAGAAATGACTTTTTCCGCTCGGTTCTCATCCAGGACATACCCAAAAACAACTTTACCCGCTCGGTTCTCATCCGGGACAATCCGAGAAATGACTTTTTCCGCTCGGTTCTCATCCAGGACATACCCGAAAACAACTTTACCCGCTCGGTTCTCATCCGGGACAATCCGAGAAATGACTTTTTCCGCTCGGTTCTCATCCGGGACAATCCCAGAAATGACTTTTTCTGCTCGGTTCTCATCCGGGACAATCCGAGAAATGACTTTTTTCCGCTCGGTTCTCATCCAGGACATACCCGAAAACAACTTTACCCGCTCGGTTCTCATCCGGGACAATCCGAGAAATGACTTTTTCCGCTCGGTTCTCATCCGGGACAATCCGAGAAATGACTTTTTTCCGCTCGGTTCTCATCCAGGACATACCCGAAAACAACTTTACCCGCTCGGTTCTCATCCGGGACAATCCGAGAAATGACTTTTTTCCGCTCGGTTCTCATCCAGGACATACCCGAAAACAACTTTACCCGCTCGGTTCTCATCCGGGACAATCCGAGAAATGACTTTTTTCCGCTCGGTTCTCATCCAGGACATACCCGAAAACAACTTTACCCGCTCGGTTCTCATCCGGGACAATCCGAGAAATGACTTTTTCCGCTCGGTTCTCATCCAGGACATACCCGAAAACAACTTTACCCGCTCGGTTCTCATCCGGGACAATCCGAGAAATGACTTTTTCCGCTCGGTTCTCATCCGGGACAATCCCAGAAATGACTTTTTCCGCTCGGTTCTCATCCGGGACAATCCGAGAAATGACTTTTTCCGCTCGGTTCTCATCCAGGACATACCCGAAAACAACTTTACCCGCTCGGTTCTCATCCGGGACAATCCGAGAAATGACTTTTTTCCGCTCGGTTCTCATCCAGGACATACCCGAAAACAACTTTACCCGCTCGGTTCTCATCCGGGACAATCCGAGAAATGACTTTTTTCCGCTCGGTTCTCATCCAGGACATACCCGAAAACAACTTTACCCGCTCGGTTCTCATCCGGGACAATCCGAGAAATGACTTTTTTCCGCTCGGTTCTCATCCAGGACATACCCGAAAACAACTTTACCCGCTCGGTTCTCATCCGGGACAATCCGAGAAATGACTTTTTTCCGCTCGGTTCTCATCCAGGACATACCCAAAAACAACTTTACCCGCTCGGTTCTCATCCGGGACAATCCCAGAAATGACTTTTTCCGCTCGGTTCTCATCCAGGACATACCCGAAAACAACTTTACCCGCTCGGTTCTCATCCGGGACAATCCGAGAAATGACTTTTTCCGCTCGGTTCTCATCCGGGACAATCCCAGAAATGACTTTTTCTGCTCGGTTCTCATCCGGGACAATCCGAGAAATGACTTTTTTCCGCTCGGTTCTCATCCAGGACATACCCGAAAACAACTTTACCCGCTCGGTTCTCATCCGGGACAATCCGAGAAATGACTTTTTCCGCTCGGTTCTCATCCGGGACAATCCGAGAAATGACTTTTTTCCGCTCGGTTCTCATCCAGGACATACCCGAAAACAACTTTACCCGCTCGGTTCTCATCCGGGACAATCCGAGAAATGACTTTTTTCCGCTCGGTTCTCATCCAGGACATACCCGAAAACAACTTTACCCGCTCGGTTCTCATCCGGGACAATCCGAGAAATGACTTTTTTCCGCTCGGTTCTCATCCAGGACATACCCGAAAACAACTTTACCCGCTCGGTTCTCATCCGGGACAATCCGAGAAATGACTTTTTCCGCTCGGTTCTCATCCAGGACATACCCGAAAACAACTTTACCCGCTCGGTTCTCATCCGGGACAATCCGAGAAATGACTTTTTCCGCTCGGTTCTCATCCGGGACAATCCCAGAAATGACTTTTTCCGCTCGGTTCTCATCCGGACAATCCGAGAAATGACTTTTTTCCGCTCGGTTCTCATCCAGGACATACCCGAAAACAACTTTACCCGCTCGGTTCTCATCCGGGACAATCCGAGAAATGACTTTTTCCGCTCGGTTCTCATCCGGGACAATCCGAGAAATGACTTTTTCCGGTCGGTTCTCATCCAGGACATACCCGAAAACAACTTTACCCGCTCGGTTCTCATCCGGGACAATCCGAGAAATGACTTTTTTCCGCTCGGTTCTCATCCAGGACATACCCGAAAACAACTTTACCCGCTCGGTTCTCATCCGGGACAATCCGAGAAATGACTTTTTCCGCTCGGTTCTCATCCGGGACAATCCCAGAAATGACTTTTTCCGCTCGGTTCTCATCCGGGACAATCCGAGAAATGACTTTTTTCCGCTCGGTTCTCATCCAGGACATACCCGAAAACAACTTTACCCGCTCGGTTCTCATCCGGGACAATCCGAGAAATGACTTTTTCCGCTCGGTTCTCATCCGGGACAATCCGAGAAATGACTTTTTCCGCTCGGTTCTCATCCAGGACATACCCGAAAACAACTTTACCCGCTCGGTTCTCATCCGGGACAATCCGAGAAATGACTTTTTTCCGCTCGGTTCTCATCCAGGACATACCCGAAAACAACTTTACCCGCTCGGTTCTCATCCGGGACAATCCGAGAAATGACTTTTTTCCGCTCGGTTCTCATCCAGGACATACCCGAAAACAACTTTACCCGCTCGGTTCTCATCCGGGACAATCCGAGAAATGACTTTTTTCCGCTCGGTTCTCATCCAGGACATACCCGAAAACAACTTTACCCGCTCGGTTCTCATCCGGGACAATCCGAGAAATGACTTTTTTCCGCTCGGTTCTCATCCAGGACATACCCGAAAACAACTTTACCCGCTCGGTTCTCATCCGGGACAATCCGAGAAATGACTTTTTCCGCTCGGTTCTCATCCAGGACATACCCGAAAACAACTTTACCCGCTCGGTTCTCATCCGGGACAATCCGAGAAATGACTTTTTCCGCTCGGTTCTCATCCGGGACAATCCCAGAAATGACTTTTTCCGCTCGGTTCTCATCCGGGACAATCCGAGAAATGACTTTTTTCCGCTCGGTTCTCATCCAGGACATACCCGAAAACAACTTTACCCGCTCGGTTCTCATCCGGGACAATCCGAGAAATGACTTTTTCCGCTCGGTTCTCATCCGGGACAATCCGAGAAATGACTTTTTTCCGCTCGGTTCTCATCCAGGACATACCCGAAAACAACTTTACCCGCTCGGTTCTCATCCGGGACAATCCGAGAAATGACTTTTTTCCGCTCGGTTCTCATCCAGGACATACCCGAAAACAACTTTACCCGCTCGGTTCTCATCCGGGACAATCCGAGAAATGACTTTTTTCCGCTCGGTTCTCATCCAGGACATACCCGAAAACAACTTTACCCGCTCGGTTCTCATCCGGGACAATCCGAGAAATGACTTTTTCCGCTCGGTTCTCATCCAGGACATACCCGAAAACAACTTTACCCGCTCGGTTCTCATCCGGGACAATCCGAGAAATGACTTTTTCCGCTCGGTTCTCATCCGGGACAATCCCAGAAATGACTTTTTCCGCTCGGTTCTCATCCGGAACAATCCGAGAAATGACTTTTTTCCGCTCGGTTCTCATCCAGGACATACCCGAAAACAACTTTACCCGCTCGGTTCTCATCCGGGACAATCCGAGAAATGACTTTTTCCGCTCGGTTCTCATCCGGGACAATCCGAGAAATGACTTTTTCCGGTCGGTTCTCATCCAGGACATACCCGAAAACAACTTTACCCGCTCGGTTCTCATCCGGGACAATCCGAGAAATGACTTTTTTCCGCTCGGTTCTCATCCAGGACATACCCGAAAACAACTTTACCCGCTCGGTTCTCATCCGGGACAATCCGAGAAATGACTTTTTTCCGCTCGGTTCTCATCCAGGACATACCCGAAAACAACTTTACCCGCTCGGTTCTCATCCGGGACAATCCGAGAAATGACTTTTTCCGCTCGGTTCTCATCCAGGACATACCCGAAAACAACTTTACCCGCTCGGTTCTCATCCGGGACAATCCGAGAAATGACTTTTTCCGCTCGGTTCTCATCCAGGACATACCCGAAAACAACTTTACCCGCTCGGTTCTCATCCGGGACAATCCGAGAAATGACTTTTTCCGCTCGGTTCTCATCCGGGACAATCCCAGAAATGACTTTTTCCGCTCGGTTCTCATCCGGAACAATCCGAGAAATGACTTTTTTCCGCTCGGTTCTCATCCAGGACATACCCGAAAACAACTTTACCCGCTCGGTTCTCATCCGGGACAATCCGAGAAATGACTTTTTCCGCTCGGTTCTCATCCGGGACAATCCGAGAAATGACTTTTTCCGCTCGGTTCTCATCCAGGACATACCCGAAAACAACTTTACCCGCTCGGTTCTCATCCGGGACAATCCGAGAAATGACTTTTTTCCGCTCGGTTCTCATCCAGGACATACCCGAAAACAACTTTACCCGCTCGGTTCTCATCCGGGACAATCCGAGAAATGACTTTTTCCGCTCGGTTCTCATCCGGGACAATCCGAGAAATGACTTTTTCCGCTCGGTTCTCATCCAGGACATACCCGAAAACAACTTTACCCGCTCGGTTCTCATCCGGGACAATCCGAGAAATGACTTTTTTCCGCTCGGTTCTCATCCAGGACATACCCGAAAACAACTTTACCCGCTCGGTTCTCATCCGGGACAATCCGAGAAATGACTTTTTTCCGCTCGGTTCTCATCCAGGACATACCCGAAAACAACTTTACCCGCTCGGTTCTCATCCGGGACAATCCGAGAAATGACTTTTTTCCGCTCGGTTCTCATCCAGGACATACCCGAAAACAACTTTACCCGCTCGGTTCTCATCCGGGACAATCCGAGAAATGACTTTTTCCGCTCGGTTCTCATCCAGGACATACCCGAAAACAACTTTACCCGCTCGGTTCTCATCCGGGACAATCCGAGAAATGACTTTTTCCGCTCGGTTCTCATCCGGGACAATCCCAGAAATGACTTTTTCTGCTCGGTTCTCATCCGGAACAATCCGAGAAATGACTTTTTTCCGCTCGGTTCTCATCCAGGACATACCCGAAAACAACTTTACCCGCTCGGTTCTCATCCGGGACAATCCGAGAAATGACTTTTTCCGCTCGGTTCTCATCCGGGACAATCCGAGAAATGACTTTTTCCGCTCGGTTCTCATCCAGGACATACCCGAAAACAACTTTACCCGCTCGGTTCTCATCCGGGACAATCCGAGAAATGACTTTTTTCCGCTCGGTTCTCATCCAGGACATACCCGAAAACAACTTTACCCGCTCGGTTCTCATCCGGGACAATCCGAGAAATGACTTTTTTCCGCTCGGTTCTCATCCAGGACATACCCGAAAACAACTTTACCCGCTCGGTTCTCATCCGGGACAATCCGAGAAATGACTTTTTTCCGCTCGGTTCTCATCCAGGACATACCCGAAAACAACTTTACCCGCTCGGTTCTCATCCGGGACAATCCGAGAAATGACTTTTTTCCGCTCGGTTCTCATCCAGGACATACCCGAAAACAACTTTACCCGCTCGGTTCTCATCCGGGACAATCCGAGAAATGACTTTTTCCGCTCGGTTCTCATCCAGGACATACCCGAAAACAACTTTACCCGCTCGGTTCTCATCCGGGACAATCCGAGAAATGACTTTTTCCGCTCGGTTCTCATCCGGGACAATCCCAGAAATGACTTTTTCCGCTCGGTTCTCATCCGGGACAATCCGAGAAATGACTTTTTTCCGCTCGGTTCTCATCCAGGACATACCCGAAAACAACTTTACCCGCTCGGTTCTCATCCGGGACAATCCGAGAAATGACTTTTTCCGCTCGGTTCTCATCCGGGACAATCCGAGAAATGACTTTTTTCCGCTCGGTTCTCATCCAGGACATACCCGAAAACAACTTTACCCGCTCGGTTCTCATCCGGGACAATCCGAGAAATGACTTTTTCCGCTCGGTTCTCATCCGGGACAATCCGAGAAATGACTTTTTTCCGCTCGGTTCTCATCCAGGACATACCCGAAAACAACTTTACCCGCTCGGTTCTCATCCGGGACAATCCGAGAAATGACTTTTTTCCGCTCGGTTCTCATCCAGGACATACCCGAAAACAACTTTACCCGCTCGGTTCTCATCCGGGACAATCCGAGAAATGACTTTTTTCCGCTCGGTTCTCATCCAGGACATACCCGAAAACAACTTTACCCGCTCGGTTCTCATCCGGGACAATCCGAGAAATGACTTTTTCCGCTCGGTTCTCATCCAGGACATACCCGAAAACAACTTTACCCGCTCGGTTCTCATCCGGGACAATCCGAGAAATGACTTTTTCCGCTCGGTTCTCATCCGGGACAATCCCAGAAATGACTTTTTCTGCTCGGTTCTCATCCGGGACAATCCGAGAAATGACTTTTTTCCGCTCGGTTCTCATCCAGGACATACCCGAAAACAACTTTACCCGCTCGGTTCTCATCCGGGACAATCCGAGAAATGACTTTTTCCGCTCGGTTCTCATCCGGGACAATCCGAGAAATGACTTTTTCCGCTCGGTTCTCATCCAGGACATACCCGAAAACAACTTTACCCGCTCGGTTCTCATCCGGGACAATCCGAGAAATGACTTTTTTCCGCTCGGTTCTCATCCAGGACATACCCGAAAACAACTTTACCCGCTCGGTTCTCATCCGGGACAATCCGAGAAATGACTTTTTTCCGCTCGGTTCTCATCCAGGACATACCCGAAAACAACTTTACCCGCTCGGTTCTCATCCGGGACAATCCGAGAAATGACTTTTTTCCGCTCGGTTCTCATCCAGGACATACCCGAAAACAACTTTACCCGCTCGGTTCTCATCCGGGACAATCCGAGAAATGACTTTTTCCGCTCGGTTCTCATCCAGGACATACCCGAAAACAACTTTACCCGCTCGGTTCTCATCCGGGACAATCCGAGAAATGACTTTTTCCGCTCGGTTCTCATCCGGGACAATCCCAGAAATGACTTTTTCCGCTCGGTTCTCATCCGGGACAATCCGAGAAATGACTTTTTTCCGCTCGGTTCTCATCCAGGACATACCCGAAAACAACTTTACCCGCTCGGTTCTCATCCGGGACAATCCGAGAAATGACTTTTTCCGCTCGGTTCTCATCCGGGACAATCCGAGAAATGACTTTTTCCGCTCGGTTCTCATCCAGGACATACCCGAAAACAACTTTACCCGCTCGGTTCTCATCCGGGACAATCCGAGAAATGACTTTTTTCCGCTCGGTTCTCATCCAGGACATACCCGAAAACAACTTTACCCGCTCGGTTCTCATCCGGGACAATCCGAGAAATGACTTTTTCCGCTCGGTTCTCATCCGGGACAATCCGAGAAATGACTTTTTCCGCTCGGTTCTCATCCAGGACATACCCGAAAACAACTTTACCCGCTCGGTTCTCATCCGGGACAATCCGAGAAATGACTTTTTCCGCTCGGTTCTCATCCAGGACATACCCGAAAACAACTTTACCCGCTCGGTTCTCATCCGGGACAATCCGAGAAATGACTTTTTCCGCTCGGTTCTCATCCAGGACATACCCGAAAACAACTTTACCCGCTCGGTTCTCATCCGGGACAATCCGAGAAATGACTTTTTCCGCTCGGTTCTCATCCAGGACATACCCGAAAACAACTTTACCCGCTCGGTTCTCATCCGGGACAATCCGAGAAATGACTTTTTCCGCTCGGTTCTCATCCGGGACAATCCCAGAAATGACTTTTTCCGCTCGGTTCTCATCCGGGACAATCCGAGAAATGACTTTTTTCCGCTCGGTTCTCATCCAGGACATACCCGAAAACAACTTTACCCGCTCGGTTCTCATCCGGGACAATCCGAGAAATGACTTTTTCCGCTCGGTTCTCATCCGGGACAATCCGAGAAATGACTTTTTCCGCTCGGTTCTCATCCAGGACATACCCGAAAACAACTTTACCCGCTCGGTTCTCATCCGGGACAATCCGAGAAATGACTTTTTTCCGCTCGGTTCTCATCCAGGACATACCCGAAAACAACTTTACCCGCTCGGTTCTCATCCGGGACAATCCGAGAAATGACTTTTTCCGCTCGGTTCTCATCCGGGACAATCCGAGAAATGACTTTTTCCGCTCGGTTCTCATCCAGGACATACCCGAAAACAACTTTACCCGCTCGGTTCTCATCCGGGACAATCCGAGAAATGACTTTTTTCCGCTCGGTTCTCATCCAGGACATACCCGAAAACAACTTTACCCGCTCGGTTCTCATCCGGGACAATCCGAGAAATGACTTTTTTCCGCTCGGTTCTCATCCAGGACATACCCGAAAACAACTTTACCCGCTCGGTTCTCATCCGGGACAATCCGAGAAATGACTTTTTTCCGCTCGGTTCTCATCCAGGACATACCCGAAAACAACTTTACCCGCTCGGTTCTCATCCGGGACAATCCGAGAAATGACTTTTTTCCGCTCGGTTCTCATCCAGGACATACCCGAAAACAACTTTACCCGCTCGGTTCTCATCCGGGACAATCCGAGAAATGACTTTTTCCGCTCGGTTCTCATCCGGGACAATCCCAGAAATGACTTTTTCTGCTCGGTTCTCATCCGGAACAATCCGAGAAATGACTTTTTTCCGCTCGGTTCTCATCCAGGACATACCCGAAAACAACTTTACCCGCTCGGTTCTCATCCGGGACAATCCGAGAAATGACTTTTTCCGCTCGGTTCTCATCCGGGACAATCCGAGAAATGACTTTTTCCGGTCGGTTCTCATCCAGGACATACCCGAAAACAACTTTACCCGCTCGGTTCTCATCCGGGACAATCCGAGAAATGACTTTTTTCCGCTCGGTTCTCATCCAGGACATACCCGAAAACAACTTTACCCGCTCGGTTCTCATCCGGGACAATCCGAGAAATGACTTTTTTCCGCTCGGTTCTCATCCAGGACATACCCGAAAACAACTTTACCCGCTCGGTTCTCATCCGGGACAATCCGAGAAATGACTTTTTTCCGCTCGGTTCTCATCCAGGACATACCCGAAAACAACTTTACCCGCTCGGTTCTCATCCGGGACAATCCGAGAAATGACTTTTTTCCGCTCGGTTCTCATCCAGGAAATACCCAAAAACAACTTTACCCGCTCGGTTCTCATCCGGGACAATCCGAGAAATGACTTTTTCCGCTCGGTTCTCATCCAGGACATACCCGAAAACAACTTTACCCGCTCGGTTCTCATCCGGGACAATCCGAGAAATGACTTTTTCCGCTCGGTTCTCATCCGGGACAATCCCAGAAATGACTTTTTCCGCTCGGTTCTCATCCGGGACAATCCGAGAAATGACTTTTTTCCGCTCGGTTCTCATCCAGGACATACCCGAAAACAACTTTACCCGCTCGGTTCTCATCCGGGACAATCCGAGAAATGACTTTTTCCGCTCGGTTCTCATCCGGGACAATCCGAGAAATGACTTTTTCCGCTCGGTTCTCATCCAGGACATACCCGAAAACAACTTTACCCGCTCGGTTCTCATCCGGGACAATCCGAGAAATGACTTTTTTCCGCTCGGTTCTCATCCAGGACATACCCGAAAACAACTTTACCCGCTCGGTTCTCATCCGGGACAATCCGAGAAATGACTTTTTTCCGCTCGGTTCTCATCCAGGACATACCCGAAAACAACTTTACCCGCTCGGTTCTCATCCGGGACAATCCGAGAAATGACTTTTTCCGCTCGGTTCTCATCCAGGACATACCCGAAAACAACTTTACCCGCTCGGTTCTCATCCGGGACAATCCGAGAAATGACTTTTTCCGCTCGGTTCTCATCCGGGACAATCCCAGAAATGACTTTTTCCGCTCGGTTCTCATCCGGGACAATCCGAGAAATGACTTTTTTCCGCTCGGTTCTCATCCAGGACATACCCGAAAACAACTTTACCCGCTCGGTTCTCATCCGGGACAATCCGAGAAATGACTTTTTCCGCTCGGTTCTCATCCGGGACAATCCGAGAAATGACTTTTTCCGCTCGGTTCTCATCCAGGACATACCCGAAAACAACTTTACCCGCTCGGTTCTCATCCGGGACAATCCGAGAAATGACTTTTTTCCGCTCGGTTCTCATCCAGGACATACCCGAAAACAACTTTACCCGCTCGGTTCTCATCCGGGACAATCCGAGAAATGACTTTTTTCCGCTCGGTTCTCATCCAGGACATACCCGAAAACAACTTTACCCGCTCGGTTCTCATCCGGGACAATCCGAGAAATGACTTTTTCCGCTCGGTTCTCATCCGGGACAATCCCAGAAATGACTTTTTCCGCTCGGTTCTCATCCGGGACAATCCGAGAAATGACTTTTTTCCGCTCGGTTCTCATCCAGGACATACCCGAAAACAACTTTACCCGCTCGGTTCTCATCCGGGACAATCCGAGAAATGACTTTTTCCGCTCGGTTCTCATCCGGGACAATCCGAGAAATGACTTTTTCCGGTCGGTTCTCATCCAGGACATACCCGAAAACAACTTTACCCGCTCGGTTCTCATCCGGGACAATCCGAGAAATGACTTTTTTCCGCTCGGTTCTCATCCAGGACATACCCGAAAACAACTTTACCCGCTCGGTTCTCATCCGGGACAATCCGAGAAATGACTTTTTCCGCTCGGTTCTCATCCAGGACATACCCGAAAACAACTTTACCCGCTCGGTTCTCATCCGGGACAATCCGAGAAATGACTTTTTCCGCTCGGTTCTCATCCGGGACAATCCAGAAATGACTTTTTCCGCTCGGTTCTCATCCGGGACAATCCGAGAAATGACTTTTTTCCGCTCGGTTCTCATCCAGGACATACCCGAAAACAACTTTACCCGCTCGGTTCTCATCCGGGACAATCCGAGAAATGACTTTTTCCGCTCGGTTCTCATCCGGGACAATCCGAGAAATGACTTTTTTCCGCTCGGTTCTCATCCAGGACATACCCGAAAACAACTTTACCCGCTCGGTTCTCATCCGGGACAATCCGAGAAATGACTTTTTTCCGCTCGGTTCTCATCCAGGACATACCCGAAAACAACTTTACCCGCTCGGTTCTCATCCGGGACAATCCGAGAAATGACTTTTTCCGCTCGGTTCTCATCCAGGACATACCCGAAAACAACTTTACCCGCTCGGTTCTCATCCGGGACAATCCGAGAAATGACTTTTTCCGCTCGGTTCTCATCCAGGACATACCCGAAAACAACTTTACCCGCTCGGTTCTCATCCGGGACAATCCGAGAAATGACTTTTTCCGCTCGGTTCTCATCCGGGACAATCCCAGAAATGACTTTTTCCGCTCGGTTCTCATCCGGGACAATCCGAGAAATGACTTTTTTCCGCTCGGTTCTCATCCAGGACATACCCGAAAACAACTTTACCCGCTCGGTTCTCATCCGGGACAATCCGAGAAATGACTTTTTCCGCTCGGTTCTCATCCGGGACAATCCGAGAAATGACTTTTTCCGCTCGGTTCTCATCCAGGACATACCCGAAAACAACTTTACCCGCTCGGTTCTCATCCGGGACAATCCGAGAAATGACTTTTTTCCGCTCGGTTCTCATCCAGGACATACCCGAAAACAACTTTACCCGCTCGGTTCTCATCCGGGACAATCCGAGAAATGACTTTTTTCCGCTCGGTTCTCATCCAGGACATACCCGAAAACAACTTTACCCGCTCGGTTCTCATCCGGGACAATCCGAGAAATGACTTTTTTCCGCTCGGTTCTCATCCAGGACATACCCGAAAACAACTTTACCCGCTCGGTTCTCATCCGGGACAATCCGAGAAATGACTTTTTCCGCTCGGTTCTCATCCAGGACATACCCGAAAACAACTTTACCCGCTCGGTTCTCATCCGGGACAATCCGAGAAATGACTTTTTCCGCTCGGTTCTCATCCGGGACAATCCCAGAAATGACTTTTTCCGCTCGGTTCTCATCCGGGACAATCCGAGAAATGACTTTTTTCCGCTCGGTTCTCATCCAGGACATACCCGAAAACAACTTTACCCGCTCGGTTCTCATCCGGGACAATCCGAGAAATGACTTTTTCCGCTCGGTTCTCATCCGGGACAATCCAGAAATGACTTTTTCCGCTCGGTTCTCATCCGGGACAATCCGAGAAATGACTTTTTCCGCTCGGTTCTCATCCAGGACATACCCGAAAACAACTTTACCCGCTCGGTTCTCATCCGGGACAATCCGAGAAATGACTTTTTCCGCTCGGTTCTCATCCGGGACAATCCGAGAAATGACTTTTTCCGCTCGGTTCTCATCCAGGACATACCCGAAAACAACTTTACCCGCTCGGTTCTCATCCGGGACAATCCGAGAAATGACTTTTTTCCGCTCGGTTCTCATCCAGGACATACCCGAAAACAACTTTACCCGCTCGGTTCTCATCCGGGACAATCCGAGAAATGACTTTTTTCCGCTCGGTTCTCATCCAGGACATACCCGAAAACAACTTTACCCGCTCGGTTCTCATCCGGGACAATCCGAGAAATGACTTTTTTCCGCTCGGTTCTCATCCAGGACATACCCGAAAACAACTTTACCCGCTCGGTTCTCATCCGGGACAATCCGAGAAATGACTTTTTCCGCTCGGTTCTCATCCAGGACATACCCGAAAACAACTTTACCCGCTCGGTTCTCATCCGGGACAATCCGAGAAATGACTTTTTCCGCTCGGTTCTCATCCGGGACAATCCCAGAAATGACTTTTTCCGCTCGGTTCTCATCCGGAACAATCCGAGAAATGACTTTTTTCCGCTCGGTTCTCATCCAGGACATACCCGAAAACAACTTTACCCGCTCGGTTCTCATCCGGGACAATCCGAGAAATGACTTTTTCCGCTCGGTTCTCATCCGGGACAATCCGAGAAATGACTTTTTCCGCTCGGTTCTCATCCAGGACATACCCGAAAACAACTTTACCCGCTCGGTTCTCATCCGGGACAATCCGAGAAATGACTTTTTCCGCTCGGTTCTCATCCAGGACATACCCGAAAACAACTTTACCCGCTCGGTTCTCATCCGGGACAATCCGAGAAATGACTTTTTTCCGCTCGGTTCTCATCCAGGACATACCCGAAAACAACTTTACCCGCTCGGTTCTCATCCGGGACAATCCGAGAAATGACTTTTTCCGCTCGGTTCTCATCCAGGACATACCCGAAAACAACTTTACCCGCTCGGTTCTCATCCGGGACAATCCGAGAAATGACTTTTTCCGCTCGGTTCTCATCCAGGACATACCCGAAAACAACTTTACCCGCTCGGTTCTCATCCGGGACAATCCGAGAAATGACTTTTTCCGCTCGGTTCTCATCCGGGACAATCCCAGAAATGACTTTTCCGCTCGGTTCTCATCCGGGACAATCCGAGAAATGACTTTTTTCCGCTCGGTTCTCATCCAGGACATACCCGAAAACAACTTTACCCGCTCGGTTCTCATCCGGGACAATCCGAGAAATGACTTTTTCCGCTCGGTTCTCATCCGGGACAATCCGAGAAATGACTTTTTCCGGTCGGTTCTCATCCAGGACATACCCGAAAACAACTTTACCCGCTCGGTTCTCATCCGGGACAATCCGAGAAATGACTTTTTTCCGCTCGGTTCTCATCCAGGACATACCCGAAAACAACTTTACCCGCTCGGTTCTCATCCGGGACAATCCGAGAAATGACTTTTTTCCGCTCGGTTCTCATCCAGGACATACCCGAAAACAACTTTACCCGCTCGGTTCTCATCCGGGACAATCCGAGAAATGACTTTTTTCCGCTCGGTTCTCATCCAGGACATACCCGAAAACAACTTTACCCGCTCGGTTCTCATCCGGGACAATCCGAGAAATGACTTTTTCCGCTCGGTTCTCATCCAGGACATACCCGAAAACAACTTTACCCGCTCGGTTCTCATCCGGGACAATCCGAGAAATGACTTTTTCCGCTCGGTTCTCATCCAGGACATACCCGAAAACAACTTTACCCGCTCGGTTCTCATCCGGGACAATCCGAGAAATGACTTTTTCCGCTCGGTTCTCATCCGGGACAATCCCAGAAATGACTTTTTCCGCTCGGTTCTCATCCGGGACAATCCGAGAAATGACTTTTTTCCGCTCGGTTCTCATCCAGGACATACCCGAAAACAACTTTACCCGCTCGGTTCTCATCCGGGACAATCCGAGAAATGACTTTTTCCGCTCGGTTCTCATCCGGGACAATCCGAGAAATGACTTTTTCCGGTCGGTTCTCATCCAGGACATACCCGAAAACAACTTTACCCGCTCGGTTCTCATCCGGGACAATCCGAGAAATGACTTTTTTCCGCTCGGTTCTCATCCAGGACATACCCGAAAACAACTTTACCCGCTCGGTTCTCATCCGGGACAATCCGAGAAATGACTTTTTTCCGCTCGGTTCTCATCCAGGACATACCCGAAAACAACTTTACCCGCTCGGTTCTCATCCGGGACAATCCGAGAAATGACTTTTTCCGCTCGGTTCTCATCCAGGACATACCCGAAAACAACTTTACCCGCTCGGTTCTCATCCGGGACAATCCGAGAAATGACTTTTTCCGCTCGGTTCTCATCCAGGACATACCCGAAAACAACTTTACCCGCTCGGTTCTCATCCGGGACAATCCGAGAAATGACTTTTTCCGCTCGGTTCTCATCCAGGACAATCCCAGAAATGACTTTTTCCGCTCGGTTCTCATCCGGGACAATCCGAGAAATGACTTTTTCCGCTCGGTTCTCATCCAGGACATACCCGAAAACAACTTTACCCGCTCGGTTCTCATCCGGGACAATCCGAGAAATGACTTTTTCCGCTCGGTTCTCATCCGGGACAATCCAGAAATGACTTTTTCCGCTCGGTTCTCATCCGGGACAATCCGAGAAATGACTTTTTTCCGCTCGGTTCTCATCCAGGACATACCCGAAAACAACTTTACCCGCTCGGTTCTCATCCGGGACAATCCGAGAAATGACTTTTTCCGCTCGGTTCTCATCCGGGACAATCCGAGAAATGACTTTTTCCGCTCGGTTCTCATCCAGGACATACCCGAAAACAACTTTACCCGCTCGGTTCTCATCCGGGACAATCCGAGAAATGACTTTTTTCCGCTCGGTTCTCATCCAGGACATACCCGAAAACAACTTTACCCGCTCGGTTCTCATCCGGGACAATCCGAGAAATGACTTTTTTCCGCTCGGTTCTCATCCAGGACATACCCGAAAACAACTTTACCCGCTCGGTTCTCATCCGGGACAATCCGAGAAATGACTTTTTTCCGCTCGGTTCTCATCCAGGACATACCCGAAAACAACTTTACCCGCTCGGTTCTCATCCGGGACAATCCGAGAAATGACTTTTTCCGCTCGGTTCTCATCCGGGACAATACCAGAAATGACTTTTTCCGCTCGGTTCTCATCCGGGACAATCCGAGAAATGACTTTTTTCCGCTCGGTTCTCATCCAGGACATACCCGAAAACAACTTTACCCGCTCGGTTCTCATCCGGGACAATCCGAGAAATGACTTTTTTCCGCTCGGTTCTCATCCAGGACATACCCGAAAACAACTTTACCCGCTCGGTTCTCATCCGGGACAATCCGAGAAATGACTTTTTCCGCTCGGTTCTCATCCAGGACATACCCGAAAACAACTTTACCCGCTCGGTTCTCATCCGGGACAATCCGAGAAATGACTTTTTCCGCTCGGTTCTCATCCAGGACATACCCGAAACAACTTTACCCGCTCGGTTCTCATCCGGGACAATCCGAGAAATGACTTTTTCCGCTCGGTTCTCATCCGGGACAATCCCAGAAATGACTTTTTCCGCTCGGTTCTCATCCGGGACAATCCGAGAAATGACTTTTTTCCGCTCGGTTCTCATCCAGGACATACCCGAAAACAACTTTACCCGCTCGGTTCTCATCCGGGACAATCCGAGAAATGACTTTTTCCGCTCGGTTCTCATCCGGGACAATCCGAGAAATGACTTTTTCCGGTCGGTTCTCATCCAGGACATACCCGAAAACAACTTTACCCGCTCGGTTCTCATCCGGGACAATCCGAGAAATGACTTTTTTCCGCTCGGTTCTCATCCAGGACATACCCGAAAACAACTTTACCCGCTCGGTTCTCATCCGGGACAATCCGAGAAATGACTTTTTTCCGCTCGGTTCTCATCCAGGACATACCCGAAAACAACTTTACCCGCTCGGTTCTCATCCGGGACAATCCGAGAAATGACTTTTTTCCGCTCGGTTCTCATCCAGGACATACCCGAAAACAACTTTACCCGCTCGGTTCTCATCCGGGACAATCCGAGAAATGACTTTTTTCCGCTCGGTTCTCATCCAGGACATACCAAAAAACAACTTTACCCGCTCGGTTCTCATCCGGGACAATCCGAGAAATGACTTTTTCCGCTCGGTTCTCATCCAGGACATACCCGAAAACAACTTTACCCGCTCGGTTCTCATCCGGGACAATCCGAGAAATGACTTTTTCCGCTCGGTTCTCATCCGGGACAATCCCAGAAATGACTTTTCCGCTCGGTTCTCATCCGGGACAATCCGAGAAATGACTTTTTTCCGCTCGGTTCTCATCCAGGACATACCCGAAAACAACTTTACCCGCTCGGTTCTCATCCGGGACAATCCGAGAAATGACTTTTTCCGCTCGGTTCTCATCCGGGACAATCCCAGAAATGACTTTTTCCGCTCGGTTCTCATCCGGGACAATCCGAGAAATGACTTTTTTCCGCTCGGTTCTCATCCAGGACATACCCGAAAACAACTTTACCCGCTCGGTTCTCATCCGGGACAATCCGAGAAATGACTTTTTCCGCTCGGTTCTCATCCGGGACAATCCGAGAAATGACTTTTTCCGGTCGGTTCTCATCCAGGACATACCCGAAAACAACTTTACCCGCTCGGTTCTCATCCGGGACAATCCGAGAAATGACTTTTTTCCGCTCGGTTCTCATCCAGGACATACCCGAAAACAACTTTACCCGCTCGGTTCTCATCCGGGACAATCCGAGAAATGACTTTTTTCCGCTCGGTTCTCATCCAGGACATACCCGAAAACAACTTTACCCGCTCGGTTCTCATCCGGGACAATCCGAGAAATGACTTTTTTCCGCTCGGTTCTCATCCAGGACATACCCGAAAACAACTTTACCCGCTCGGTTCTCATCCGGGACAATCCGAGAAATGACTTTTTTCCGCTCGGTTCTCATCCAGGACATACCCGAAAACAACTTTACCCGCTCGGTTCTCATCCGGGACAATCCGAGAAATGACTTTTTCCGCTCGGTTCTCATCCAGGACATACCCGAAAACAACTTTACCCGCTCGGTTCTCATCCGGGACAATCCGAGAAATGACTTTTTCCGCTCGGTTCTCATCCGGGACAATCCGAGAAATGACTTTTTTCCGCTCGGTTCTCATCCGGGACAATCCGAGAAATGACTTTTTTCCGCTCGGTTCTCATCCAGGACATACCCGAAAACAACTTTACCCGCTCGGTTCTCATCCGGGACAATCCGAGAAATGACTTTTTCCGCTCGGTTCTCATCCGGGACAATCCCAGAAATGACTTTTTCCGCTCGGTTCTCATCCGGGACAATCCGAGAAATGACTTTTTTCCGCTCGGTTCTCATCCAGGACATACCCGAAAACAACTTTACCCGCTCGGTTCTCATCCGGGACAATCCGAGAAATGACTTTTTTCCGCTCGGTTCTCATCCAGGACATACCCGAAAACAACTTTACCCGCTCGGTTCTCATCCGGGACAATCCGAGAAATGACTTTTTTCCGCTCGGTTCTCATCCAGGACATACCCGAAAACAACTTTACCCGCTCGGTTCTCATCCGGGACAATCCGAGAAATGACTTTTTCCGCTCGGTTCTCATCCAGGACATACCCGAAAACAACTTTACCCGCTCGGTTCTCATCCGGGACAATCCGAGAAATGACTTTTTTCCGCTCGGTTCTCATCCAGGACATACCCGAAAACAACTTTACCCGCTCGGTTCTCATCCGGGACAATCCGAGAAATGACTTTTTCCGCTCGGTTCTCATCCAGGACATACCCGAAACAACTTTACCCGCTCGGTTCTCATCCGGGACAATCCGAGAAATGACTTTTTCCGCTCGGTTCTCATCCGGACAATCCCAGAAATGACTTTTTCCGCTCGGTTCTCATCCGGACAATCCGAGAAATGACTTTTTCCGCTCGGTTCTCATCCAGGACATACCCGAAAACAACTTTACCCGCTCGGTTCTCATCCGGGACAATCCGAGAAATGACTTTTTTCCGCTCGGTTCTCATCCAGGACATACCCGAAAACAACTTTACCCGCTCGGTTCTCATCCGGGACAATCCGAGAAATGACTTTTTCCGCTCGGTTCTCATCCGGGACAATCCCAGAAATGACTTTTTCCGCTCGGTTCTCATCCGGGACAATCCGAGAAATGACTTTTTTCCGCTCGGTTCTCATCCAGGACATACCCGAAAACAACTTTACCCGCTCGGTTCTCATCCGGGACAATCCGAGAAATGACTTTTTTCCGCTCGGTTCTCATCCAGGACATACCCGAAAACAACTTTACCCGCTCGGTTCTCATCCGGGACAATCCGAGAAATGACTTTTTCCGCTCGGTTCTCATCCGGGACAATCCCAGAAATGACTTTTCCGCTCGGTTCTCATCCGGGACAATCCGAGAAATGACTTTTTCCGCTCGGTTCTCATCCAGGACATACCCGAAAACAACTTTACCCGCTCGGTTCTCATCCGGGACAATCCGAGAAATGACTTTTTCCGCTCGGTTCTCATCCGGGACAATCCCAGAAATGACTTTTTCCGCTCGGTTCTCATCCGGGACAATCCGAGAAATGACTTTTTTCCGCTCGGTTCTCATCCAGGACATACCCGAAATCAACTTTACCCGCTCGGTTCTCATCCGGGACAATCCGAGAAATGACTTTTTCCGCTCGGTTCTCATCCGGGACAATCCGAGAAATGACTTTTTTCCGGTCGGTTCTCATCCAGGACATACCCGAAAACAACTTTACCCGCTCGGTTCTCATCCGGGACAATCCGAGAAATGACTTTTTTCCGCTCGGTTCTCATCCAGGACATACCCGAAAACAACTTTACCCGCTCGGTTCTCATCCGGGACAATCCGAGAAATGACTTTTTTCCGCTCGGTTCTCATCCAGGACATACCCGAAAACAACTTTACCCGCTCGGTTCTCATCCGGGACAATCCGAGAAATGACTTTTTTCCGCTCGGTTCTCATCCAGGACATACCCGAAAACAACTTTACCCGCTCGGTTCTCATCCGGGACAATCCGAGAAATGACTTTTTTCCGCTCGGTTCTCATCCAGGACATACCCGAAAACAACTTTACCCGCTCGGTTCTCATCCGGGACAATCCGAGAAATGACTTTTTTCCGCTCGGTTCTCATCCAGGACATACCCGAAAACAACTTTACCCGCTCGGTTCTCATCCGGGACAATCCGAGAAATGACTTTTTTCCGCTCGGTTCTCATCCAGGACATACCCGAAAACAACTTTACCCGCTCGGTTCTCATCCGGGACAATCCGAGAAATGACTTTTTTCCGCTCGGTTCTCATCCAGGACATACCCGAAAACAACTTTACCCGCTCGGTTCTCATCCGGGACAATCCGAGAAATGACTTTTTCCGCTCGGTTCTCATCCAGGACATACCCGAAAACAACTTTACCCGCTCGGTTCTCATCCGGGACAATCCGAGAAATGACTTTTTCCGCTCGGTTCTCATCCGGGACAATCCGAGAAATGACTTTTTCCGCTCGGTTCTCATCCGGGACAATCCGAGAAATGACTTTTTTCCGCTCGGTTCTCATCCAGGACATACCCGAAAACAACTTTACCCGCTCGGTTCTCATCCGGGACAATCCGAGAAATGACTTTTTCCGCTCGGTTCTCATCCGGGACAATCCCAGAAATGACTTTTTCTGCTCGGTTCTCATCCGGGACAATCCGAGAAATGACTTTTTTCCGCTCGGTTCTCATCCAGGACATACCCGAAAACAACTTTACCCGCTCGGTTCTCATCCGGGACAATCCGAGAAATGACTTTTTTCCGCTCGGTTCTCATCCAGGACATACCCGAAAACAACTTTACCCGCTCGGTTCTCATCCGGGACAATCCGAGAAATGACTTTTTTCCGCTCGGTTCTCATCCAGGACATACCCGAAAACAACTTTACCCGCTCGGTTCTCATCCGGGACAATCCGAGAAATGACTTTTTCCGCTCGGTTCTCATCCAGGACATACCCGAAAACAACTTTACCCGCTCGGTTCTCATCCGGGACAATCCGAGAAATGACTTTTTTCCGCTCGGTTCTCATCCAGGACATACCCGAAAACAACTTTACCCGCTCGGTTCTCATCCGGGACAATCCGAGAAATGACTTTTTCCGCTCGGTTCTCATCCAGGACATACCCGAAACAACTTTACCCGCTCGGTTCTCATCCGGGACAATCCGAGAAATGACTTTTTCCGCTCGGTTCTCATCCGGGACAATCCCAGAAATGACTTTTTCCGCTCGGTTCTCATCCGGGACAATCCGAGAAATGACTTTTTTCCGCTCGGTTCTCATCCAGGACATACCCGAAAACAACTTTACCCGCTCGGTTCTCATCCGGGACAATCCGAGAAATGACTTTTTTCCGCTCGGTTCTCATCCAGGACATACCCGAAAACAACTTTACCCGCTCGGTTCTCATCCGGGACAATCCGAGAAATGACTTTTTCCGCTCGGTTCTCATCCGGGACAATCCCAGAAATGACTTTTTCCGCTCGGTTCTCATCCGGGACAATCCGAGAAATGACTTTTTTCCGCTCGGTTCTCATCCAGGACATACCCGAAAACAACTTTACCCGCTCGGTTCTCATCCGGGACAATCCGAGAAATGACTTTTTTCCGCTCGGTTCTCATCCAGGACATACCCGAAAACAACTTTACCCGCTCGGTTCTCATCCGGGACAATCCGAGAAATGACTTTTTCCGCTCGGTTCTCATCCGGGACAATCCCAGAAATGACTTTTTCCGCTCGGTTCTCATCCGGGACAATCCGAGAAATGACTTTTTTCGCTCGGTTCTCATCCAGGACATACCCGAAAACAACTTTACCCGCTCGGTTCTCATCCGGGACAATCCGAGAAATGACTTTTTCCGCTCGGTTCTCATCCGGGACAATCCCAGAAATGACTTTTTCCGCTCGGTTCTCATCCGGGACAATCCGAGAAATGACTTTTTTCCGCTCGGTTCTCATCCAGGACATACCCGAAAACAACTTTACCCGCTCGGTTCTCATCCGGGACAATCCGAGAAATGACTTTTTCCGCTCGGTTCTCATCCGGGACAATCCCAGAAATGACTTTTTCCGCTCGGTTCTCATCCGGGACAATCCGAGAAATGACTTTTTCCGCTCGGTTCTCATCCAGGACATACCCGAAAACAACTTTACCCGCTCGGTTCTCATCCGGGACAATCCGAGAAATGACTTTTTTCCGCTCGGTTCTCATCCAGGACATACCCGAAAACAACTTTACCCGCTCGGTTCTCATCCGGGACAATCCGAGAAATGACTTTTTCCGCTCGGTTCTCATCCGGGACAATCCCAGAAATGACTTTTTCGCTCGGTTCTCATCCGGGACAATCCGAGAAATGACTTTTTTCCGCTCGGTTCTCATCCAGGACATACCCGAAAACAACTTTACCCGCTCGGTTCTCATCCGGGACAATCCGAGAAATGACTTTTTCCGCTCGGTTCTCATCCGGGACAATCCCAGAAATGACTTTTTCTGCTCGGTTCTCATCCGGGACAATCCGAGAAATGACTTTTTTCCGCTCGGTTCTCATCCAGGACATACCCGAAATCAACTTTACCCGCTCGGTTCTCATCCGGGACAATCCGAGAAATGACTTTTTCCGCTCGGTTCTCATCCGGGACAATCCGAGAAATGACTTTTTTCCGCTCGGTTCTCATCCAGGACATACCCGAAAACAACTTTACCCGCTCGGTTCTCATCCGGGACAATCCGAGAAATGACTTTTTTCCGCTCGGTTCTCATCCAGGACATACCCGAAAACAACTTTACCCGCTCGGTTCTCATCCGGGACAATCCGAGAAATGACTTTTTCCGCTCGGTTCTCATCCAGGACATACCCGAAAACAACTTTACCCGCTCGGTTCTCATCCGGGACAATCCGAGAAATGACTTTTTTCCGCTCGGTTCTCATCCAGGACATACCCGAAAACAACTTTACCCGCTCGGTTCTCATCCGGGACAATCCGAGAAATGACTTTTTTCCGCTCGGTTCTCATCCAGGACATACCCGAAAACAACTTTACCCGCTCGGTTCTCATCCGGGACAATCCGAGAAATGACTTTTTTCCGCTCGGTTCTCATCCAGGACATACCCGAAAACAACTTTACCCGCTCGGTTCTCATCCGGGACAATCCGAGAAATGACTTTTTCCGCTCGGTTCTCATCCGGGACAATCCCAGAAATGACTTTTTCCGCTCGGTTCTCATCCGGGACAATCCGAGAAATGACTTTTTTCCGCTCGGTTCTCATCCAGGACATACCCGAAAACAACTTTACCCGCTCGGTTCTCATCCGGGACAATCCGAGAAATGACTTTTTTCCGCTCGGTTCTCATCCAGGACATACCCGAAAACAACTTTACCCGCTCGGTTCTCATCCGGGACAATCCGAGAAATGACTTTTTCCGCTCGGTTCTCATCCAGGACATACCCGAAAACAACTTTACCCGCTCGGTTCTCATCCGGGACAATCCGAGAAATGACTTTTTCCGCTCGGTTCTCATCCAGGACATACCCGAAAACAACTTTACCCGCTCGGTTCTCATCCGGGACAATCCGAGAAATGACTTTTTCCGCTCGGTTCTCATCCAGGACATACCCGAAAACAACTTTACCCGCTCGGTTCTCATCCGGGACAATCCGAGAAATGACTTTTTCCGCTCGGTTCTCATCCGGGACAATCCCAGAAATGACTTTTTCTGCTCGGTTCTCATCCGGGACAATCCGAGAAATGACTTTTTTCCGCTCGGTTCTCATCCAGGACATACCCGAAAACAACTTTACCCGCTCGGTTCTCATCCGGGACAATCCGAGAAATGACTTTTTCCGCTCGGTTCTCATCCGGGACAATCCGAGAAATGACTTTTTTCCGGTCGGTTCTCATCCAGGACATACCCGAAAACAACTTTACCCGCTCGGTTCTCATCCGGGACAATCCGAGAAATGACTTTTTTCCGCTCGGTTCTCATCCAGGACATACCCGAAAACAACTTTACCCGCTCGGTTCTCATCCGGGACAATCCGAGAAATGACTTTTTTCCGCTCGGTTCTCATCCAGGACATACCCGAAAACAACTTTACCCGCTCGGTTCTCATCCGGGACAATCCGAGAAATGACTTTTTCCGCTCGGTTCTCATCCAGGACATACCCGAAAACAACTTTACCCGCTCGGTTCTCATCCGGGACAATCCGAGAAATGACTTTTTTCCGCTCGGTTCTCATCCAGGACATACCCGAAAACAACTTTACCCGCTCGGTTCTCATCCGGGACAATCCGAGAAATGACTTTTTTCCGCTCGGTTCTCATCCAGGACAATCCGAGAAATGACTTTTTCCGCTCGGTTCTCATCCAGGACATACCCGAAAACAACTTTACCCGCTCGGTTCTCATCCGGGACAATCCGAGAAATGACTTTTTCCGCTCGGTTCTCATCCGGGACAATCCCAGAAATGACTTTTTCCGCTCGGTTCTCATCCGGGACAATCCGAGAAATGACTTTTTTCCGCTCGGTTCTCATCCAGGACATACCCGAAAACAACTTTACCCGCTCGGTTCTCATCCGGGACAATCCGAGAAATGACTTTTTTCCGCTCGGTTCTCATCCAGGACATACCCGAAAACAACTTTACCCGCTCGGTTCTCATCCGGGACAATCCGAGAAATGACTTTTTTCCGCTCGGTTCTCATCCAGGACATACCCGAAAACAACTTTACCCGCTCGGTTCTCATCCGGGACAATCCGAGAAATGACTTTTTCCGCTCGGTTCTCATCCAGGACATACCCGAAAACAACTTTACCCGCTCGGTTCTCATCCGGGACAATCCGAGAAATGACTTTTTTCCGCTCGGTTCTCATCCAGGACATACCCGAAAACAACTTTACCCGCTCGGTTCTCATCCGGGACAATCCGAGAAATGACTTTTTCCGCTCGGTTCTCATCCGGGACAATCCGAGAAATGACTTTTTTCCGCTCGGTTCTCATCCAGGACATACCCGAAAACAACTTTACCCGCTCGGTTCTCATCCGGGACAATCCGAGAAATGACTTTTTTCCGCTCGGTTCTCATCCAGGACATACCCGAAAACAACTTTACCCGCTCGGTTCTCATCCGGGACAATCCGAGAAATGACTTTTTCCGCTCGGTTCTCATCCAGGACATACCCGAAAACAACTTTACCCGCTCGGTTCTCATCCGGGACAATCCGAGAAATGACTTTTTCCGCTCGGTTCTCATCCAGGACATACCCGAAAACAACTTTACCCGCTCGGTTCTCATCCGGGACAATCCGAGAAATGACTTTTTTCCGCTCGGTTCTCATCCAGGACATACCCGAAAACAACTTTACCCGCTCGGTTCTCATCCGGGACAATCCGAGAAATGACTTTTTCCGCTCGGTTCTCATCCAGGACATACCCGAAACAACTTTACCCGCTCGGTTCTCATCCGGGACAATCCGAGAAATGACTTTTTCCGCTCGGTTCTCATCCGGGACAATCCGAGAAATGACTTTTTTCCGCTCGGTTCTCATCCAGGACATACCCGAAAACAACTTTACCCGCTCGGTTCTCATCCGGGACAATCCGAGAAATGACTTTTTTCCGCTCGGTTCTCATCCAGGACATACCCGAAAACAACTTTACCCGCTCGGTTCTCATCCGGGACAATCCGAGAAATGACTTTTTCCGCTCGGTTCTCATCCAGGACATACCCGAAAACAACTTTACCCGCTCGGTTCTCATCCGGGACAATCCGAGAAATGACTTTTTCCGCTCGGTTCTCATCCAGGACATACCCGAAAACAACTTTACCCGCTCGGTTCTCATCCGGGACAATCCGAGAAATGACTTTTTTCCGCTCGGTTCTCATCCAGGACATACCCGAAAACAACTTTACCCGCTCGGTTCTCATCCGGGACAATCCCAGAAATGACTTTTTCCGCTCGGTTCTCATCCAGGACATACCCGAAACAACTTTACCCGCTCGGTTCTCATCCGGGACAATCCGAGAAATGACTTTTTCCGCTCGGTTCTCATCCGGGACAATCCAGAAATGACTTTTTCCGCTCGGTTCTCATCCGGAACAATCCGAGAAATGACTTTTTTCCGCTCGGTTCTCATCCAGGACATACCCGAAAACAACTTTACCCGCTCGGTTCTCATCCGGGACAATCCGAGAAATGACTTTTTTCCGCTCGGTTCTCATCCAGGACATACCCGAAAACAACTTTACCCGCTCGGTTCTCATCCGGGACAATCCGAGAAATGACTTTTTCCGCTCGGTTCTCATCCGGGACAATCCAGAAATGACTTTTTCCGCTCGGTTCTCATCCGGGACAATCCGAGAAATGACTTTTTTCCGCTCGGTTCTCATCCAGGAAATACCAAAAACAACTTTACCCGCTCGGTTCTCATCCGGGACAATCCGAGAAATGACTTTTTTCCGCTCGGTTCTCATCCAGGACATACCCGAAAACAACTTTACCCGCTCGGTTCTCATCCGGGACAATCCGAGAAATGACTTTTTTCCGCTCGGTTCTCATCCAGGACATACCCGAAAACAACTTTACCCGCTCGGTTCTCATCCGGGACAATCCGAGAAATGACTTTTTTCCGCTCGGTTCTCATCCAGGACATACCCGAAAACAACTTTACCCGCTCGGTTCTCATCCGGGACAATCCGAGAAATGACTTTTTTCCGCTCGGTTCTCATCCAGGACATACCCGAAAACAACTTTACCCGCTCGGTTCTCATCCGGGACAATCCGAGAAATGACTTTTTTCCGCTCGGTTCTCATCCAGGACATACCCGAAAACAACTTTACCCGCTCGGTTCTCATCCGGGACAATCCGAGAAATGACTTTTTTCCGCTCGGTTCTCATCCAGGACATACCCGAAAACAACTTTACCCGCTCGGTTCTCATCCGGGACAATCCGAGAAATGACTTTTTCCGCTCGGTTCTCATCCGGGACAATCCCAGAAATGACTTTTTCCGCTCGGTTCTCATCCGGGACAATCCGAGAAATGACTTTTTTCCGCTCGGTTCTCATCCAGGACATACCCGAAAACAACTTTACCCGCTCGGTTCTCATCCGGGACAATCCGAGAAATGACTTTTTTCCGCTCGGTTCTCATCCAGGACATACCCGAAAACAACTTTACCCGCTCGGTTCTCATCCGGGACAATCCGAGAAATGACTTTTTCCGCTCGGTTCTCATCCGGGACAATCCGAGAAATGACTTTTTTCCGCTCGGTTCTCATCCAGGACATACCCGAAAACAACTTTACCCGCTCGGTTCTCATCCGGGACAATCCGAGAAATGACTTTTTTCCGCTCGGTTCTCATCCAGGACATACCCGAAAACAACTTTACCCGCTCGGTTCTCATCCGGGACAATCCGAGAAATGACTTTTTTCCGCTCGGTTCTCATCCAGGACATACCCGAAAACAACTTTACCCGCTCGGTTCTCATCCGGGACAATCCGAGAAATGACTTTTTCCGCTCGGTTCTCATCCAGGACATACCCGAAAACAACTTTACCCGCTCGGTTCTCATCCGGGACAATCCGAGAAATGACTTTTTTCCGCTCGGTTCTCATCCAGGACATACCCGAAAACAACTTACCCGCTCGGTTCTCATCCGGGACAATCCGAGAAATGACTTTTTTCCGCTCGGTTCTCATCCAGGACATACCCGAAAACAACTTTACCCGCTCGGTTCTCATCCGGGACAATCCGAGAAATGACTTTTTCCGCTCGGTTCTCATCCGGGACAATCCCAGAAATGACTTTTTCTGCTCGGTTCTCATCCGGAACAATCCGAGAAATGACTTTTTTCCGCTCGGTTCTCATCCAGGACATACCCGAAAACAACTTTACCCGCTCGGTTCTCATCCGGGACAATCCGAGAAATGACTTTTTTCCGCTCGGTTCTCATCCAGGACATACCCGAAAACAACTTTACCCGCTCGGTTCTCATCCGGGACAATCCAGAAATGACTTTTTCCGCTCGGTTCTCATCCGGGACAATCCGAGAAATGACTTTTTTCCGCTCGGTTCTCATCCAGGACATACCCGAAAACAACTTTACCCGCTCGGTTCTCATCCGGGACAATCCGAGAAATGACTTTTTTCCGCTCGGTTCTCATCCAGGACATACCCGAAAACAACTTTACCCGCTCGGTTCTCATCCGGGACAATCCGAGAAATGACTTTTTCCGCTCGGTTCTCATCCAGGACATACCCGAAAACAACTTTACCCGCTCGGTTCTCATCCGGGACAATCCCAGAAATGACTTTTTCCGCTCGGTTCTCATCCAGGACATACCCGAAAACAACTTTACCCGCTCGGTTCTCATCCGGGACAATCCGAGAAATGACTTTTTCCGCTCGGTTCTCATCCGGGACAATCCCAGAAATGACTTTTTCTGCTCGGTTCTCATCCGGGACAATCCGAGAAATGACTTTTTTCCGCTCGGTTCTCATCCAGGACATACCCGAAAACAACTTTACCCGCTCGGTTCTCATCCGGGACAATCCGAGAAATGACTTTTTCCGCTCGGTTCTCATCCGGGACAATCCGAGAAATGACTTTTTTCCGGTCGGTTCTCATCCAGGACATACCCGAAAACAACTTTACCCGCTCGGTTCTCATCCGGGACAATCCGAGAAATGACTTTTTTCCGCTCGGTTCTCATCCAGGACATACCCGAAAACAACTTTACCCGCTCGGTTCTCATCCGGGACAATCCGAGAAATGACTTTTTTCCGCTCGGTTCTCATCCAGGACATACCCGAAAACAACTTTACCCGCTCGGTTCTCATCCGGGACAATCCGAGAAATGACTTTTTTCCGCTCGGTTCTCATCCAGGACATACCCGAAAACAACTTTACCCGCTCGGTTCTCATCCGGGACAATCCGAGAAATGACTTTTTTCCGCTCGGTTCTCATCCAGGACATACCCGAAAACAACTTTACCCGCTCGGTTCTCATCCGGGACAATCCGAGAAATGACTTTTTCCGCTCGGTTCTCATCCAGGACATACCCGAAAACAACTTTACCCGCTCGGTTCTCATCCGGGACAATCCGAGAAATGACTTTTTCCGCTCGGTTCTCATCCGGGACAATCCCAGAAATGACTTTTTCCGCTCGGTTCTCATCCGGAACAATCCGAGAAATGACTTTTTTCCGCTCGGTTCTCATCCAGGACATACCCGAAAACAACTTTACCCGCTCGGTTCTCATCCGGGACAATCCGAGAAATGACTTTTTCCGCTCGGTTCTCATCCGGGACAATCCGAGAAATGACTTTTTCCGGTCGGTTCTCATCCAGGACATACCCGAAAACAACTTTACCCGCTCGGTTCTCATCCGGGACAATCCGAGAAATGACTTTTTCCGCTCGGTTCTCATCCAGGACATACCCGAAAACAACTTTACCCGCTCGGTTCTCATCCGGGACAATCCGAGAAATGACTTTTTCCGCTCGGTTCTCATCCAGGACATACCCGAAAACAACTTTACCCGCTCGGTTCTCATCCGGGACAATCCGAGAAATGACTTTTTTCCGCTCGGTTCTCATCCAGGACATACCCGAAAACAACTTTACCCGCTCGGTTCTCATCCGGGACAATCCGAGAAATGACTTTTTCCGCTCGGTTCTCATCCAGGACATACCCGAAAACAACTTTACCCGCTCGGTTCTCATCCGGGACAATCCGAGAAATGACTTTTTTCCGCTCGGTTCTCATCCAGGACATACCCGAAAACAACTTTACCCGCTCGGTTCTCATCCGGGACAATCCGAGAAATGACTTTTTTCCGCTCGGTTCTCATCCAGGACATACCCGAAAACAACTTTACCCGCTCGGTTCTCATCCGGGACAATCCGAGAAATGACTTTTTTCCGCTCGGTTCTCATCCAGGACATACCCGAAAACAACTTTACCCGCTCGGTTCTCATCCGGGACAATCCGAGAAATGACTTTTTCCGCTCGGTTCTCATCCAGGACATACCCGAAAACAACTTTACCCGCTCGGTTCTCATCCGGGACAATCCGAGAAATGACTTTTTCCGCTCGGTTCTCATCCAGGACATACCCGAAAACAACTTTACCCGCTCGGTTCTCATCCGGGACAATCCGAGAAATGACTTTTTCCGCTCGGTTCTCATCCGGGACAATCCCAGAAATGACTTTTTCTGCTCGGTTCTCATCCGGGACAATCCGAGAAATGACTTTTTTCCGCTCGGTTCTCATCCAGGACATACCCGAAAACAACTTTACCCGCTCGGTTCTCATCCGGGACAATCCGAGAAATGACTTTTTCCGCTCGGTTCTCATCCGGGACAATCCGAGAAATGACTTTTTCCGGTCGGTTCTCATCCAGGACATACCCGAAAACAACTTTACCCGCTCGGTTCTCATCCGGGACAATCCGAGAAATGACTTTTTTCCGCTCGGTTCTCATCCAGGACATACCCGAAAACAACTTTACCCGCTCGGTTCTCATCCGGGACAATCCGAGAAATGACTTTTTCCGCTCGGTTCTCATCCAGGACATACCCGAAAACAACTTTACCCGCTCGGTTCTCATCCGGGACAATCCGAGAAATGACTTTTTTCCGCTCGGTTCTCATCCAGGACATACCCGAAAACAACTTTACCCGCTCGGTTCTCATCCGGGACAATCCGAGAAATGACTTTTTTCCGCTCGGTTCTCATCCAGGACATACCCGAAAACAACTTTACCCGCTCGGTTCTCATCCGGGACAATCCGAGAAATGACTTTTTTCCGCTCGGTTCTCATCCAGGACATACCCGAAAACAACTTTACCCGCTCGGTTCTCATCCGGGACAATCCGAGAAATGACTTTTTTCCGCTCGGTTCTCATCCAGGACATACCCGAAAACAACTTTACCCGCTCGGTTCTCATCCGGGACAATCCGAGAAATGACTTTTTCCGCTCGGTTCTCATCCAGGACATACCCGAAAACAACTTTACCCGCTCGGTTCTCATCCGGGACAATCCGAGAAATGACTTTTTCCGCTCGGTTCTCATCCGGGACAATCCGAGAAATGACTTTTTTCCGCTCGGTTCTCATCCGGGACAATCCGAGAAATGACTTTTTCCGCTCGGTTCTCATCCGGGACAATCCCAGAAATGACTTTTTCTGCTCGGTTCTCATCCGGGACAATCCGAGAAATGACTTTTTTTCCGCTCGGTTCTCATCCAGGACATACCCGAAAACAACTTTACCCGCTCGGTTCTCATCCGGGACAATCCGAGAAATGACTTTTTCCGCTCGGTTCTCATCCGGGACAATCCGAGAAATGACTTTTTTCCGCTCGGTTCTCATCCAGGACATACCCGAAAACAACTTTACCCGCTCGGTTCTCATCCGGGACAATCCGAGAAATGACTTTTTTCCGCTCGGTTCTCATCCAGGACATACCCGAAAACAACTTTACCCGCTCGGTTCTCATCCGGGACAATCCGAGAAATGACTTTTTTCCGCTCGGTTCTCATCCAGGACATACCCGAAAACAACTTTACCCGCTCGGTTCTCATCCGGGACAATCCGAGAAATGACTTTTTTCCGCTCGGTTCTCATCCAGGACATACCCGAAAACAACTTTACCCGCTCGGTTCTCATCCGGGACAATCCGAGAAATGACTTTTTTCCGCTCGGTTCTCATCCAGGACATACCCGAAAACAACTTTACCCGCTCGGTTCTCATCCGGGACAATCCCAGAAATGACTTTTTCCGCTCGGTTCTCATCCAGGACATACCCGAAAACAACTTTACCCGCTCGGTTCTCATCCGGGACAATCCGAGAAATGACTTTTTCCGCTCGGTTCTCATCCGGGACAATCCCAGAAATGACTTTTTCTGCTCGGTTCTCATCCGGAACAATCCGAGAAATGACTTTTTTCCGCTCGGTTCTCATCCAGGACATACCCGAAAACAACTTTACCCGCTCGGTTCTCATCCGGGACAATCCGAGAAATGACTTTTTCCGCTCGGTTCTCATCCGGGACAATCCGAGAAATGACTTTTTCCGGTCGGTTCTCATCCAGGACATACCCGAAAACAACTTTACCCGCTCGGTTCTCATCCGGGACAATCCGAGAAATGACTTTTTTCCGCTCGGTTCTCATCCAGGACATACCCGAAAACAACTTTACCCGCTCGGTTCTCATCCGGGACAATCCGAGAAATGACTTTTTTCCGCTCGGTTCTCATCCAGGACATACCCGAAAACAACTTTACCCGCTCGGTTCTCATCCGGGACAATCCGAGAAATGACTTTTTTCCGCTCGGTTCTCATCCAGGACATACCCGAAAACAACTTTACCCGCTCGGTTCTCATCCGGGACAATCCGAGAAATGACTTTTTCCGCTCGGTTCTCATCCGGGACAATCCCAGAAACACTTTTTCCGCTCGGTTCTCATCCGGAACAATCCGAGAAATGACTTTTTTCCGCTCGGTTCTCATCCAGGACATACCCGAAAACAACTTTACCCGCTCGGTTCTCATCCGGGACAATCCGAGAAATGACTTTTTTCCGCTCGGTTCTCATCCAGGACATACCCGAAAACAACTTTACCCGCTCGGTTCTCATCCGGGACAATCCGAGAAATGACTTTTTCCGCTCGGTTCTCATCCGGGACAATCCCGAGAAACTTTTTCCGCTCGGTTCTCATCCGGAACAATCCGAGAAATGACTTTTTTCCGCTCGGTTCTCATCCGGGACAATCCGAGAAATGACTTTTTTCCGCTCGGTTCTCATCCAGGACATACCCGAAAACAACTTTACCCGCTCGGTTCTCATCCGGGACAATCCGAGAAATGACTTTTTCCGCTCGGTTCTCATCCGGGACAATCCCAGAAATGACTTTTTCCGCTCGGTTCTCATCCGGGACAATCCGAGAAATGACTTTTTTCCGCTCGGTTCTCATCCAGGACATACCCGAAAACAACTTTACCCGCTCGGTTCTCATCCGGGACATCCGAGAAATGACTTTTTCCGCTCGGTTCTCATCCGGGACAATCCGAGAAATGACTTTTTTCCGCTCGGTTCTCATCCAGGACATACCCGAAAACAACTTTACCCGCTCGGTTCTCATCCGGGACAATCCGAGAAATGACTTTTTCCGCTCGGTTCTCATCCAGGACATACCCGAAAACAACTTTACCCGCTCGGTTCTCATCCGGGACAATCCGAGAAATGACTTTTTCCGCTCGGTTCTCATCCGGGACAATCCCAGAAATGACTTTTTCTGCTCGGTTCTCATCCGGAACAATCCGAGAAATGACTTTTTTCCGCTCGGTTCTCATCCAGGACATACCGAAAACAACTTTACCCGCTCGGTTCTCATCCGGGACAATCCGAGAAATGACTTTTTCCGCTCGGTTCTCATCCGGGACAATCCGAGAAATGACTTTTTTCCGCTCGGTTCTCATCCAGGACATACCCGAAAACAACTTTACCCGCTCGGTTCTCATCCGGGACAATCCCAGAAATGACTTTTTCCGCTCGGTTCTCATCCAGGACATACCCGAAAACAACTTTACCCGCTCGGTTCTCATCCGGGACAATCCGAGAAATGACTTTTTCCGCTCGGTTCTCATCCGGGACAATCCCAGAAATGACTTTTTCCGCTCGGTTCTCATCCGGACAATCCGAGAAATGACTTTTTTCCGCTCGGTTCTCATCCAGGACATACCCGAAAACAACTTTACCCGCTCGGTTCTCATCCGGGACAATCCGAGAAATGACTTTTTCCGCTCGGTTCTCATCCGGGACAATCCGAGAAATGACTTTTTTCCGCTCGGTTCTCATCCAGGACATACCCGAAAACAACTTTACCCGCTCGGTTCTCATCCGGGACAATCCGAGAAATGACTTTTTTCCGCTCGGTTCTCATCCAGGACATACCCGAAAACAACTTTACCCGCTCGGTTCTCATCCGGGACAATCCGAGAAATGACTTTTTTCCGCTCGGTTCTCATCCAGGACATACCCGAAAACAACTTTACCCGCTCGGTTCTCATCCGGGACAATCCGAGAAATGACTTTTTTCCGCTCGGTTCTCATCCGGACATCCCAGAAGACTTTTTCTGCTCGGTTCTCATCCGGGACAATCCGAGAAATGACTTTTTTCCGCTCGGTTCTCATCCAGGACATACCGAAACAACTTTACCCGCTCGGTTCTCATCCGGGACAATCCGAGAAATGACTTTTTCCGCTCGGTTCTCATCCGGGACAATCCGAGAAATGACTTTTTCCGCTCGGTTCTCATCCAGGACATACCCGAAAACAACTTTACCCGCTCGGTTCTCATCCGGGACAATCCGAGAAATGACTTTTTTCCGCTCGGTTCTCATCCAGGACATACCCGAAAACAACTTTACCCGCTCGGTTCTCATCCGGGACAATCCGAGAAATGACTTTTTTCCGCTCGGTTCTCATCCAGGACATACCCGAAAACAACTTTACCCGCTCGGTTCTCATCCGGGACAATCCGAGAAATGACTTTTTTCCGCTCGGTTCTCATCCAGGACATACCCGAAAACAACTTTACCCGCTCGGTTCTCATCCGGGACAATCCGAGAAATGACTTTTTCCGCTCGGTTCTCATCCGGGACATCCCAGAAGACTTTTTCCGCTCGGTTCTCATCCGGAACAATCCGAGAAATGACTTTTTTCCGCTCGGTTCTCATCCAGGACAATCCGAGAAATGACTTTTTTCCGCTCGGTTCTCATCCAGGACATCCCGAAACAACTTTACCCGCTCGGTTCTCATCCGGGACAATCCGAGAAATGACTTTTTCCGCTCGGTTCTCATCCGGGACAATCCCAGAAATGACTTTTTCTGCTCGGTTCTCATCCGGGACAATCCGAGAAATGACTTTTTTCCGCTCGGTTCTCATCCAGGACATACCCGAAAACAACTTTACCCGCTCGGTTCTCATCCGGGACAATCCGAGAAATGACTTTTTCCGCTCGGTTCTCATCCGGACAATCCGAGAAATGACTTTTTTCCGCTCGGTTCTCATCCAGGACATACCCGAAAACAACTTTACCCGCTCGGTTCTCATCCGGGACAATCCGAGAAATGACTTTTTCCGCTCGGTTCTCATCCGGACAATCCGAGAAATGACTTTTTCCGCTCGGTTCTCATCCAGGACAACCCGAAAACAACTTTACCCGCTCGGTTCTCATCCGGGACAATCCCGGAAATGACTTTTTCCGCTCGGTTCTCATCCGGACAATCCGAGAAATGACTTTTTTCCGCGGTTCTCATCCAGGACATACCCGAAAACAACTTTACCCGCTCGGTTCTCATCCGGGACAATCCGAGAAATGACTTTTTCCGCTCGGTTCTCATCCAGGACATACCCGAAAACAACTTTACCCGCTCGGTTCTCATCCGGACAATCCGAGAAATGACTTTTTCCGCTCGGTTCTCATCCGGGACAATCCCAGAAATGACTTTTTCCGCTCGGTTCTCATCCGGAACAATCCGAGAAATGACTTTTTTCCGCTCGGTTCTCATCCAGGACATACCCGAAAACAACTTTACCCGCTCGGTTCTCATCCGGACAATCCGAGAAATGACTTTTTTCCGCTCGGTTCTCATCCGGGACAATCCGAGAAATGACTTTTTCCGCTCGGTTCTCATCCAGGACATACCCGAAAACAACTTTACCCGCTCGGTTCTCATCCGGGACAATCCGAGAAATGACTTTTTTCCGCTCGGTTCTCATCCAGGACATACCCGAAAACAACTTTACCCGCTCGGTTCTCATCCGGGACAATCCGAGAAATGACTTTTTCCGCTCGGTTCTCATCCAGGATACCCGAAAACAACTTTACCCGCTCGGTTCTCATCCGGGACAATCCGAGAAATGACTTTTTCCGCTCGGTTCTCATCCAGGACATACCCGAAAACAACTTTACCCGCTCGGTTCTCATCCGGGACAATCCGAGAAATGACTTTTCCGCTCGGTTCTCATCCGGACAATCCCAGAAGACTTTTTCTGCTCGGTTCTCATCCGGACAATCCGAGAAATGACTTTTTTCCGCTCGGTTCTCATCCAGGACATACCCGAAACAACTTTACCCGCTCGGTTCTCATCCGGGACAATCCGAGAAATGACTTTTTCCGCTCGGTTCTCATCCGGGACAATCCGAGAAATGACTTTTTTCCGTCGGTTCTCATCCAGGACATACCCGAAAACAACTTTACCCGCTCGGTTCTCATCCGGGACAATCCGAGAAATGACTTTTTTCCGCTCGGTTCTCATCCAGGACATACCCGAAACAACTTTACCCGCTCGGTTCTCATCCGGGACAATCCGAGAAATGACTTTTTTCCGCTCGGTTCTCATCCAGGACATACCCGAAAACAACTTTACCCTCGGTTCTCATCCGGGACAATCCGAGAAATGACTTTTTTCCGCTCGGTTCTCATCCAGGACATACCCGAAAACAACTTTACCCGCTCGGTTCTCATCCGGGACAATCCGAGAAATGACTTTTTCCGCTCGGTTCTCATCCGGGACATACCCAGAAGACTTTTCCGCTCGGTTCTCATCCGGGACAATCCGAGAAATGACTTTTTTCGCTCGGTTCTCATCCAGGACAATCCGAGAAATGACTTTTTCCGCTCGGTTCTCATCCGGACATACCCGAAAACAACTTTACCCGCTCGGTTCTCATCCGGGACAATCCGAGAAATGACTTTTTCCGCTCGGTTCTCATCCGGGACAATCCCAGAAATGACTTTTTCCGCTCGGTTCTCATCCGGACAATCCGAGAAATGACTTTTTTCCGCTCGGTTCTCATCCAGGACATACCCGAAAACAACTTTACCCGCTCGGTTCTCATCCGGGACAATCCGAGAAATGACTTTTTCCGCTCGGTTCTCATCCGGGACAATCCGAGAAATGACTTTTTTCCGCTCGGTTCTCATCCAGGACATACCGAAAACAACTTTACCCGCTCGGTTCTCATCCGGGACAATCCGAGAAATGACTTTTTCCGCTCGGTTCTCATCCGGACAATCCCAGAAATGACTTTTTCCGCTCGGTTCTCATCCGGACAATCCGAGAAATGACTTTTTTCCCGCTCGGTTCTCATCCAGGACAATCCGAGAAATGACTTTTTTCCGCTCGGTTCTCATCCAGGACATACCGAAAACACTTTACCCGCTCGGTTCTCATCCGGGACAATCCGAAAATGACTTTTTCCGCTCGGTTCTCATCCGGACAATCCGAGAAATGACTTTTTCCGCTCGGTTCTCATCGGGACAATCCGAGAAATGACTTTTTTCCCGCTCGGTTCTCATCCAGGACATACCCGAAAACAACTTTACCCGCTCGGTTCTCATCCGGGACAATCCGAGAAATGACTTTTTCCGCTCGGTTCTCATCCGGGACAATCCGAGAAATGACTTTTTTCCGCTCGGTTCTCATCCAGGACATACCCGAAAACAACTTTTACCCGCTCGGTTCTCATCCGGGACAATCCGAGAAATGACTTTTTTCCGCTCGGTTCTCATCCGGACATACCCGAAAACAACTTTACCCGCTCGGTTCTCATCCGGGACAATCCGAGAAATGACTTTTTTCCGCTCGGTTCTCATCCAGGACATACCCGAAAACAACTTTACCCGCTCGGTTCTCATCCGGGACAATCCGAGAAATGACTTTTTCCGCTCGGTTCTCATCCGGACATACCCGAAAACAACTTTACCCGCTCGGTTCTCATCCGGGACAATCCGAGAAATGACTTTTTTCCGCTCGGTTCTCATCCAGGACATACCCGAAAACAACTTTACCCGCTCGGTTCTCATCCGGGACAATCCGAGAAATGACTTTTTCCGCTCGGTTCTCATCCAGGACATACCCGAAAACAACTTTACCCGCTCGGTTCTCATCCGGGACAATCCGAGAAATGACTTTTTTCCGCTCGGTTCTCATCCGGGACAATCCCAGAAATGACTTTTTCTGCTCGGTTCTCATCCGGAACAATCCGAGAAATGACTTTTTTCCGCTCGGTTCTCATCCAGGACATACCCGAAAACAACTTTACCCGCTCGGTTCTCATCCGGGACAATCCGAGAAATGACTTTTTCCGCTCGGTTCTCATCCGGGACAATCCGAGAAATGACTTTTTCCCGCTCGGTTCTCATCCAGGACATACCCGAAAACAACTTTACCCGCTCGGTTCTCATCCGGACAATCCGAGAAATGACTTTTTTCCGCTCGGTTCTCATCCAGGACATACCCGAAAACAACTTTACCCGCTCGGTTCTCATCCGGACAATCCGAGAAATGACTTTTTTCCGCTCGGTTCTCATCCAGGACATACCCGAAAACAACTTTACCCGCTCGGTTCTCATCCGGGACAATCCGAGAAATGACTTTTTCCGCTCGGTTCTCATCCGGACAATCCCAGAAATGACTTTTTCCGCTCGGTTCTCATCCGGAACAATCCGAGAAATGACTTTTTTCCGCTCGGTTCTCATCCAGGACATACCCGAAAACAACTTTACCCGCTCGGTTCTCATCCGGGACAATCCGAGAAATGACTTTTTCCGCTCGGTTCTCATCCGGGACAATCCGAGAAATGACTTTTTCCGGTCGGTTCTCATCCAGGACATACCCGAAAACAACTTTACCCGCTTGTTTCGGTTCTCATCCGGACAATCCGAGAAATGACTTTTTTCCGCTCGGTTCTCATCCAGGACATACCCGAAAACACTTTACCCGCTCGGTTCTCATCCGGGACAATCCGAGAAATGACTTTTTTCCGCTCGGTTCTCATCCAGGACATACCCGAAAACAACTTTACCCGCTCGGTTCTCATCCGGGACAATCCGAGAAATGACTTTTTCCGCTCGGTTCTCATCCAGGACATACCCGAAAACAACTTTACCCGCTCGGTTCTCATCCGGGACAATCCCAGAAATGACTTTTTCCGCTCGGTTCTCATCCAGGACATACCCGAAACAACTTTACCCGCTCGGTTCTCATCCGGGACAATCCGAGAAATGACTTTTTCCGCTCGGTTCTCATCCGGGACAATCCCAGAAATGACTTTTTCTGCTCGGTTCTCATCCGGAACAATCCGAGAAATGACTTTTTTCCGCTCGGTTCTCATCCAGGACATACCCGAAAACAACTTTACCCGCTCGGTTCTCATCCGGGACAATCCGAGAAATGACTTTTTCCGCTCGGTTCTCATCCGGGACAATCCGAGAAATGACTTTTTCCGGTCGGTTCTCATCCAGGACATACCCGAAAACAACTTTACCCGCTTGGTTCTCATCCGGGACAATCCGAGAAATGACTTTTTTCCGCTCGGTTCTCATCCAGGACATACCCGAAAACAACTTTACCCGCTCGGTTCTCATCCGGGACAATCCGAGAAATGACTTTTTTCCGCTCGGTTCTCATCCAGGACATACCGGAAAACAACTTTACCCGCTCGGTTCTCATCCGGGACAATCCGAGAAATGACTTTTTCCGCTCGGTTCTCATCCGGGACAATCCGAGAAATGACTTTTTCCGGTCGGTTCTCATCCAGGACATACCCGAAAACAACTTTACCCGCTCGGTTCTCATCCGGACAATCCGAGAAATGACTTTTTCCGCTCGGTTCTCATCCAGGACATACCCGAAACAACTTTACCCGCTCGGTTCTCATCCGGGACAATCCGAGAAATGACTTTTTCCGCTCGGTTCTCATCCAGGAAATACCCAAAACAACTTTACCGCTCGGTTCTCATCCGGGACAATCCGAGAAATGACTTTTTCCGCTCGGTTCTCATCCAGGACATACCGAAAAACAACTTTACCCGCTCGGTTCTCATCCGGGACAATCCGAGAAATGACTTTTTCCGCTCGGTTCTCATCCGGGACAATCCCAGAAATGACTTTTTCCGCTCGGTTCTCATCCGGGACAATCCGAGAAATGACTTTTTTCCGCTCGGTTCTCATCCAGGACATACCCGAAAACAACTTTACCCGCTCGGTTCTCATCCGGGACAATCCGAGAAATGACTTTTTCCGCTCGGTTCTCATCCGGACAATCCGAGAAATGACTTTTTTCGCTCGGTTCTCATCCGGGACAATCCGAGAAATGACTTTTTTCCGCTCGGTTCTCATCCAGGACATACCCGAAAACAACTTTACCCGCTCGGTTCTCATCCGGGACAATCCGAGAAATGACTTTTTTCCGCTCGGTTCTCATCCAGGACAATCCCAGAAATGACTTTTCTGCTCGGTTCTCATCCGGGACAATCCGAGAAATGACTTTTTTCCGCTCGGTTCTCATCCAGGACATACCCGAAAACAACTTTACCCGCTCGGTTCTCATCCGGGACAATCCGAGAAATGACTTTTTTCCGCTCGGTTCTCATCCAGGACATACCCGAAAACAACTTTACCCGCTCGGTTCTCATCCGGGACAATCCGAGAAATGACTTTTTTCCGCTCGGTTCTCATCCAGGACATACCCGAAAACAACTTTACCCGCTCGGTTCTCATCCGGACAATCCGAGAAATGACTTTTTTCCGCTCGGTTCTCATCCAGGACATACCCGAAAACAACTTTACCCGCTCGGTTCTCATCCGGGACAATCCGAGAAATGACTTTTTTCCGCTCGGTTCTCATCCAGGACAATACCAAAACAACTTTACCCGCTCGGTTCTCATCCGGGACAATCCGAGAAATGACTTTTTCCGCTCGGTTCTCATCCAGGACATACCCGAAAACAACTTTACCCGCTCGGTTCTCATCCGGGACAATCCGAGAAATGACTTTTTCCGCTCGGTTCTCATCCGGGACAATCCAGAAATGACTTTTTCTGCTCGGTTCTCATCCGGGACAATCCGAGAAATGACTTTTTTCCGCTCGGTTCTCATCCAGGACATACCCGAAACAACTTTACCCGCTCGGTTCTCATCCGGGACAATCCGAGAAATGACTTTTTTCCGCTCGGTTCTCATCCGGACAATCCCAGAAATGACTTTTCTGCTCGGTTCTCATCCGGACAATCCGAGAAATGACTTTTTTCCGCTCGGTTCTCATCCAGGACACCCGAAAACAACTTTACCGCTCGGTTCTCATCCGGGACAATCCGAGAAATGACTTTTTCCGCTCGGTTCTCATCCGGGACAATCCGAGAAATGACTTTTTCCGGTCGGTTCTCATCCAGGACATACCCGAAAACAACTTTACCCGCTCGGTTCTCATCCGGGACAATCCGAGAAATGACTTTTTTCCGCTCGGTTCTCATCCAGGACATACCCGAAAACAACTTTACCCGCTCGGTTCTCATCCGGACAATCCGAGAAATGACTTTTTTCCGCTCGGTTCTCATCCAGGACATACCCGAAAACAACTTTACCCGCTCGGTTCTCATCCGGGACAATCCGAGAAATGACTTTTTTCCGCTCGGTTCTCATCCAGGACATACCCAAAACAACTTTACCCGCTCGGTTCTCATCCGGGACAATCCGAGAAATGACTTTTTCCGCTCGGTTCTCATCCAAAAACCCGAACCAACTTTAACCCCTCTCATCCGGGACAATCCCAGAAATGACTTTTTTCGCTCGGTTCTCATCCGGACAATCCAGAAATGACTTTTTTCCGCTCGGTTCTCATCCAGGACATACCCGAAAACACTTTACCCGCTCGGTTCTCATCCGGGACAATCCGAGAAATGACTTTTTCCGCTCGGTTCTCATCCGGGACAATCCGAGAAATGACTTTTTCCGCTCGGTTCTCATCCAGGACATACCCGAAAACAACTTTACCCGCTCGGTTCTCATCCGGGACAATCCGAGAAATGACTTTTTTCCGCTCGGTTCTCATCCAGGACATACCGAAAACAACTTTACCCGCTCGGTTCTCATCCGGGACAATCCGAGAAATGACTTTTTTCCGCTCGGTTCTCATCCAGGACATACCGAAAACAACTTTACCCGCTCGGTTCTCATCCGGGACAATCCGAGAAATGACTTTTTTCCGCTCGGTTCTCATCCAGGACATACCCGAAAACAACTTTACCCGCTCGGTTCTCATCCGGGACAATCCGAGAAATGACTTTTTCCCGCTCGGTTCTCATCCAGGACATACGAAAACAACTTTACCCGCTCGGTTCTCATCCGGGACAATCCGAGAAATGACTTTTTCCGCTCGGTTCTCATCCGGGACAATCCCAGAAATGACTTTTTCTGCTCGGTTCTCATCCGGAACAATCCGAGAAATGACTTTTTTCCGCTCGGTTCTCATCCAGGACATACCCGAAAACAACTTTACCCGCTCGGTTCTCATCCGGGACAATCCGAGAAATGACTTTTTCCGCTCGGTTCTCATCCGGGACAATCCGAGAAATGACTTTTTCCGGTCGGTTCTCATCCAGGACATACCCGAAAACAACTTTACCCGCTCGGTTCTCATCCGGGACAATCCGAGAAATGACTTTTTTCCGCTCGGTTCTCATCCAGGACATACCCGAAAACAACTTTACCCGCTCGGTTCTCATCCGGGACAATCCGAGAAATGACTTTTTTCCGCTCGGTTCTCATCCAGGACATACCCGAAAACAACTTTACCCGCTCGGTTCTCATCCGGGACAATCCGAGAAATGACTTTTTTCCGCTCGGTTCTCATCCAGGACATACCCGAAAACAACTTTACCCGCTCGGTTCTCATCCGGGACAATCCGAGAAATGACTTTTTCCGCTCGGTTCTCATCCAGGACATACCCGAAAACAACTTTACCCGCTCGGTTCTCATCCGGGACAATCCGAGAAATGACTTTTTTCCGCTCGGTTCTCATCCAGGACATACCCGAAAACAACTTTACCCGCTCGGTTCTCATCCGGGACAATCCGAGAAATGACTTTTTTCCGCTCGGTTCTCATCCAGGAAATACCAAAACAACTTTACCCGCTCGGTTCTCATCCGGGACAATCCGAGAAATGACTTTTTTCCGCTCGGTTCTCATCCAGGACATACCCGAAAACAACTTTACCCGCTCGGTTCTCATCCGGGACAATCCGAGAAATGACTTTTTCCGCTCGGTTCTCATCCGGGACAATCCCCGAAATGACTTTTTCCGCTCGGTTCTCATCCGGGACAATCCGAGAAATGACTTTTTTCCGCTCGGTTCTCATCCAGGACATACCCGAAAACAACTTTACCCGCTCGGTTCTCATCCGGGACAATCCGAGAAATGACTTTTTCCGCTCGGTTCTCATCCGGGACAATCCAGAAATGACTTTTTCTGCTCGGTTCTCATCCGGGACAATCCGAGAAATGACTTTTTTCCGCTCGGTTCTCATCCAGGACATACCCGAAAACAACTTTACCCGCTCGGTTCTCATCCGGGACAATCCGAGAAATGACTTTTTCCCGCTCGGTTCTCATCCGGGACAATCCGAGAAATGACTTTTTTCCGGTCGGTTCTCATCCAGGACATACCCGAAAACAACTTTACCCGCTCGGTTCTCATCCGGGACAATCCGAGAAATGACTTTTTTCCGCTCGGTTCTCATCCAGGACATACCCGAAAACAACTTTACCCGCTCGGTTCTCATCCGGACAATCCGAGAAATGACTTTTTTCCGCTCGGTCTCATCCAGACATACCCGAAAACAACTTTACCCGCTCGGTTCTCATCCGGGACAATCCGAGAAATGACTTTTTTCCGCTCGGTTCTCATCCAGGACATACCCGAAAACAACTTTACCCGCTCGGTTCTCATCCGGGACAATCCGAGAAATGACTTTTTTCCGCTCGGTTCTCATCCAGGACATACCCGAAAACAACTTTACCCGCTCGGTTCTCATCCGGACAATCCGAGAAATGACTTTTTCCGCTCGGTTCTCATCCAGGACATACCCGAAAACAACTTTACCCGCTCGGTTCTCATCGGGACAATCCGAAATGACTTTTTTCCGCTCGGTTCTCATCCGGGACAATCCCAGAAATGACTTTTTCTGCTCGGTTCTCATCCGGACAATCCGAGAAATGACTTTTTCCGCTCGGTTCTCATCCAGGACATACCCGAAAACAACTTTACCCGCTCGGTTCTCATCCGGGACAATCCGAGAAATGACTTTTTCCGCTCGGTTCTCATCCGGGACAATCCCAGAAATGACTTTTTCCGCTCGGTTCTCATCCGGGACAATCCGAGAAATGACTTTTTTCCGCTCGGTTCTCATCCAGGACATACCCGAAAACAACTTTACCCGCTCGGTTCTCATCCGGGACAATCCGAGAAATGACTTTTTCCGCTCGGTTCTCATCCGGACAATCCGAGAAATGACTTTTTTCCGCTCGGTTCTCATCCGGACATACCCGAAAACAACTTTACCCGCTCGGTTCTCATCCGGGACATTCCGAGAAATGACTTTTTTCCGCTCGGTTCTCATCCAGGACAATCCAGAAATGACTTTTTCCGCTCGGTTCTCATCCGGGACAATCCGAGAAATGACTTTTTTCCGCTCGGTTCTCATCCAGGACATACCCGAAAACAACTTTACCCGCTCGGTTCTCATCCGGACAATCCGAGAAATGACTTTTTTCCGCTCGGTTCTCATCCAGGACATACCCGAAAACAACTTTACCCGCTCGGTTCTCATCCGGGACAATCCGAGAAATGACTTTTTTCCGCTCGGTTCTCATCCAGGACATACCCGAAAACAACTTTACCCGCTCGGTTCTCATCCGGGACAATCCGAGAAATGACTTTTTTCCGCTCGGTTCTCATCCAGGACATACCCGAAACAACTTTACCCGCTCGGTTCTCATCCGGGACAATCCGAGAAATGACTTTTTTCCGCTCGGTTCTCATCCAGGAAATACTCAAAAACAACTTTACCCGCTCGGTTCTCATCCGGGACAATCCGAGAAATGACTTTTTCCGCTCGGTTCTCATCCAGGACATACCCGAAAACACTTTACCCGCTCGGTTCTCATCCGGACAATCCGAGAAATGACTTTTTTCCGCTCGGTTCTCATCCGGACAATCCCAGAAATGACTTTTTCTGCTCGGTTCTCATCCGGGACAATCCGAGAAATGACTTTTTTCCGCTCGGTTCTCATCCAGGACATACCCGAAAGCAACTTTACCCGCTCGGTTCTCATCCGGGACAATCCGAGAAATGACTTTTTCCGCTCGGTTCTCATCCGGGACAATCCCAGAAATGACTTTTTTCTGCTCGGTTCTCATCCGGGACAATCCGAGAAATGACTTTTTTCCCGCTCGGTTCTCATCCAGGACATACCGAAAACAACTTTACCCGCTCGGTTCTCATCCGGGACAATCCGAGAAATGACTTTTTCCGCTCGGTTCTCATCCGGACAATCCGAGAAATGACTTTTTTTCCTCGGTTCTCATCCAGGACATACCCGAAAACAACTTTACCCGCTCGGTTCTCATCCGGACAATCCGAGAAATGACTTTTTTCCGCTCGGTTCTCATCCAGGACATACCCGAAAACAACTTTACCCGCTCGGTTCTCATCCGGACAATCCGAGAAATGACTTTTTCCGCTCGGTTCTCATCCAGGACATACCCGAAAACAACTTTACCCGCTCGGTTCTCATCCGGGACAATCCGAGAAATGACTTTTTTCCGCTCGGTTCTCATCCGGACAATCCCGAAATGACTTTTCCGCTCGGTTCTCATCCGGGACAATCCGAGAAATGACTTTTTTCCGCTCGGTTCTCATCCAGGACAATCCGAGAAATGACTTTTTTCCGCTCGGTTCTCATCCGGACAATCCGAGAAATGACTTTTTTCCGCTCGGTTCTCATCCGGACATACCCGAAAACAACTTTACCCGCTCGGTTCTCATCCGGGACAATCCGAGAAATGACTTTTTCCGCTCGGTTCTCATCCGGGACAATCCCGAAATGAACTTTTTCTGCTCGGTTCTCATCCGGACAATCCGAGAAATGACTTTTTTCCGCTCGGTTCTCATCCAGGACATACCCGAAAACACTTTACCCGCTCGGTTCTCATCCGGGACAATCCGAGAAATGACTTTTTCCGCTCGGTTCTCATCCGGGACAATCCGAGAAATGACTTTTTTCCGCTCGGTTCTCATCCAGGACATACCCGAAAACAACTTTACCCGCTCGGTTCTCATCCGGACAATCCGAGAAATGACTTTTTTCCGCTCGGTTCTCATCCAGGACATACCCGAAAACAACTTTACCCGCTCGGTTCTCATCCGGGACAATCCGAGAAATGACTTTTTCCGCTCGGTTCTCATCCAGGACATACCCGAAAACAACTTTACCCGCTCGGTTCTCATCCGGGACAATCCGAGAAATGACTTTTTTCCGCTCGGTTCTCATCCAGGACATACCCGAAAACAACTTTACCCGCTCGGTTCTCATCCGGACAATCCGAGAAATGACTTTTTTCCGCTCGGTTCTCATCCAGGACATACCCGAAAACAACTTTACCCGCTCGGTTCTCATCCGGGACAATCCCAGAAATGACTTTTTCCGCTCGGTTCTCATCCAGGACATACCCGAAAACAACTTTACCCGCTCGGTTCTCATCCGGGACAATCCGAGAAATGACTTTTTCCGCTCGGTTCTCATCCGGAACAATCCCAGAAATGACTTTTTCTGCTCGGTTCTCATCCAACAATCCGAGAAATGACTTTTTCCGCTCGGTTCTCATCCAGGACATACCCGAAAACAACTTTACCCGCTCGGTTCTCATCCGGGACAATCCGAGAAATGACTTTTTCCCGCTCGGTTCTCATCCGGAACAATCCCAGAAATGACTTTTTCCGCTCGGTTCTCATCCGGAACAATCCGAGAAATGACTTTTTTCCGCTCGGTTCTCATCCAGGACAGAGAAAGAACTTTACCCGAAAACAACTTTACCCGCTCGGTTCTCATCCGGGACAATCCGAGAAATGACTTTTTCCGCTCGGTTCTCATCCGGGACAATCCCAGAAATGACTTTTTCTGCTCGGTTCTCATCCGGAACAATCCGAGAAATGACTTTTTTCCGCTCGGTTCTCATCCAGGACATACCCGAAAACAACTTTACCGCTCGGTTCTCATCCGGGACAATCCGAGAAATGACTTTTTCCGCTCGGTTCTCATCCGGGACAATCCGAGAAATGACTTTTTTCCGGTCGGTTCTCATCCAGGACATACCCGAAAACACTTTACCCGCTCGGTTCTCATCCGGGACAATCCGAGAAATGACTTTTTTCCGCTCGGTTCTCATCCAGGACATACCCGAAAACAACTTTACCCTCGGTTCTCATCCGGGACAATCCGAGAAATGACTTTTTTCCGCTCGGTTCTCATCCAGGACATACCCGAAAACAACTTTACCCGCTCGGTTCTCATCCGGGACAATCCGAGAAATGACTTTTTTCCGCTCGGTTCTCATCCAGGACATACCCGAAAAACAACTTTACCCGCTCGGTTCTCATCCGGGACAATCCGAGAAATGACTTTTTTCCGCTCGGTTCTCATCCAGGACATACCCGAAAACAACTTTACCCGCTCGGTTCTCATCCGGGACAATCCGAGAAATGACTTTTTCCGCTCGGTTCTCATCCAGGACATACCCGAAAACAACTTTACCCGCTCGGTTCTCATCCGGGACAATCCGAGAAATGACTTTTTCCGCTCGGTTCTCATCCGGGACAATCCCAGAAATGACTTTTTCCGCTCGGTTCTCATCCGGAACAATCCGAGAAATGACTTTTTCCGCTCGGTTCTCATCCAGGACATACCCGAAAACAACTTTACCCGCTCGGTTCTCATCCGGGACAATCCGAGAAATGACTTTTTCCGCTCGGTTCTCATCCGGGACAATCCAGAAATGACTTTTTCTGCTCGGTTCTCATCCGGAACAATCCGAGAAATGACTTTTTTCCGCTCGGTTCTCATCCAGGACATACCCGAAAACAACTTTACCCGCTCGGTTCTCATCCGGGACAATCCGAGAAATGACTTTTTTCCCGCTCGGTTCTCATCCGGGACAATCCGAGAAATGACTTTTTCCGGTCGGTTCTCATCCGGACATACCCGAAAACAACTTTACCCGCTCGGTTCTCATCCGGGACAATCCGAGAAATGACTTTTTTCCGCTCGGTTCTCATCCAGGACATACCCGAAAAAACTTTACCCGCTCGGTTCTCATCCGGGACAATCCGAGAAATGACTTTTTTCCGCTCGGTTCTCATCCAGGACATACCCGAAAACAACTTTACCCGCTCGGTTCTCATCCGGGACAATCCGAGAAATGACTTTTTTCCGCTCGGTTCTCATCCAGGACATACCCGAAAACAACTTTACCCGCTCGGTTCTCATCCGGGACAATCCGAGAAATGACTTTTTCCGCTCGGTTCTCATCCGGACAATCCCAGAAATGACTTTTTCTGCTCGGTTCTCATCCGGGACAATCCGAGAAATGACTTTTTTCCGCTCGGTTCTCATCCAGGACAATCCGAAAAATGACTTTTTCCGCTCGGTTCTCATCCGGGACAATCCGAGAAATGACTTTTTCCCGCTCGGTTCTCATCCAGGACATACCCGAAAACAACTTTACCCGCTCGGTTCTCATCCGGGACAATCCGAGAAATGACTTTTTCCGCTCGGTTCTCATCCGGGACAATCCCAGAAATGACTTTTTCTGCTCGGTTCTCATCCGGAACAATCCGAGAAATGACTTTTTCCGCTCGGTTCTCATCCAGGACATACCGAAAACAACTTTACCCGCTCGGTTCTCATCCGGACAATCCGAGAAATGACTTTTTCCGCTCGGTTCTCATCCGGGACAATCCGAGAAATGACTTTTTTCCGCTCGGTTCTCATCCAGGACATACCCGAACAACTTTACCCGCTCGGTTCTCATCCGGGACAATCCGAGAAATGACTTTTTTCCGCTCGGTTCTCATCCAGGACATACCCGAAAACAACTTTACCCGCTCGGTTCTCATCCGGGACAATCCGAGAAATGACTTTTTTCCGCTCGGTTCTCATCCAGGACATACCCGAAAACAACTTTACCCGCTCGGTTCTCATCCGGACAATCCGAGAAATGACTTTTTCCGCTCGGTTCTCATCCGGGACAATCCGAGAAATGACTTTTTTCCGCTCGGTTCTCATCCAGGACATACCCGAAAACAACTTTACCCGCTCGGTTCTCATCCGGGACAATCCGAGAAATGACTTTTTTCCGCTCGGTTCTCATCCAGGACATACCCGAAAACAACTTTACCCGCTCGGTTCTCATCCGGGACAATCCGAGAAATGACTTTTTCCGCTCGGTTCTCATCCGGACAATCCCCGAAATGACTTTTTCCGCTCGGTTCTCATCCGGGACAATCCGAGAAATGACTTTTTTCCGCTCGGTTCTCATCCAGGACATACCCGAAAACAACTTTACCCGCTCGGTTCTCATCCGGGACAATCCGAGAAATGACTTTTTCCGCTCGGTTCTCATCCGGAACAATCCCAGAAATGACTTTTTCGCTCGGTTCTCATCCGGAACAATCCGAGAAATGACTTTTTTCCGCTCGGTTCTCATCCAGGACATACCCGAAAACAACTTTACCCGCTCGGTTCTCATCCGGGACAATCCGAGAAATGACTTTTTTCCGCTCGGTTCTCATCCGGGACAATCCGAGAAATGACTTTTTCCGGTCGGTTCTCATCCAGGACATCCCGAAAACAACTTTACCCGCTTGGTTCTCATCCGGGACAATCCGAGAAATGACTTTTTTCCGCTCGGTTCTCATCCAGGACATACCCGAAAACAACTTTACCCGCTCGGTTCTCATCCGGGACAATCCGAGAAATGACTTTTTTCCGCTCGGTTCTCATCCAGGACATACCCGAAAACAACTTTACCCGCTCGGTTCTCATCCGGGACAATCCGAGAAATGACTTTTTTCGCTCGGTTCTCATCCAGGACATACCCGAAAACAACTTTACCCGCTCGGTTCTCATCCGGGACAATCCGAGAAATGACTTTTTTCCGCTCGGTTCTCATCCAGGACATACCCGAAAACAACTTTACCCGCTCGGTTCTCATCCGGGACAATCCGAGAAATGACTTTTTCCGCTCGGTTCTCATCGGGACATCCCAAAATGACTTTTTCCGCTCGGTTCTCATCCGGAACAATCCGAGAAATGACTTTTTTCCGCTCGGTTCTCATCCAGGACATCCGAGAAATGACTTTTTTCCGCTCGGTTCTCATCCGGGACAATCCGAGAAATGACTTTTTTCCGCTCGGTTCTCATCCAGGACATACCCGAAAGCACTTTACCCGCTCGGTTCTCATCCGGACAATCCGAGAAATGACTTTTTCCGCTCGGTTCTCATCCGGGACAATCCCAGAAATGACTTTTTCCGCTCGGTTCTCATCCGGAACAATCCGAGAAATGACTTTTTTCCGCTCGGTTCTCATCCAGGACATACCCGAAAACAACTTTACCCGCTCGGTTCTCATCCGGACAATCCGAGAAATGACTTTTTCCGCTCGGTTCTCATCCGGGACAATCCGAGAAATGACTTTTTTTCCGGTCGGTTCTCATCCAGGACATACCCGAAAACAACTTTACCCGCTCGGTTCTCATCCGGGACAATCCGAGAAATGACTTTTTTCCGCTCGGTTCTCATCCAGGACATACCCGAAAACAACTTTACCCGCTCGGTTCTCATCCGGGACAATCCGAGAAATGACTTTTTTCCGCTCGGTCTCATCCAGGACATACCCGAAAACAACTTTACCCGCTCGGTTCTCATCCGGGACAATCCGAGAAATGACTTTTTCCGCTCCGTTCTCATCCAGGACATACCCGAAAACAACTTTACCCGCTCGGTTCTCATCCGGGACAATCCGAGAAATGACTTTTTTCCGCTCGGTTCTCATCCAGGACATACCCGAAAACAACTTTATCCGCTCGGTTCTCATCCGGGACAATCCCAGAAATGACTTTTTCCGCTCGGTTCTCATCCAGGACATACCCGAAACAACTTTACCCGCTCGGTTCTCATCCGGGACAATCCGAGAAATGACTTTTTTCCGCTCGGTTCTCATCCGGGACAATCCGAAAATGACTTTTTCCGCTCGGTTCTCATCCGGAACAATCCGAGAAATGACTTTTTTCCGCTCGGTTCTCATCCAGGACATACCCGAAAACAACTTTACCCGCTCGGTTCTCATCCGGGACAATCCGAGAAATGACTTTTTCCGCTCGGTTCTCATCCGGGACAATCCCAGAAATGACTTTTTTCTGCTCGGTTCTCATCCGGACAATCCGAGAAATGACTTTTTTCCGCTCGGTTCTCATCCAGGACATACCGAAAACCTTTACCCGCTCGGTTCTCATCCGGGACAATCCGAGAAATGACTTTTTCCGCTCGGTTCTCATCCGGGACAATCCGAGAATGACTTTTTTCCGCTCGGTTCTCATCCAGGACATACCCGAAAACAACTTTACCCGCTCGGTTCTCATCCGGGACAATCCGAGAAATGACTTTTTTCCGCTCGGTTCTCATCCAGGACATACCCGAAAACAACTTTTTACCCCTCGGTTCTCATCCGGGACAATCCGAGAAATGACTTTTTTCCGCTCGGTTCTCATCCAGGACATACCGAAAACAACTTTACCCGCTCGGTTCTCATCCGGGACATCCGAGAAATGACTTTTTTCCGCTCGGTTCTCATCCAGGACATACCCGAAACAACTTTACCCGCTCGGTTCTCATCCGGGACAATCCGAGAAAT